>CM066332.1:137747772-137917772 GCA_033807585.1 Hydrophis major
TGCCAAATTGCAGTCAGCCAGCAGTCAGCAGAAGTAGCCTGCAGTACTGCACTTCTAACCGTTGTGCCACCACGACCCTAGAGTAGAGGGAGTCAAGCTATTCTCCAAAGCACCCTGAAGGCAAGACAAGAAGCAGTGAACGGATGGAAATCCATCCTAAAGGGGCTTTTTCAAGAGGCAACTGGACTTTCTGTTTTTTTTTTCTTTGAAGACGTTTCGCTTCTCATCCACGAAGCATTTTCAGCTCTGAGCCTGGAGACTTAAGAAATCCCCATAGATAATGGGTGGAAACTAACGCAGAAGAGAAGCAACCTGCAATTAAGGAGAAACTTCCTAAAAGTGAGAACAATTAATCAGTGGAAGTGCTTTACCTCCAGAAGTTGTAGATGTCCCATCACTAGAGGTTTTGAAGAAGAGACTGGACAGCCACTTGTCTGGAACGGTATAGGGCTATGATGGTGAACCGATGGCAGAGCCATTTGTGCTGGCACGCGAGCCATCGGCAAACTTACCTCACTGCGCATGCACGAGCCTCACAGCTGATTTTTGGGGGGTTGGCTTGAGGCCTTTTTCGGCCTCCCAGAGCTTGGAAAAAGCTTCTGCCAGGCTTTTCAGGATGAATTATAGGCCCATTTCATCACTTCCTGTAATACCAGAAGTGACGAAACGGGCCTATAATTCGTCCTGAAATGCCTGGCAGAGGCTTATTCCAAGCTCTGGGAGGCCCAAAAAGGCCTGAAACCAGCAGAAAAATCAGCTGTGAAGTGCAGTGCAAGTAAGGGGGTAGGGATAGGGGATATTGCATGCTTATGTGCTGGGGGCGTGGGGAGGGGAGCATGCATTGCATTCTGGGTTTTGACATGCAAATGCGTGTGCGCTAGCATGCACAATTTTTGGCACAGGAGGCCCAAAAAGTTAGCCACCACTGGCATAGGGTCTCCTGCTTGATCAGTGGGTTGGATGAGATCAGGGGATTGCCAACCTTTTGGACCTCAGGGACCATCAAACTGATAATTTTCGATCCCAGGGACCACTAACTGGTTCTGTGGGTGTGGCCTAATTTGTGGGTGTGGCTTGGTGGTCATGTGACTGGCTGGGCATGGCTTGTATGTAAATATTATAAATATTTATATATTGAATTTTTTTAATATAAAAAGGAGCAACTTTTACCCAAAATCAGGCAAAGCAGGCAGATTGAGTTGCTCACAGAATCACAGATCCATTCAGAAATCTATCTAGCTACCATTGGTTAGCTCAGTCTGTCACATAAATTTTGCTTGCAACCAAACTCATAACATTTGCTATCAAGCAAACTCACAAAATTAACTCACAACACACCATGTATGTAAGTATTGATTTTTATTTATTTATGAAAAAGCAATTTTTACCCCAAATCAGGCAAAGCAGGAAGATTGAATTGCTCACAAAATCATTCAGTAATCTATCTATCTGCCATCGGCTAGCTCAGTCTCTCAAATTTGCTTGCCCTGAGTCTGCACTGAATTTGCTTGCAAGCAAACCTTCAGCCCTAAGGGAAGCAGAGCTGAAGATCTAAAGACTAGCTAGAAAGCAAGATATCCAACCATTTCCTACTTCCTAGCTAATCTAAATCTCCCAGCCCAGTAAAACAGATGATGGTCGGAAAAAGAAAAAATAGCAATTTAGCAGGCAAGTTTACTGGGTAAGGAATGAGTGAGCGGGGAGGGTTCCTGTGGGCCATGTGGTTGGCGCAGCACTTGTGTTCTCGTGCAGCCTGAATTAATTGCTTTGGGGTGAGATTTCTCTGCAGCCCACCAAAATTTTCTCAAGGCCCACTGGTTGGTGACCGCTGGATTAGATGACCTCCAAGGTCCCTTCCAAATCTGTTATTCTATGTTTTAAGGCCAGTTATGATTTCAGTCCAACCCCATTTAGGGTTTTGGAGGATTTTCCAATATAGGTAATCCTCAATTTACAACAGTTCCCTTAGTGACCATTCAAAGTTACAACGGCACTGAAAAAAAGAGACTTATGACCGCTTTTCACACTTATGACCGTTGCAGCATCCCTACAATTTACATTTGGAAGCTCGACAACTGATTCACGTTTATGACCGTTGCAGTGTCCCAGGGTTACATGATCCACTTTTTGCAGCCGTCTGACAAGAAAAAAATCCAAGGCGAAGCCAGATTCACTGAACAGTCGTGTGACTAATTTAACAACTGCAGTGATTCACTGAACGAACATTGGCGAGAAAAGTGGTAAAATGGGACAGGGTTCCCTTAACCAATTTCTCACTTAACAACTTAAATTTGGGGCTCCACTGCGGTCGTCAGTTGAAGAGTACCTGTAAATGTTGAATTGTGCCAAAGCACTGAAGCTCCTGTTTAAGCAAAATGGCTCTCTGGATTTATGTCCTTAGTATCATTTGCATCAAGATTCTGGATTACAGAGAGTCCTCAACTTATGATCTTATTGTTGTGGTTTGCTGGCAGCTGGTGCAGCCAGCAGTGGAATTGGACAGTGAGGAAGAAAGGGAACCAGTCAGGGAGTCTGGAGAGGACTCTGATGAGGGTCCTGTGTCCAATGCAGAGATGGGGGCCAGGACCATCTGAGGGTGGGGTGCTGCCTCTGGAGCCTTCGGAGCCTGGCAGCAGCGAGGCAGAGGAGCAAGGGGAGCCTGTTCCCAGTGCGCGTGTGCGCAGAGCTGCTTGACGGTGATAGCAGCTGAAACAAAAGGGTGACTTGGGAGTAAGGCTGGGAGGGGATTGCCCCTCCCATAAGGGATAAAAGTCAGACCTCAATGACGAAGAGCTCTGCAGGAAGCAAAGTAGTTCGATAGATTCCGAGTCCTCCTTGAAGCTCTGTGTACTCTGGTTGGTTTTTTTCTGGTACTTTGGTTGGTTTCTGTTATAATTAATTGGATACTTCTGTTTTGGGCAGCATTCCACAACACTGAAAGGTGTGTGCTTATCTTGGGGAACTGTTTAAGATTAGTTCTGGCTGGGAATGAAAGCAATTCCCAGCGTTGCAATAAAATAAGTTTTGCTTTTAAAACAAGTTTGATATTAATTATGTTTGACAAAGCTTGGGTCAGAACACTTATTTGGGACAGGAGCTTCCGGTGCTAAGCGAGGCAGTTAAGTGAGGTGTGCCTGCGTTTACCCCATTTTTTTGGCCACAGCTGATAAGCGAAGCATCACGGTTGTTAAGTGAAGCATGCAGTCATTAAGTGAATCGGGCTTCCCTGATTGACTTTCCTTATCAGAATCCAGCTGAGAAGCTCACAAACAGGGATCATGTCACCCTTAGGATGCTGCAGCTATCGTACATCCAAGCACAGTTATCAAAGGCCTGAATTTTGAGCGCAGGAAGGCTGTGACAGTTTGTAAGGGCTGATTTTAAGTCATCTTTTAAGTCATCAGTGCCGTCCGTTGTAACTTCAAACCTGTTGTAAGGAGAGGATTATCTGTAACTTTTGAAAGTCCCATCCCGTACAATCCCCAGGCAGCATCATATTCTCCGACTGAAGCTATGGAAAACCCATGGTTAGGTAGTTACGTATCAATAAATGAGAATAATTTGCCCACGTTTGCAACATCATCTCCTTCCTCCTCCTCCTATTTCTTCTCTTCTCCTCCTCTTCCTCCCTTCCTCCTCCTCCACATCTTCTTCTCCTCTTCTCCCTCTTCTTCTCCTCCCCTTCTTCCTCTCTTCTCCTCCTTTCTTCCTTCTCCTCCTCCTCCTCTCCCTTCTCCTTTCTCTTCTCCTCTCCTCCTCTCTTCACCTCCCTCCCCTCTTCTGTTCTTCCTCTCCTCTTATTTTCCTCTTCTCTTTTCTTCCTTCCTCTTCTCCTCCTCTTCTTCTCTCCTCCTCCTCCTCCTCCTCCTCCTCCTCCTCCTCCTCCTCCTCCTCCTGCCATATCCGTCATTGGATGTCATCAACCATGTTGACGATTCTTTGTTTATCAACAGCCACATGGAAAAAGGGCTGCTAAGTTTTGTCCAAACCGGTCCCTCATCATTTTGAAGCCACCATGTCCCTTCTTCAGCCTGGACCACTTTTTGCACGGGCAAGCAAATGATCTTAAACCTCCATCTTCCCCTTTCCAGCGACCTCCTGCCGAAAAGTTACAAGGAAAGGGGGAATGCATGGAGTCACTGAATGACATTGCAAACTTTTGCAAGTGGACGCCTCCTTCCAGTTTTGTAAAAATCCTACACACCCGCACATTACCCACCCAAAAGGACCTAGAGCAACCAAGATCTTCCCCTTCCCCCTTTTAGGTCACCCAGCCCAAAGTGCTTGTTGATTTCCCTTTAATTTAACAGCTCTGGCTCCTTTTGCAGTTAACTGGAGTGTTCATGATTGAGGGAGCCCCCCTGGTCCTTCCCTCCCTCCTACCTCCCCCCCTGCCCTTTCTTATCTTCCTCCTCCTCCTCCTCCTCCTCCTCCTCCTCCTCCCCCCCCCTCCGGCTTTCTGGAGGTCTGTGTGGTGCAGTTTAATGAATATTTGGCACAAAGCTCCCTTTCACGCAAGGCGAAGAATAGCCTGGCCTGTTTAGATCCTGGAAGGCTGTATGTCAAACCCTTTCCATAATGCTTGTCAGGCAAGGACAGAAATTCCCACTGCCGACTTACTCGATTGACGAGCAGATTAAGACAGCAAGCAGGAAATGAGATTGTATGTGGGGTGAGGGTTGGGGAAATGGGAAACCTGTTTGGCCACTCTCATTTTTTCCCATTGCTGGAGGGAGAAAGGAAGATGAAAAAAAAAAAGGGGGGGTCCACTTTGATCAAATTAAGGAGAGAGAGAGAGAGAGAGAGAGAGAGAGAGAGAGAGAGAGAGAGAGAGAGACTGGGGAAAGAAAGAAAAAAGAGTGAATACTCTCACTTTGGCCATGCTCCATCCGTCTTCGTCCATTGGTCTTTCTCTCTCCCCCCCCCCGTCCATCTTGTTAACTGGGGTGGGAATGGGGGGGCTGGGGAAAACTGTTTGCAATTCAGGATGGCTCTGATGCAGCCAGAATGAACAAGGCAGCAGCCCAAGCAAAGCAATAGGTACCGGTAGGTAGATTTCCATATTGAGAGAGAGAGTTGAATAGGTAGGTAGGTAGGTAGGTAGGCAGAGATAGATAGACAGACAGCAGACAGAAAAGGACAGGTAGATTTCTATATTTGTAGATAGATAGATAGATAGATAGATAGATAGATAGATAGATAGATAGATCGATCTGCATATTTCTATGAAAAGATGAATGGATAGATTTAGATAGAGATCTCATTATTTGTAAATATAGATCTCTGTATATTTGGATAGACGGAAGAGAGATAGACAGACAGACAGATTTCTATATTTATTTATTTATTTATATGGAGGGAGGGAGGGATAGATAGGCACAGACATATATAGAGACAGATTTCCATATTTGTTTATCTATCTATCTATCTATCTATCTATCTATCTATCTATCTATCTATCTATCTATCTATCTATCTAGATGCTTAGATAGATGGATGGATGGATGGATAGATAGATAGATATGTATAGATATATCTGAATAGTTGGATGGATGGAAGGAAGGATGGATAGACAGACAGGGATAGATATGGATTTCATTATTTGTAGTGATAAATAGATATAGATAGACCTCTGTGTTTAGATAGATTGAAGATAGATAGATATAGATATCAATATAGATATAGATAGATCCCCTGTACTAGACGCTCCCAACTTTGTTATTCTCTCTTTTGCTTTTTGTGTCCTTTTACTTACTCTTGGTTGACACCTGCATGAGAGACCACCAGGAGACCTCCGAGATGGAAGCCAGCCTGGAAAGTGTAACAACTGTAGAAATCCCTTAAAAAGTAACCCTGGCAAAACTTCCTTTCTGAATTTCCTCCCCCCAAAAACCCTGCCCTGAGGTTCTCATGGAAGAATCCAAAACTCGCTGGGAAGAAGGTCCCACCTCCCTTTTCTGCAGACATCAAATTCCCCCTATCTGTCTCTGACTCTGTGTGTCTCTGTCTGTCTCTCTCTCTCTGTCCTTCTGTCTATCTTTCCGTCTGCCTCTTTCTGTCTGTCTGTCTCTGTGTGTCCTTGTCCTTCTGTCTCTGTCTGTCTGTCTGTTGGTCTGTCTGTTTGTCTCTGTCTGTCTTCTCTGTGCCTCTCCCTCTCTCTGTTTGTCTGTCTCTGTGTCTCTCGTCTGTCTGTCTGTCTGTCTCTCTGTCGTCTGTCTCTTTTTCTCTCTGTCTGCCTCTCTCTCTCTCTCTCTCTCTGTCTGTCTGTCTCTGTGTTTCTCATCTGTCTGTCTTCCTGTCTGTCTTCTCTGTGCCTCTCTCTCTCTCTCTGTCTGTCTGTCTTCTGTCTCTTTTTCTCTCTCTCTCTGTCTGTCTCTTTTTCTCTCTGTCTGCCTGTCTCTGTGTCTCTCGTCTCTGTCTGTCTGTCTCTGTGTTTCTCATCTGTCTGTCTTCCTGTCTGTCTTCTCTGTGCCTCTCCCTCTCTGTCTGTCTGTCGTCTGTCTCTTTTTCTCTCTGTCTGCCTATCTCTGCGTCTCTCGTCTCTGTCTGTCTGTCGTGTGTCTCTTTTTCTCTCTGTCTGTTTGTCTGCCTGCCTGTTTCTGTGTCTCTCGTCTCTCTCTCTCTCTCTCTCTCACACACACACACACAACTTTGGCGCTCGAGGCCATTCAAGAGTTAACCGCCCCCCTCCTCTCTCCGCCCCAGACGAGCCCCTTCCCGTCCCTCCGCCCTCCCCCGCCTCCTCCTCCGGCCGCCAAGTGAAAGCCGAGGGGAGGGGTGGCGAGAAAGCAGCCGCGCCATCATCGCTCGCAGCTTCTCCGACTTTGCAGAGGCGGCGGCGGCCCCGGCAACAGGCAACCCGGCCCGGCCCGGCCCGGCCCGGCTTCCAAACTCTCCCCCCCCCCCGTCTCTCCCAGCGGAGGCCCCGGTGCCGGAAAGATGCTTGGGCCAGCCGGACAGCCTCCTCCTCCTCCTCCTCGGCGTCCTTTCCCTCCGCCAAGCCCGCACTAAAAATCCCCTCCCGCGATGGCCGTGCAAGCGGCGCCTCTCCCGCCTCCCCATCACCCCTTCGGCCCTTTCGGCTTCCCGGCGGCCGATTTCGGAGCGCTGGTGGAGAAAAGCTGCTACGGCGGCGACGGGGCGCTGCTGTTGCTGGAAGGCGGCGTCGGCGGAGCGACCGACGGCTCATGCGGAGCCCTCGACGGTTGCAACGAAGCGGCCGATTTCCGCGAAGCCACCCGGGAGCTGCTGAGCTTCATTGATTCGGCGTCCAGCAATATCAAGCTGGCTTTGGACAAGCCGGGCAAATCCAAGCGGAAAGTCAACCATCGGAAGTACCTGCAGAAGCAGATCAAGCGATGCACCGGCCTCCTCGGAGGCAACGCGGAGGCGGTTCCCGGGCCGGTTCCCGGGCCGGCCGCTGCCGTCCCAGCGATCAAGCAGGCCCTGGCCTCGACGGCGCCTTCTAGCGGCGGCGGCGCGGCGGCTCCCTCCTCCTCCTCCTCTTCCTCCTGCAAACTTCCACCGCCGGCCAAACGGGAGAGCAAAAGTTTAGCGGCGCTTTTCGACTCGTGGCGCTCGTCGCCTTTCCAGCCGGGCGGAGTCCCGACAACGCTCGTTGCAACCCCGGATTCAGCTCCCGCCGGGCCGGGCCACGGCGCCAGCGGCCTTCAGGATCGTGCAGCCGCCGCCGTCCCGCCGGCTCCTTTGGCTTGCAAGAAAGTGCCGCTGCGGAACCGCAACCTACCCCGTTCTTTCTTCACCGAGCCGGCTCCCAACCGGGCGCCCAACCCGACCGGCTTGGAAGGAGGCGCCGCCGCTCCCTCGGTCGCCGAAGAGCTCTTCGAGCTGCTGACGGCTCCCGATTACCGAGCCTTGTTGAAAGAAGCCGTCGAGCCGCCGCCACCACCACCGCCGGTTTTCCTCGGCTCGGCTTTGCAAGCAGCGGCGGAGCTGCCTCTGGAGCCGCCGTTGTACGAGCCGCTGCCGTCGTTGGCGCCTCTGCTCTACGCCGAGACCCCCTTGCGACCCTTGCCGGCCCTCTACGCCGCCGTCGCCGCCGTTTCGGATCCGGCGGCGCCCTTCTTTGCGGATTGCCCGCCGCTGCCGCCTCCGCCGGCCATGCCCTACGATTACGGTTACAGCCGCGGGGCGCCTTACTCCAGCCTTTAGTCCTGGGGGGGGGGGAGCGGGGAGGGCGGGGAGGGCGGAGGAAGAGTCGAGGAAGCGGGGCGAGGGGGGGACAATGGGGGAGTGGGGGAACCCCGATATAAAGGGGCTTGGAGGGCGAGGGACCCCTGGAATTGGGGCCCCCCAAGGAAGACTGCTTGGGAAAGACTTGGGGCCTGCCTGATGCCCTCTGGGTGCCCCACCCTCCTCTTCCAGCCTCACCGCCTCCTCCGATTAGGCAGACTTGTATTGAAACTTCGGAGTGTTTTGAAGGGTTTGACATCAAAGGAAAGTCGGATGGTGGCAGTTGAAGAGTGAGTGGCGGGAGAATAATTCTGTCTCTTCACAGAACAGCCCATCCTTCCAAGGAATTTGGAGGAGCCCCCCCCTCCCCCCAGGATCCCAGATATAAAGGGGCAAAGCGGGCGAGGTGTGGACTTGGAGGGCAAGGGATCCCTGGAAGTGACGCCCCACACACACACACTGGTAGGATGACGACTTGGGAAAGACTTTGGGCCTTCCTGATGCCCTCTGGGTGCCCCATCCTCTTCTTCCAGCCTCACCTCCAAATATGCAGACTTATCTTGAACTTTGGAGTGTCCTGGAAGGTCACAGGAGGTCGGAGGGTGACAATTGTTAAGAGTGAGCAGCAGGAGAATTACGAATCTTGTTCACGGAACAGCCCATCCTTCCCGTGAATTTGGGGGAGCCCCTCCAGAACCCCAGATATAAAGGGGAAAAGCAGGCGAGGTGTGGACTTGGAGGGCGAGGGATCCCTGCAAGTGCCCCCTCCCTCCCCTTTCACTGGTAGGACAAGGAAAGACTACTTGGGGAAGACTTTGGGCCTGCCTGATGCCCTCTGGGTGCCCCATCCTCCTCTTCCAGCCTCTGCTTCCTCCGATTACGCAGACTTGTGTCAAACTCCAGAGTGTCCTGAAAGGTTGCAGGGTTCTTTCTATTTCGACATCCAAGGAAAGTCGGATGGTGACAGTGGCCTGATGCCCTCTGGGTGCCCCATCCTCCTCTTCCAGCCTCGCCTCCTCCTCCGATGACGATGACGCAGACTTGTGTCGAACTTCCAAGGGGCCTTGCTCAAGTTTTGACATCGAAGATGGATGGTGATGGTTGAAGAGTGAGTGGTGGGAGAATCCCCAGTCTCTTAACAGAACAGTCCATCCTTCCCAGGAATTTGGGGGACAACCCCTGCCCCCCCCCCAGGACAGTGTAAAGTCTTAAACTGAGACTACTCTGAATTGTAACTTTTTCATATTCTAAATGGGCCAGTTTTGCCCCAGTGGAATAAGTCTTGTTATTTGGGGGAAAGGAGTGGAGTGGGGAGGGAGAATTGATGTCGAAGTGGGGACTTGAGGATTTGCATGCCTTGGTTAGTTTCCAGAATGAAATCATAAAAGAGACATGGCGGCCTAGTGGTTAGAACTTGGTACTGCAGGTAAATTCTGCCGAATGCCAACAGTTCGATCCTGACTGGCTCAAGGGTTGACTCGGCCTTCCAAAGATGGAGGACTCAAGATGGTAGGGGCAATAGACAGGTAAACCTCGACTGAACGGCCACTCTTTGAGCCCCCACATTTTGTTGCTAAGTGAAACATTTCTTTAAGTGGAGTTTGCCCCATTTTACGACCTTTTGTTGTGAAGTTAGCAACATGGTTATTAAGTGAATCTGGCTTCCCCGTGGACTTTGCTTGTGTCACAAAGAGGGGTCAACATGACCCCGGGACACTGCAGCCGTCATAAATGCGAGACCGTTGTCAAGCATCCCGAAGGTAAGTCACACGATGGTCATGTGAAAAATGTCTCTGTGTCGCTTTTTTTCAGGGCTGTTGCAACTTTGAACGGTCACTAAAGGAACTGCTGTAAGTCGAGGACTACCTGTACATAGGGACTTAACAGATAACTTAACAGATAACAGACCCTAGATCATTTCTTACAGATGGCAGTCCAGTCTCTTCTTGAAAGCTTCCAGGGATGAAGCTCCCACAACTTCCAAGGGCAACTTCTGTTCCATGGGTTGATTGTTCTCCCTGTCAGAAAGTTTCTCCTTGTTGAATCTCTCCTTGTTCAGTTTCCATCCCTTGTTCCTTGTCTGGCCTTCAGGTGCTTTAGAAAATAGCTTGACCTCCTTCCTCCTCTCTGGGGCAGCCCCTCAGATATTGGAAGGCTGCTCTCCTGTCTCCCCTGGTCCTTCTCTTCCCTAGACTAGCTAAGCCCAGTTCCTGCAACCGTTCGTTGTATGTTTTAGCCTCCAGTCCCCTAATCATCCTGGTTGCTCTTCCCTGCACTTTTTCTAGAGTCTCAACATCCTTTTTTATAGTGTGGTGACCAAAACTGGATGCAGTACTCTAGGTGTGGTCTTACTAAGGCTTTATAGAGTGGTATTAGTACATCCCTTTATCTTGATTGTATCCCTCTGCTAATACAACTTAGAATTGCGTTAGCCTTTTTGGCAGCTGCTGCACACGGCTGGCTCCTATTTATCTGGTTGTCCACTAAGACTCCAAGATCCCTCTCACAGTTCCTGCTATTGAGCCTGGTTTCACCCAGTCTGTATGTGTACTTTTAGTTTTCCTTGCCTAAGTGTCGGACTTTACTTTTCTCTACATTGAATTTCATTTTGTTAGATACAGCCTAGTGTTCTAATCTGTCGAGATCCATCTGGATCTTGAGCCTATCTTCTTGGGTGTTGGCTATTCCTGCCAGCTTAGTATCATCTGCAAATTTGGTAAATTCCCCTTTTATTCCCTTATCTAAGTCGTTAATGACGATATTGAAGAGTACTGGGCTTAAGACAGGAATCTTGTGGCGCCCACTTCTTACTTCCCTCCATGTAGATTTAGACCTATTAAGGACTACTCGTTGACTCGTTGAGTTACGACTTGGCTTGATGTCGAACAAAAATCTAATTTATAACATTCTTTACATTGTGTAGGCAGACCAGGCTACCTGCAATGACAATCTGCAAACTTTATTTCTCTTTTCTAAGTTGCAAACAAGAGAATGAAAAAAAAACAAGCCATCATCTTTACAGGAAGTCCTCGACTTATGACTGTAATTGAGGATGCAAATGATAGTCGCAAGCTGTGATGGTCGTAAAGTGGGTCACCACAAGCCTGGATCTGATTCTATGGCCTTTTTTTGTGGACGGAAATGTCGGGTTTTGGGGGAAAAAAACCCTGAAATTGTGATTCTAGGACTCTGCAAACAGTTGTAAATCAGGGCCAGTTTGCACAGTGGCAGAAATGCAAGGTGGGAGATGTCGGAATTTCAAAACCAGGTCATAAGTCCCCTTTTCAAACAATTGCTAAGTGGCTGGCAGTAAGACTGTAGGTAGTGCTGGACAGTGGTGGAATTCAATTTTTTTTACTACTGGTTCTGTGGGCGTGGCTTGGCAGGCGTGGCTTGGTGGGCGTGGCAGGGGAAGGAGATCGCAAAATCCCCATTCCCTACCCAGCCCACTAACCTGCTTTCCAGCTCCATTCTCCTGTGCAGGGCAACCAAAGAAGACCCAGCCAATCAGCTGGGGCTCAGGAGGCGGGGAATAGATGAGGGTGGGGCCAGGCAGAGGTGGGATTTGCCAGTTCTCTAAACTACTCAAAATTGCCGCTATTAGTTCTTCAGGACCGGCTGAATGACCACCTCTGGTGCTGGAATTACAACCGCTCACTTAGTTGACTCTTCAGAGTCACAGCGGCACTGAAAAAGAAGTGACTTAATGACTGTGTTTCACATCTACGACTATTTTTTTTTAGCATTGCCTCGAATTCGGATGCTTGGCAGCTTGGTTCCTATTTATGACGGGTTGCAGTCACGCCATCTCCTTTGTGAATTTCTGGCAAGCAAAGTCAATGCGGAAGCCGCATTCATTTCACCGCCGGGATCACTAACTCCAGGAAAGTCATAAAAAGGGGGCAGAACTCACTTAAGAAACTGTCTTGCTTAACAACGGAAATGTTGGCCTCGATGGTGGCTTGAAGTTGAGGACTTCCTGCCCTTCTGTTTCTTAATGTTACATACAACCTACTGTCCCTTAAGCTGTCAGAGAGAATTATATAGGTGTTATATTTGTTATGACCCTGTCCACAACATTTTACATGACTGTTTACATGGAACTTACTTGTTTTTCACAATTAATGCTCTGTTTGATGATAATTCAGTTATATTAACCTCCTGGGGGGTGTACGCGACTGTTTTGTGTCCTTTTCGGGACTCTACACATTAAGAAAAATTGGGGTGGGTAGGTTTTCAAACCCTCTTAATGTATCAGGAATTGAATTCATGGGCCATTGTGCTTTATATGACTTTATATGTGCTTTATGTGACTACAGGTAACCCTTGAGAGTGGTGAGTTCTTGCCTCACAATCAGGAAGCCGTGAGTTTGATCCTAGGTTAGAGACAGATATTTATCTCTCTGGGCACGTTGAGAATATATCTGCTGAAAAAAAACCTCCTCGTTGGCGACAGTAAGGGCATCCAGCCAGTAAAAGCTCAGCTCCATTCAGTTGCCCAGACTGCAACCCGCAAGGGATTAGAGGATCATTAAAAGAGGATGATGATACAGGTAGTCCTTGTCTTACAACCATTTGCTTTAGAGACCTTTCAAATTTACAACGGCCCTGAAAAAAGTGACCTAGGACTGGTCCTTGCCCTTACGACCATCACCGTGTCCCTACGGTCACGTGATCTAAATTCGGGCGCTTGGCAACCAATACCTATTTTAATGATGGTTGGCAGTGTCTCAGGGTCATCTGATCACTGGCTTCCAACAAGCAAAATCAATGGAGAAAGCCAAGTTGCGGTTCGCTTAACAACCACACTGATTCGCTTAACAACTGTGCCACAAAAAGGTCGCAAAATGGAGCATGACTCCCTTTAGACTTCATTTGTTTGGCAGTGGAAAATCTTGTCCTAACTGTGATTGTAAGTCAAAAAATGGCCTGTAGAGCATTTTAGTTTTAGGAACTGTCCAGGTTCTGCGGCTGAGGGGTGTTTGGCTTTGCACACCTGACGATTCCCAGTAAGGAAGACACTGGTCATGTCCTGCTTGCTAATGCTTCGTGCTTCATTCATGCACAGCACAGAATTGTGTGGGTAACGATGCGTGGATTTTTCTCATAACCGCCATTCATAGTTTTAGCTTCGCTAAAAGAAGATGAATAACAGGGTTGGAAAGGGGCCTTGGAGGTCTTCTAGTCCAACCCCCTGTTCAAGCAGGAGACCCTATATCATTTGAGACAAATGGCTGTCCAGGCTCTTCTTCATATACTCCAGTAATGGGGCACCCACACCAAGCCATTCCACCGGTTGATTGTTCTCACAGCTAGAAAATTTCTCCTTCGTTCTAGGTTGCTTCTCTCCTTGATGAGTTTCCATCCGTTGCTTCTTGTCCTGCCTTCTGGGGCTTTGGAGAATAGCTTGACTCCCTCTTCTTTGGGGCAGCCCCTGAGATATTGGAAGACTGCTACCATGTCTCCCCTAGTCCTTCTTTTCATTAAATTAGACATACCCAATTCCCCCAACTGTTCTCCCTTCATCATCTTGGTGGTTCTTCTGTGCATCTTTTCCAGAGATTGTATTTTCTCTGACTCCTTTCCAGAAATTGTATTTTAGACTGATTTTTTTGTATTTGTATTTTAGAGATTTTATTTTAGACAGCTACTTAGCACTTCGTTGGATGTTACCAATCATGGAAAGGTGACCTGTGCTTGACCTATTGGCTGGGGAATTCCGGGAGTTGAAGTCCACAGGTCTTAAAAGTCGCCAAGATTAAACATCCCTGATCTAAACTGTACTTGAAATGATGTGGCAGAATTCTGATCTAAACTATATCTGATCTAAGAAGATAGGAAAACCTGAACCTTCAGACTCCCTGATGTAACTTTCGAGATGCTGTCCGGATTGGGAGCTTTGTGTATGAGGTACAAATGCAGTCTGAATTGGTAGTGCAGGATCCCGCCTCCTCATTTTGCAAAAAATGTGACTCAGCAGTTGCTTGCAAAGTCAGGATTGGTTAGGCCTATAGAGATCCTCAGCCATCCAGATCATGGTTGTCGCCAGATTTTTTCAAAAGGCAACTAGAATGTCTTTATTGTCATTTGAAATATTTTATTTTGCTTCTCACCCAAGAAGCTTCTTCGACTCTGACTGGATGGTGGGGAATGGAAGGATTTATATTCCTTGCTGGTCATTTGCATCCTTTTAGAGGGTCGTTGAGGCCACTTGGAGGTTTATCTGTGTCCTCAGGGTGTGGAACCTTCTTGGCTGCAGGATAGTTTTCTGCCCTGTGTCCCCTTGCTGTTGAAAGCAGGTGCAGGCTGTTGGGAATGGATTTGTGTTGTCTGCATCTCAAACTGAAGCACAAATGGTTTCTCTAGTCTGCAATTTTGCAATTTTGGGGGGAAATCAGTCATACTCCTGCATCCCAAATTGTATAGCTAAAAGTCTGTAGAGATTCTCAGTCATCCAGGTCATGGTTGTCCCCAAAGTGCTTTTTTCAAAAGGCAGCTGGACTGTTTTTCCTTGAAGACTTTTCGCTTCAGTTTCTTCAGTTCTGAAGAAGCTCCCTGGATGAGAAGCAAGACATCTTCAAGGAAAAATAAAGAAAGTCCAGTTGCCATTCGAAAAAAGCACTTTGGGGATTGGTTAGGACCTCCTTGTTTG
Organism: Hydrophis major; assembly: GCA_033807585.1. NCBI lineage: Eukaryota > Metazoa > Chordata > Lepidosauria > Squamata > Elapidae > Hydrophis > Hydrophis major. The sequence goes on from CM066332.1 coordinate 137,762,618, forward strand.
TCCCAGTTTCCATACTAGACGGATTCTTACTGCACCCTATCCAATGCATTTCTGGGGAGGCATCCTCCAAGAAAAGGAAGCAGATTCAACTCAGAAATGAAATGTGTTATAAAACACACATCCTGTGTCTGTTGGAGCTGACACAGAAGGATTACTGGATTTTCTGAATGTGGTTTTCATCATCAGGATAGTGATATGTACTTCTGCATAGTGTTGTGGTTCACCGGCAGCAAGTGCAGATGGCTGAGGGCTCAGAGAGGGGCCTGCGAGTGATGCAGGGATGGGGCCAGGACCATCTGGGAGTGGAGTGCTGCCTTCGGAGACTGTGGAGGCTGGCAGCAGTGATGAAGAGGACCCCGAGGAGCCTGTGCCAACAGCTTGTGTTCATGCAGGGCTGCTCGAAGGAAAGAGCAGCTACAGCAGCACGGGCGACTCGGGAGTAAGACTGCAAGGTAATGGCCCCTCCCTGAGGAGATAAAAGCCAGCTGAGAAACCGCAGTTCTTTGCAGAAGGCAAAGAAGTTTTACAGTCTGGTGGATGTTAGGAATATCTTAGTTGGTGTTTTAAGACTCTTTGTGTTGGAATTATTGCTTAGTAACTTTATCTGGTGTTCTTGGCAGCCTTGCAAAACCTTGGCAAGGCTCTTTCTTATCGGAGCTCATTGGTTTGAAGCAGCCTTTTACCCGTGAAGGAACAGGGTTCATTAGGAAACATTAAAAGTTTGCGCTGTTACCTTTGTCTCGTGTTTGCTTCCTCGGAACCAGGTTTGGATCAGAACACATAGGACGATGATAGGATAAGTCAGATGTAGATAGTAAAGTATACAACAGCCATATATCACTTGGAGCAAAGATCAGGATGATGAATTACCTCCAAGGATAATAAGCATAATTGCAATACAGGTAGCCCTCAATTTGCAACAGTTCATTTAGTGTCTTTTCGAAGTTAACAACAGCACTGAAAAAAGGGACTTATGGCTATTTTTCATACTTAACAACCATTGTAGCATCCCCATGGTCACGTGATCAAAAACTCAGACCCTTGGCAACTGACTCATATTTACGACGGTTGCAGTGTGTTGGGGTCATGTGATCACTTTTGGCACTCTTCTGACAAGCCTAGTCAATGGGAAACAAGATTCACTTAACATCTGTGTTACTAACTTAACAGCTGCAGTGATTCACTTAAAAATGGGCAAAAAAAAGTTGTAGAATGGGGCAAAACTCACTTAAGAAATGTCCCACTTAGCAGCAGAAATTTTGGGCTCAATTGTGGTCATAAGTCGAGGACTAATTATACACAGTTTGGGGAAGGGGGTCAATGTTATGGACTAGAAACATGCTATGTAGAATGGCTTGCCAATTCCTGAGAAAGGACTGGGGGAGTTAATTCATTTTGATCAGCAGGGTCAAAACAAATTAATTTTCATTTAACTTTACTTTCTTTTGATATAAAACACGAGATCTAAAAACCCTTGGAAAACTCGCAAATTCAAATTTAATTTATGATGCTATTCAGACTACGAACATAATGTCTGCTTCTGGCAAAATTATTTTGCGAATATCTTCACTCCTCTCCTAGAAGCTTTGGGCAACCACTGTTGTTAATTTTTATACAAATGCACAGTCACACTTCTTCTGGATCACAGCAGCTAGAGTCCAATCTTGACCCCATTTTCTTCCTGGTGTTGACCGATGTTTGCAACCCCGTTGTTAAAATATTTCATGATGTAAAATGGAGAGATATTTAATTCCTTGGGTGTTTTGATATAATGCAATAAGTGGCGTGGTTAGAGAGTCCCTTAGCATTTAGTTCAACTTTTAACTGTTGGCAAACTGTTGGTATTTTTTCTGTTGGCTTCCTTTGGACCAGAGGCTGTTCTTTTTCAGCCAACTCCAGTTTTTAGACAACAGCTTCTCCCCTTCCTCTGCCTTCTCCTGTTCTTGCAGTATCGGTGTCTATTCCTGTTTATTTGTGATTCTGTAATTTTATTAATGGGTGCCAACAATGTTCCTAATTCAAGAAAATGGCAATGTGTTTGCGACTAAATCCTGAAAAACTTCAGCCTTGGTTCAGGTTGCACTGGAGCTGGATTATTTCTATTGTAGAGTGATAGATATTAAACTCCAAACTCTCCGTGGTCTAAGGCCTGTCTTTGCTAACCATGGTTTGTGACTAAAAAAGTGGCTGGGTTCTGCAACGCACGGAGCCATAAATCGTGGATGGCTGAACCATGGCTTCTCACATGAAGCCAAAACAACCACAACTGTGAGCTTAGACCTGTGGGTGAAACCAAGGCTACATATCCCAGAGACTTAATCTGTTTTAGCTTTGTACGGGTTAACAACGTATCAAAAGATACTGCAAAGAACCCTTTGGGGATGATTCAAGGCAGTGGTGGGATTCAATTTTTTTTTACTACCGGTTCTGTGGGGATGGCTTGGCAGAATGATACTATAAAATCTCCAGTCAGAGATGGGATTTGCCGGTTCTCCGAACTATTCAAAATTTCCACTACCGGTTCTCCAGAACTGGTCAGAACCTGCTGAATACCATCTCTGATTCAAGGGGAACCAATGCAAACTGAAGCATCCATCCCATTTGCAACATCATGTGAATTTGTGGAGGCCGTGAAGAACAATGCCACCGGAAACATTGTGCATGCAAAAATATAATTTGAATATTAAGTTATGCTGCGTCATGCTATAATGATTAATGACAAACCATTGGGGGAGGTGATCCAGAGAATGCCTGGATTCAGCTCAATGGCCCCTACCCCAATATGAATTGTAAAGTGAGTTGGAGAACTTTCAGGTGTAGAAAAATCCTTGAAATAAATATGTTCTTAACTCTGGTTAAGTGGTTGGCTGTGAGTTGTTTGCTTTCCTACATCTTCAGGGATTTGTTTTTTTTTTTTTTTGAGGGAGAGGGGAGGTTGGGAATTTGCAAAAGCTGGGGCTAGGGAGAACCTTAGTTAAGGTGGAAAGCCAGCTGGGAGTTTGCAAAAGCTGGGGCTAGGGAGAACCTTAGTTAAGGGGGGAAGCCAGTTTTATAACAGTCATGACAACAGCAGAATGCTACTACTGCTATTACTAGTACTACTACTATTACTAATGTTTGTTGAGATCAAAGGGAAACAAAAGGAGGACTCTCTACCAAATTCAGAGTACGCCAAGAACCACAGCTGACCACAGTTCAACCCTGCTGCATTACAGATATTGTAATATATGTTTCTCTGTGCCAAAACAACTAGACCAGGGGAGTCAAACTCAATTTCATGGGGGGCTGCATCAGGGATGTGTTTGACCTTGGGTAGTGGGGGAGGGGCGTGGCCAGCTTGATGTCACTCATGTTGAGGACGCCAGTGGTGGGCCAAGCGCACTGCCAGTGGAAATGGGCTCTCGAGCTCCATTTCTGGCTGTGACGGCTTCTCTTGCAACCCTCAGCCAGTGAAAATGGAGCTTGGAGGGGCCACATGCCGGCTTTGCAGACGGATTTTTTTTTGTGTGTGGGGGGGGCTGAAGCACTGAAGCCTTCTGTATTGACCCAAAGGGGCGTGGCACAAAGGCAACACAGTCAAATAAGCAAGAAGAGTCCCTTTATTATCTCCAACTTTGCCTCCAATGTCTAGGTTACTTTCTGTTGGAGAAAAAAAACTCTCCCAAGAGAGTTTTTCTCCTAAGTGGAGAAAATTGAGTCCGAAAACAAAGTACACACAAACTGTAACTAAAAAAATCCAAACAAACCACGCTGCAGTAATTAACTTGACAGGGCAGGAGAAGGAATTGCAGACTTGAAAGCACGGCAAAACTCACACAGTTGGGAAGATGCCAGGAACCCAGATAAGCCTTGAAGATACCAAATAGTTCACAATTTGCTCCCAACAAATTGCTGTGCGCAGCTTCCTCTTTTATACACTGGGTTCCCAGCTGCAGCTAATGAAGGAAATCAGGGCCCTTTCCTCCCCCGTAAGCCATGCAACTAATGTTGCTCCCTTCTCTGTTCCTCCCTGCGTGCCCTAGAATGAAGAGGGGGTGGGCCTGGATCTTCCTCTGAACACCCTCTCCCTTGTTCTACCTCTCCCCTTTTCTGCCCAGCCGGACTGTGCTCTTCCCCAGTTTCTTCCACACTCCCACTCCCTGTCAGCTGCTTGGCCTCCCCCTTGGAATCGGATTCCGACGGGCATGACACCTTCCCTCTGTTTGCAAAGTCTTTTGCCACCTTTGCAAGGCCCTCTGGACCTCTGTCTACGAGGTCAAAGGGCTTTCTTCAAGTCCTTGACTTAGAACCGTTTGTTTAGTGACTAAAGTAAGAAAACCACTGAAAAAAGTAACTCCCAACGGATCCTTGCAGTTCTGACCCATTGATGATCAGCATTCAGGTGCTTGGCAACCGCTATGTATTTATGAGAGTCACAGCATCCTGGGTTCAAATGATTATCGTTTGTGACATTCCCAACTGGTTTCCGACCAGCAGAGTCAATGGAGAAAAAAAAAAAAGGTTTTGCTTAACAGGTGCTGGATTCATTTAAGAACTGCAGTGATTCGCTTAACAACCATGGCGAAATGGACAATAAAACCAGGGGTGGGCTGCTGGGGGCTCGGAGGGGTTCGGGAGAAGCCCAGCTAAGATTCTGTGCAGTTTGGAGAAACCGCAAATCTGGCTTACCACACCCATCCCTCCCTCCCCTCCCAGGAGTCCCCACACGGCCCCCACACTTTGGGGTGCAAGAAAGTGCAGGGCAGGCACGGAGGCTCAGGGAGGGCAAAAAAAATGGTCCTCCCAGAAGTTTGGGAAGGACAGAAACAGGCCCGTTTCCAGCTTCCAGGGAGCCTCCGGAGCCCAGGGAGGTCAAAAATGCCTCCTTTGCATGGTGCAGGAGGCTGACTAGGCCACGCCCATCATGGCCACGCCCACCCAGCAACTGGGCAGAGAACCCCTTGCTAAAATTTTTGAAGCCCACCCCTGTATATATGATATATATATGTATATATGATTCACTTAGCAGCTGCCTTGTTGAGCGATGGAAATTCTGCTGCAACTGTGCTCCCAAGTCAAGGACTACCTGTAGGTAGGCAAATGGGCCACTGACATGTTTGCAGAGGCTAACCATTTTGACAAAAGCAAAAAAAACTAGAACTCACTGCCTCCTGGCGATTGGCTCAAAGTCACCAGCCAGTTTTTCTGCCTGCGCTGGGACTAGAACTCACCGTCACCTAGTGACTGGCCCAAAGTCACCCACAGCCAGCTTTCAGGATGTTCAGGATTAGAACTCACCTTCTCTTACTGACTGGTTCTAAGTGACCCAACTGGCTAAAGCAGGACTAAGGCCACTTTCTACTTCGGATTGGCCCAAAATCACCTCGTGGCTTTCATGCCTAAAGGTGGGACTTGAACTCACAGCCTCCTGGTTTCTAGTTCTGGTGATTTAACCACTGAACCAAACTGGAATTGATACTAATCAGTGGGATTATGATGATACTCATCTACAACTTTTAGTGCCGATCGTAACGTTTCCTCCTAACATATTGAAAATTATTATGTTGGGCATCCACAGCTTGAATAGTAAATTCACAATGGTTAGAGACACCCATCAAATTGTGGCATGAAAACTACGGAGAGAACTTCTCATATGTACAGTACTGTAAAATAGGTACCTGTGTTTCAAGATCTTCAGGGCAGGAAAATATTTAATAGAAAAAGTCCTTTAGCACCATCTGGTGGATTTCTTTGGATATTATCTCTGTTTATTTTTGTAATTTGGACCCAGTTGGCATCCTAAGAAACAAACAGGGCTTGTGATGACGCGGGGTGGGATTCAAAAGCAACAAAGTCACAAAAACAGGTGAAGTCCCTTTAATTCCTTCAACTTGGCTTCAAAAGGTCCAATTATCATTTTTTTTAAAACAAATTTTATTAATTTTACAAAAAACAATACACAATCCAGGCATAACAACTTGAAAAATCTTTTCTAAAAAAATAATAATAATAATTAAAGAAGAAAGCCAATAGAACATATAAAATAACTCCAAATTGTAATATCTGTTAGGGATAACATTGTTTACCCTAACTGGTTTAGGTAAAATAATAAATATGTTATCATGGTTTATAAGTTAAAGTGTCTGCAACTTTAAATATAGGACTGTAATTAAGGGAGTGGTTGTAAAAGCACCATAAAAGAAGCAAGGAACGTCAGCTTGCTCTCTCTGGCTTGATGATCCCTAATTACTGGATAGACTGAAAACTGCGTTTTTCCCCTACTGAAAAGGAGAGACAAAGGACTGATTTGTAAGTGAACTGACATTGGATACTCTACATGGACTTTGCTAACTGAATATCCTTGAATGGACTGACTAAACGATACATGACTAATGGACTGTTATTTTGACTATGCTATAAACTCTAAATGGAATAAACTATATTTTTGATAGCACAAGCGTATCTGTTATTTTTACTGTATGTTAACAAACATACAAACTTATATCACTCATTTATCTGTGTGCCTATCTGACTAACGCTGCACATTCTGTTTAGCTTGTCTCCTTAACCCTGGTTGGGGAACCCAGGCTTAACAATATCCATATTTACATTATCTATTTAACTTCATATCTTATCCAGACTTCTCCTTTTATCCAAATTTCTTGCTTATTAAAATTTTATTGCCTTTCATAAACATACAAAACACAAAACATAAACAAAACTAAAACATCTTTTCTGAAGGCTGCCTGTTCCCGGGTTGAAACTCTTCATACAGACACAAATTCAAACATCATATTCACTTTATATATCCTTCCATATCTTATTATCATTTTCTTTTCTTTTTTTATAAACCAATTTTATCAATTTTACAAAAACAGTGCACAAACAATCAAGGCATAACAGCTTATAAATTCTTTTCTAAAATAATAATTATAATAATAATTAAAGAAGAAAAACCAATAGAACATAATGATTCCAAATTATAATATCAATATTTACTTTATCTATTTAACTTCATATCTTATCCCAGCTTCTCCTTTTCATCCAAATAATTTCTTGTTAATTAAAATTTTATTGCCTTTTATCAATATACAAAAAAAAACATAACAAAACCTTTATATATCCTTCCATATCTTATTACCATTTTCAATAACATTCTTTGTCTGTTCTATTTCCAACTATCCATTCATCTTTTTTCTTTTACTATACTTCTCCTATACACTAATTGGAGTGATGCCTTTAACTCATTACCCTAACTTAAAAGTACTTCATATAACACTTAATTTATCTTGCGATTCTGTTTAGTAGATTCTAAAATTACACAGTAAATTTTATGCTCTAAATACACATATAAAAACACAATCTTATATACCTTCCAGAATCCCCCTTTTATCCTTAATTAACTTCACCCATTGTCTCTGAATAAACTTTTTTTCTTTAGATCTTGCTTCCCACCATTAAGGCTTCTCCTCCCCCCCTTTCTCTCTTGCTTATTCTTCTCCTTGCCCTTTTTACCCCTTTGTCTCTCCTCCTCCCTTTTCTTACTCCCTTTTCTTTGCCTTCTAACCTTCCATCCATCTTTCCTCTCATTTTTCTTTTTTTGGGTTGTTTTTTCAAACCTTAAAATCCCCTTTTTCTTATCCTCTTTCTCCTCCTTCCCGGAAAAAACCCATTGTTCATCAAAGATGACTTCTTGTTCCTCTCCTTCTTTGTCCCAGTCATTCTGCTGCGTAATCAATTTTTCATAAGTACCTAACGCCATTTCTAAAAATTGAAATAAAGTGCCCAAAGTATCTTTTCCATCTTGTTCTTCCTTTTTATATTTTTGAAATAGAAGAAAGAAGAAAAATATAAACTTTTGGAACTTTTTTTGAATTATTTTTGATTAAAAATACTTGGGTGGTTGTTTTGGGGAAAGTTTCTCTTTTCAGGATGGCATCACTTGTGGATGAACTAAAGACTGAAAAGGTCCAATTATCATTGACTGGAGAAAAAAAACTCCCCCACAAACAGTTGCGAAAAGGAAGAACTTCCGTTCAAACTCAAATTATAAATGGAAAAAACAAAGCAAACCCCACTGAAGCAATTAATGAGACAAGGCAGGATAAGGGCTTGAAGATGTCCACAGATATCAAAATACACACACTGGGAAGGATGCCAGAACTCAGATAAGAACTGACAAACTTGAAATATTTTCAAGCTTTGCTTCCAGCACTGGGCCATGTTCAGTTTGTTCTTTTAAACAATCCTCACAGCTGCAGCCCATGAAGGAGATCAAGGCCCTTTCCTCCCCGTAGACCATGCCATTCACGTTTCTTCCTTATCCATTCTTCCCTGCATGCCCTAGGATGAAGAGGGGATGGGCCTGGTTCTTCCTTTGACTACCCAGCCAGCCTGTGCCCTTCCCCAGTTTCCTCCACAACCTCCACACTCCCACTCCCTGTCAGCTATTCCTCCTCTCCCTTGGAGTCAGACTGACAGAAATATTGGATCCAATTGTGGTGGTAGGTCGAGGACTACCTGTATTCACATTCCTTTCTCTTTGCTTCAAAAGTGGTTTCTCCAGGTATGCAGGAGGAAAAAGCAAAAGAAAGGAATATATATGGGTATTTCCCCGCAACGAGGATCTGCTAATACATTCCAAGCAAAGGCCAATTGACTGATTCATACCACTTGAGGAGGTCAAAAACCAACTGCTGATTATGAATTATTGTCCTCATTTTTCTTAATGGTGACTGGCCTGTCTCTTAGCAGATTGTATTTGTTGACCCAGATGGTGATAATTATCTAATTCATAACACTGGGTTCATCTTTGAAGGACTGAAATTTCACCATTCTTTCAAGGTGTGCACATGGAGTGAGTGTGAACAAGTGTGTCACACAGATTGCTTTAGTACCACTCTTATAAAGCCTTAGTAAGACCACGCCTAGAAAACTGCATCCAAAAAGATGTTGAGACTCTATAAAAAGTGCAGAGAAGAGCAACCGGGATAATTAAGGAACTGAAGACTAAAACATATGAAGAACGGTTACAGGAACTGGGCATGGCTAGTCTAGTGAAAAGAAGAACCAGAGGAGACATGATAGTAGTCCTCCAATATTTGAGGAGCTGCCACAGAGAGGAGGATAGCAAGCTATTTTCTAAAGCCCCCAAAGACCAGACAAGGAATAATGGATGGAAACTGAACAAGGAGAGATTGAACCTGGAAATAAGGAGAAACTTCCAAACAGAACAAATAATCAGTGCAACAAGTTGCTTCCAGAAGTTGCAGGTGTGTCATTACTGCAGGTTTTTAAAGAAGAGATTGGACAGCCACCTGTCTGAAATGGTATAGGGTCTCCTGCTTGAGCAGAGGGTTGGACTAGAAGACCTCCAAGGCCCTTTCCAGCTCTATTCTGATTGACTGAAGACAAAAAGCACTTTTGTCTGCAGTTAGAGTGCTAACCTGGGAAGTTCAAACCAAGATCTGAAAGTTTACATTTGTTGCTAGTGCTGGTACAGCCTAAAACCTTTGGGTTACCAATATTATTTATATTATTTAATTCTGCTTAATAAGAATACTGTACTTGAGTCAGAAGCTTATTAAGGCTGGCAGATAGACAACATAACCTGGCTTGGTAGATATTGAAAACTAAAAAATTTAATGCAATTATTTATCTTCTGCTGTTTGGGATAACTTTGTGACATGAGATGCAATTAGTCTTTGACTTACGACGGTAACGGAGGCTGCCCATTACTGTCATAAGTTGTGATGGTGTCAAATCAGGCACCAGACAAACAAATGATGCGCAGTTGAGTTTTATTATCAGACACTTTTATTGGAAATACATCTTGATGATGGTAGCATTCAGGTTCATCTCCATTAGATGGTGCTAAAACACCAATGTTCTAATTGTCAGAAAAAGTTGGATCTGATGATTTTTTTCATGGAGCATATTCCTTTCCTTCTGCCTTTTGTGTCTTTCTCTCTCTCTCTCTCTCTTTTTTAACCTCTCTTATTCATTTATTTATTTGTTTGTCAAACATGTACAAGATAGCAGGTTTAGGTATAAACCTAAACAAAGGAAGTAAGTACAGGTAAGTAAGCACAGCAGGACAGGGACGGTAGGCGCGCTGGTGCGCTTATGCACACCCCCTTTAAGGACCTCTTAGGAATGGGGTGAGGTCCACGGTAGACAGTTTGAGGTTGAAGCTGTGAGGGGTTGAGGTTGTCCCAACGGAGTTGGGAAGAGCATTGACCACTCTGTTGCTGAAGTTGTATTTTCTGCAATCGAGTTTGAAGCAATTTACTTTGCATTTGTATCTGTGATGACCAGGGCGTGGCATGAAGGCAACACAATCAGATAAGCAATAAGAGTCCCTTTATTATCTCCAACTTTCCCCGCAATGTCCAGGTTACCTTCTGGCTGGAGAAAAACTGTCCCAGGAACAGCCTTTGACTGCAGAAAATTAAGTCCAAAACATGAGCAACACAAACTGTAACTTAAAGTCCAAACAAGCCTGAGGTAATTAGTTTGGCAGGGCAGGAGCAAGAATTTCAGACTTGAAGGAATGGCAAAACTCACACAGTTGGAAAGAAGCCAGGAACACAGATAAGCCATGACAATATAAGATAAAGTCACATTTGTTCCCAACAGCCTGACCCACGTAACTTGCCTTTCTTACCAACTGTCTTCCCAGCTGTGGCTAATGAAGGGAATCAGGGCCCTTTCCTCCCCCATAAGCCACACAACCCACATTGCTCTCTTCTCTGTTCCTCCCTATGTGCCCTGGTTCTTCTTCTGAACTCCCTCTCCCTTATTCTATCTCTCCCCTGCTGTCCCCAGCCGGACTTTGCCCTTCCTCAGCCTCCTCCACAGCCAATGGAGCCACACTCCCACTCCCTGTCAGCTGTCTGACTTCCTCCTTGGATTCAGACTCTGACAGGGGCATGACACTATTGGTTGTTTGCCCATGTTTATTGTGTTTGAGGGTGAAGAAGTCATTGACAGGTAAGACGTTGTAGCAGACAATTTTGTGAACTATGCTTAGATCCGACTGCAGGTGATGCAGTTCCAGATTGTCCAAGCCCAGAATTTCAAGCCTGGTGGCATAAGGCAGGGGTCCCCAACCACCGGGCCCCAGACCGGTACCAGTCTGTGGATCATTTTCTACCGGGCCGCCGGTTTGCTGGGCGCCACCATCTTGTTTTGATGAGAAAGTGCTTCCGGTGAGCTTTTCCGGTTGGAAAGCGGTGTTTGGGTCCTGAAGGAATCCTCACGCTTAGTTTCATCGAAAGTGGGGGGCAGCTTCAAACAAAACTAAGGCACAAGGATTCTTTCAGCACCCAAGGCAAGGCGAGCCGAGCGACCGTCCTGAAGCCGTCCCGAAGCCCATCGACAAAGGCACAAAGGAGGAGTTGAAGGTGGCGGGGAGAAGCGGGGGATGGCTGGCTGGCTGGTCGCTCGGCTCGCCTTGTCATGCGTGCTGATGCCGGTACTGAGCCACGGATCATTTTGTGATGCCGGTACCGGGCCGTGGCACAAAAAAGGGTTGGGGGCCACTGGCATAAGGGATTCTGTATGAAGGTGTTTAGATATAGACTAAGATGGCTATCAGGAAGACATTGGCCTCTTGCCTCTGATGTTTTGGATCTCCAAGAGCTTCTGAATGATGAAATATGGATCTGTAGTGTTTATTTTACTTCATTTTCATACTCTGATGGTTTTCTAGGCAAATTATAAATCATGACCAGAGTTTAATAGACATCCCCTTTCCCTGCCAATTTGTGTTAAACAATTAAGTAGGGAAAAAACAGCTGGTATTTAGCAGGTTCGGACCAGTTCTGGAGAACCAGTAGTGGAAATTTTGTATAGTTCAGACAACTGGCAAACACCACCTCTGATTGGCTCTGCCCCCATCTATTCCCTGCCTCCCGAGTCCCAGCTGATTGGCTGGGTCTTCTTTGATTGCCCTGCACAAGAGAACGGAGCTGAAAAGCAGGTTAGTGGGGTGGGGAGGGAATGGGGGTTTTGCAGAAATTGTATTGTTTGAAGCTGACCCCATCCCATTACCCATCAACCTGCACTCTCAAAACAAGTGCATGCTGGGAAGCCAGACTCCATTTCCTTTTAGCATTTGGAGAAGAAAGAAGCACAAAGGAGAGTGAACCCATCTTAATCTGTGGCACATGGTCATCCAAGGACAAACCCACATCCCATACGCAGAGCATTGCCGGTGAGATTTAGATTGCTTGTATTTATTAATTGTTACGTTCAGCAGTAACCCAATACTGCCTATCTTGTATTTGATTCTCATTTTATGTATCCTTATTTTCCCCAGTTTCACCATATCCTGTTCTTTCAATAAAGCATTCAGATCTACGCACACAGTCTGTTTTATTGGAGGATAGGTGGGTTTAGCTGCATGTCGAGCTGTGCACAGACTAACGTGCAGTGGGGACAGATTCCCCCCAAATCCACTAGGAACCAGTGTATCTCACACAGGAAAGTTGTAACACTCACCTTGCTGCAGTCTAGATCATCCATAGCTTCTGAGTAGCCTTGATGTATGTGAACGGCCATAGTTACAGCTCAAGCAAGTTTCTGGCTAATATGGATAAATGAGAATCAGAGCTGGTTACTGACTTTGTGCTCGTTCAGATCTGAAGTTTATGTGCAAGATTAACACGGGGACAAGGTTGTAAAGACGAATGAACATTCCTTTTAAGTGATGGATGTGGCCCAGGGTCTCCTAATGAAGAAGGAAAAAAAAAACATAACAGGAAACCAATTTTTTAGAGTGCCGATATTGGAAGGATGGTAAAAAGTGTCTCCAGGTACACAGGAAAAAAAAAAAAAAAACCACTTGAAAGATGTTTAACATGCAATTGGGGGATGAAGATCATCCATTTTGCCTGCAACTTTTTCAGGATTTGTTTTAAAAGACCATCTGGGGTTGGCCATTTCTGATGCTCCATGAAAGAAAAGTGTCCAAGATGTTGCATTTGATAAGAAAATCCAACTGGTGACTAAAGTCGGATTTCATTAAGAAAAAGAATTACGGATGTATGACTAAAGGACAGCAAATCTAATTTCAGAGGTTAATCAAGGTCCTTGCGACAGAGATTCAGTCCAGTCCAAAATAATTGGAAATCTGAATAGGAAATATTGCAGAGTAGAATAACAGAATAATGGAAGGGACCTTCGAGATCTTCCAGTCCAACCCCCCCCTGCTCAGTCAGGAAGCCCAATCCCACTTCAGACAAATAGTTGTCCAATCTCTTCCAAAATTAGTCACACAGTTGTTAAGGGAATCTGACTTTGCTTGTCAGAGGGTCGCAAAATGGAATCATGTGACTCTGGGACTCTGCAACCATCATAAATAGGAACCAGTTGTCAAGCATCCAAATGTAAATCACATGAAACCATGGATGCTGCAACATTTATTGTGAAAAACGGTCATAAGTCCCTTTTTTTCAGTGCCATTGCAACTTTGACCTGTTGTAAGTCGAGGACTACCTGTTCAGAACAGCTTGCCCTGCTAGTGTTGGTGAGGGCGTGGTTTGTTTTTTTCTTTGATCATTCCTTGAAGAGGATATTGTCTTAAGGTTGCTTGATTGTTGTCTCCTGGGTAGTTTCTTGATTAAAGTATTGGTTTCTGCTTGATTGTTTGTCTGGTGTTAATATGTTCTTTTCTACTGGTAAAAACAACAACAACAACAAGCACAGCAGGAAAAGGCAGATGCAAACCACTTCTGTAGTGATGTCAGGAAAGTGAAATGGACAAATAGCCACCAGGAGTCCAGCCTGATGTGGAGAGTTTCTCTTATTAGTCAATAAAGGAGAAATTTGATTTTCTTTTGGTCGATAGGTTAGTGCCACCTGTAGGCTCCTCATTGAGCTGCAGTTTCATCACATTTCTTCCTTCTTCCAGGTGCCATTTTTCAGTTTTAATGGTAGAAAATAGTGCCTACAATATTACCACTGTTTTTAATATACTTTTCATTTGATCACAGCAGAACTTTAGAATTACCCAAGTTCTTGGTGCACTAGACATTGTTCTGTGCTATTGTTGATCGTGACTTACTGTTTAAATGTTTTCTTCTTCATAATGTTATATGGTTTATCGTTTTGATCATTGAACCCAGATTTAGGGTTGCAATTGCAGAAAAGCTCTCCCTTCTTCTGGAAAACTGTAGATTATGTCACTGAAGATCAAGCCACCTGTTGAGTGTTGTGGTTAGCCGGCAACCTGTGGAGATGGCAGCAGAATCAGACAATAGGGAAGAACAGGGACCAGTCTGGGAGTCTGGGGAGGACTTGGATGAGGGTCCTGCATCAGATACAAAGATGGGGCCAGGACCATCTGGGAATTATATGCTGACTCCGGAGCCTTCATAATCTGGCAGCAGCGAGGCAGAGGAGCAAGGGGAGCCTGTTCCCAGTGCATGTGTGCACAGAGCTGCTAGAAGACGAGAGCAGCTGAGACAAAAGGGGCGATTTGGGAGTAAGGAGGTGATTGCCCCTCCCATAAGGTATAAAGGAGGTGCAAAGGTAGAAAAACCTTTGCAGGAAGCAAAGTCACCTGTTCTGTTCGGATTAATCCTTGAAGCTCTGTGTGGCACTATAGTTTTTGGCAGCAATTCAAAGGAGATAAAGGTGGGTGCTTATCTCAAGGGACTGTTTGGGACTCCTTACGGGCTGGGAATGAGCATAATTCCCAGCGTTGAAATAAAACAAGAGTTGTTTCGACTAAGCATGCGCTTAATTACGGTCTCAGGAAGTCTTGGTCAGAACATTGTCTCCCAGTCAAGCTTCAATGTGGATTTTTAAAAAGTGATATTTTTTACAAAAATATTGTACGTAGGTTTAAAAAAGAACACTCCAGAAACAGAAAGAAAAAGACAGAAAATATAAAAGAGTAAAAGAAAAATTGAAAGAAGGAAAAAGAAAGAAAAATAATTCAAAGAAATGACTTCCAGTGATTTTTTTGCATAATAATTAACATCCCCGCCCCTTCCAAAGTACACAACAGGGTTCTCTTCTTTCCATAAATACATCTTTTCAATCAATAAATCCTGAAATCACCAGTTTATAGTTACTCATTTTCAGCAAAAACTCCATAAAGGGGTGTCAACTTTTATAAAGATAATTGTAGTTCTTTTCCTTAATTGAATAAGTCAATTTAGCCGTTTCTGCAAACTCAGCTATCTTCATGATCCATTCCATTATTATGGGTTATCCTGTACAGACGTCTTCCTTCTTCATGCATATAATAGCTTAACTACAATTATCATATATAGGATCGGGTGTCCATGAGCTTTTTCTAGTTGACTATCCATAAATCTAATAAAAAATGTTCCAATTTCATCTGAATGATAATTTTTTAAAAAGTCTCTCAGTGTATTTCTATTTTTTAAAAATATATTTTTGTTGAAATTTTCCTTTTTACATATCTCAATCACATATTAAACAGTACTATGACATTTTTTATACAACTACATTTCATCTCCAATACAATCTATACATTCTATTTTTATACCTTCTACATCTATTGAATACGGTTCCTTTTCTTATTTCTATTGTCTATCCAATCATACCATTTCTCCCAAATTGCATAATATTCAGAATCTTCTTTTCCTTTTAATTCTATAGTCAATTTATCCATTTCCGCATACTCATTTTTTAAAAAATTACTAATTAATTAATAAATAATTATTTCTATTTTTATTTCCCTCCTTTTCACACATCCACCATGCATGATAAAATGCCCCTTCCATTATTTAAACATAATAAATGATATTCTTCTGATTAAATCTAACAATACATCAATGTTCCCATATATGTTCCCATATACATAATAATATCACACATGATAACTTTGCTTAAATTTCTCTAATTTCTTTATAAATACATCAAATCTTTTTTAGGTTGTTCTATTCTCTATCCATTGATAAAACATATTCCATACTGTGTAATATTCAGTTTCTTCTTTTTCTTTAATTTCTACTGTCAATCTATTCATTTCTGCACATTCAAATATTTTTTCAATTATTTTTCCCTCTATCGGTATTTTATCACACTTCCAATTTAGGGCATACACAATCCTAGCTGCTGTTAAGACATATATAATTAAGTAAATCTTTTCTTTACTATAACCTTCTGGTACCATTCCTAATAGAATGTTTTTCACATTTCCAACAAAAAATTAGAAGTAGCTTTTACCACTTAGTGAATTCCTTTGGGGCCATACACCAGCAAAAGTTAAGTTTTAAAAAGTTCTCTTTTAAATTTCAAGTCGAGGTGAATTCCAGACCTTTTAATGACATTTTTTTCCCATGGAACTATTTGAATATTATAACCAAAATTCTTGGCCCACGATACTGTACCTTCTTTCATTTGCTCATTTCAAATCTCAATGGAAGTTTTATACATTTTAGCAATTGCTTGTTCATCATATGCCCATAATTCACTTTCAAATTCTGCTTTATCGTATTCTGTTCCTGATGCTCTCAAGCTTTTATTTTTCTTCGTAGAAGTCACTGTTAGCTAGTTCCTGATAAGGGAACTGAAAGAGAAGAGCAGGAAGAGTTAAGTGTATCATCAGCTTAGAGTCCTTATGTTGCCACAAATGATCACAGTCCAACCCATCCTGAATTCTGCTGACCCTTACCGGTACCAATTTAGTGTTGAACTTGAGTTGATCAAACTCTTGTGTATAGGCTTGAATAAATCTTCTACAGTGCGACCTAATTGTTGGTCTTGATTCTTTCCACCTAATGGGAATGTGGCAAAGGAGAGTCAGGGAAACTGGTGCATATAGTTTTATGATGGTTTCAACTGGTCCATATATGAAATATTAATGAAGAGTTGCAATATTGATTGATTTATATGGCTGGCCATTTCACCACAGGAATTTAGGGTGTTATAAAAGGATTTAAACAACAACTATAACATATTATCCAAGTTGCTTATGGTATAGGTATAAATACATACATAGATTGGAAGGGATCTTGTAGGTCATCTAGTCCAACCACCCACCCAAGTGGGAGACCCTGCACCATTTCTGACAAATGGCAGCCCAATCTCTTTTTCAAAGCCTCCAGTGATGAAGCTCCCACAACTTCCAAAGGCAACTTCTGTTCCATGGGTGGATTGTTCTCACTGTCAGAAAATTTCTTCTTATTTCCAGGCTGAATCTCTCCTTGCTCAGTTTCTATCCATTATTCCTTGTTTGGCCTTCAGGTGTTTTAGAAAATAGCTTGACCTCCCTCCTCTCTGGGGCAGCGAGACTCTATATGGTATAGGGTCTCCTGCTTGAGCAGAGGGTTGGACTAAAAGACCTCCAAGGTCCCTGCCAACTCTGTTATTCTGTTAAAACAATAAACCCCACATCACAATAGACACTACATGACCAAAAAACATCTTAGTTTTGCTGGCTGGATTGGGGCCAGAAGGGGGCGTTCCCTGCTGAATGTGGCTAATAGAATAAGAAGACCTCATCCTCATGCCATCCGTCTCTAAGTTCTGGTATTTGTTATAGTTTTAAATCTCTCTATATAAAAGCGAAAGACTACTCATGCATCATTGCAAAATCTTCAGAACCGTAAAGCCTACAACCTTGAAATTTGGCACCTATGTTCCTCCTCTTGGTTTCTAGAAGCTGACTAAGAAAGGATTTTTTGAAATAAGCATCAGAGCATTTAGAGTATTTCCTATATTATTATTATTATTAACAAGCTCTGATGCTAAGGAGTTCTACTCCCCCTCCCCACCTGAAAAGAAATCTGTTCCAAATGCAAAACACAAGCAGAGGAGAGGAGTTTCAATTTCAGTTTTAGTTTCACAGCACCTAGCAGCTTTAGTACAGAACAGTTGAGCTAAGCCACGCCCAAGCTCCTAGCCGTCTCCTTTCTTACTCATACAGCGAATACTGTTTCAGTTTCCAAACAGCCCTCAACTCTTTCACTCCTCACCTGAAAAGAAATCTGTTCCAACTGCAGTTTAGCTAAGCCACGTCCAGGCGCCTTGCTGTCTCCTCCTCGCTCAAACACCAAATACTGTTTCAGTTTCCAAAAAGCCCTCAACTCTCTCACACACTGACAGGATGCTAGCCAGATGAATACTGATGAATGCTGGTAGGCAGAGGCGGAATTTGTTTTCTCCTTATTTTCCTCCCCCAAAAAACTAAGCTCGACCACATAGTTTTATAGCGAAGCACGGGGATCGAGCTAGTCGATTAATATTAAATTTACTCAGCTACTTAAATGTAATATTTAATTTCAATGCAATATTGGACATTATTTTAATTCAAGGATTTATTCTTCAAGAATAAATCTGTATGGCACTGAATGCTGGGCAGTAACAACAGGAACCCAAAGCTCTTTCTATGCCATGGAAATGCGAAGGCTCCGTTGAATAGCGGGCTTCTCAGAGGTACCAGTAGGCCACACCCACCATGGCCATGCCCACCCAGCAACCAGGCAGAGAACCTGTTACTGAGATTTTTGAAGTCCATCCCTGGCAAGACCCCATCAACAAAGATATGCAGGCTGAAAGGCCCTGCATCCTGGTGATGTAGCTGTCGGTGCAAAGTGGCCTCGTTTAATGATCCGAAAAGCGGATCTTGCACCTGCGGGAACACGCTAGGGAGAAGATGATTTAAATCAATTAATGCTTTTTTTAATTAAATAGTTATGGATAGAATTATTATTAAATTAAATGATAAATGATATAAATACGAGTAAATAATATGAAACAAACCCCACGAATTAAATAAGTAAATATTAATTTGACTTTTAATTTAAATCAGGGGTCTTCAAACTTGGCGGCTTTAAGACTGGTGGACTTCAACTCCCAGAATTCCTCCTCCAGTCATGTTAGCTCAGGAATTCTGGGAGTTGAAGTCCACAAGTCTTAAAGCCACCAAGTTTGAAGTCCCTTGGATTAGATAGATAGATAGATAGATATTGTTATGGATTAAACCATCGCAGCAATACAACCGAAACAACTTCATTTTACAACAGGCTTGTAATCCTGCAATTCTTATTGGCCCGTGAATAGCGAGTCGTGATTGGTCAGGCTTGGCCAGTCTGACTGGCTGTTAACAGAAGCCCCTGATTGGACGCTTGTGAAAGTGATAGATTCAGTTCATTGGTTGTTTAACAGCAGCAAGCTCTATAAAAGAGCTACTACTGCCCAGGTTTTCCGCTCCAGTCTTTCTTGCTTAATAAAGAGTTGAAGTCACAGTCCGATGTCTCGTCTCCGTTCTTGCACCCATGCCCAGGACTTAACACTGGTGATGAGGATGGGATGCAGAGATGATAGAGCTGACTAGAACACATTGGACAAAGACAGAGCATGTGGCGAAAGAGCGCACGTAACAGACGGCAAGATGACCAGCGGTGCCATAGCACCCGCTCCATTCGACCCAGCAACCGAAGACTGGGACTCGTATATAGACTGCTTCCAGATGTTCCTGGAGACCAACAATTTAAAGGATGCCATGTCTGGCAAGAAATGAGCGGTGTTCCTGACTCATTGCGGCCCTGCCGTTTCCAAGATGGCTAAAGCACTAGCAAAACCGGCAGAAGTGAAGACCATGGATTGGGACACCCTCGCTCCAATCCTCAGGGCCCATTACGCACCCGCAGTACCTACACTGATACGAAGACATGAATTTTACCAGAGGGACCAATGGAAGGATGAGAGCGTTGGTAATTTCGTAGCTGACCTCCGGAACCTAGGAGGCCTTTGTGGTTTTGCAAACTTAGAGGAAGCCCTACGAGACCGAATAATTCTGGGATTAAATGCACCGCACGTGCAGAGTAAGCTGATGGCAAAAGGCAACATCAGCCTTACCGATGCTGTCACCGAAGCTACTGCAGCAGAAGCAACCAGGAAGTCAGCTGCTCGAATGTGCCGAGCGAATGCACTGCTTCGCCAACTCGCCGACAAGGCACCAACCATTACTGAGAAGCACGCTACTGCTACCCACCACGAAGACCTCAAGTCATCCTCAGACAGTGATGAAGAGGAGGTCAACCGGCTCTGCTCGGAACGAGAGCAAAGGAACCAGCAACGTCCGCGCCAATGTGTGGGTTGCGGGGCAAACCACCCGCGATCGGACTGCAAATTCCTCGACACACTCTGCCATAACTGTGGAAAAAAAGGCCACATCGCGAAGGTCTGCAGAAGCAGACAAGAGCCCAGTTCCAGCCAAAAGGAGAACAACCTCCATCGAGAGATAAGCAAACCTCCTGGAAACCGGGACTGTCTGAACCACAAATGGAACAACCACTACTACTACAGAAACCAAGTACCTGCCTTTTCAATGAGACGAGAAGAGGCCCACCAAACCATTATCATTGGCCACGCTTCATCGTTCGCTGCAAGGAAAATACGAGTGAAGGTTACTATTGAGAATTGACCATGTGTGATGGAAGTCGATTCGGGATCGTCCCTGTCGATGGTATCCTGGAAAACCCTCAAGCAACTGATACCTGCCATCTCCCGCCAGGACCTCAGCATGCAGCGAATCATCCTGAAAGACTATCAGGGAAACAGAATCCCAGTTGTCGGTTCCAGCAATGTCCAAGTATCATTCAAGGACTGCACAGCAACGCTTCCCCTAACTGTTGTTGATCATGACTGACCCAGCTTGTTAGGGTTACAGTGGTTCGCCCCACTCGGAATTGAACTAGCCGGCATACACCATACCAGAAATGATGACTGGGAAGAGGCCCTCATCCAGGAATTCCAGGACGTGTTCACAGGAACATTAGGCAAGTACAAGGGGACCCCTATATTGTTTAATCTCTGCCCTGATGTAGCTCCCATTCGGCTTAAACCCCATCGAGTACCTTTTGCCTTAAAACCTAAAATCGACAAACAGCTAGATAAACTGATAGCCCAGGGTGTGTTGGAACCGATTGACCACGCCCGTTGGGAAACCCCAATAGGAACGCCCTTGAAGCCAGATGGTTCGTTAAGAATTTGCGGGGACTATCGGGCCACCCTAAATCATGCTCTTCAACAGAGCCCTTATCCAGTACCGGTGGTTCAACACCTTCTTCATTCCCTGGGTGGCGGAAAAATATTTGCGAAACTGGACTTAGCTCAGGCGTACCAGAAACTCCCTGTGGATGCAGCAACTGCAGAAGCCCAGACAATAGTTACACATAGAGGCGCTTTTAAGTGCGATAGACTCCAATTTGGAGTAAGCGTGGCACCAGGCATTTTCCAAAGTTTAATGGAGACACTATTACAAGGCATAAAAGGCGTCGTGCCTTATTTTGACGACATCCTAATAGCTGCCCCCACTAAAGAAGTATTAGTACAATGGCTCAGAAAAGTCCTGCAGAAATTCAAAGATGCGGGTCTTAAGGTAAAACGAGACAAATGCCAACTTTGTACGGAGAGAGTGGAGTTCCTGGGATACCTTCTCGACAGACAGGGAATCCACCCCACCGAAAAAAAACTAACCGCAATCAAAAACACCCCGAGACCTAGGAATAAGACAGACCTTCAAGCCTTCCTGGGACTCATTAACTTTTATAACATTTTCTTGCCCCAGAAGGCAACCGTAGCCGAACCCCTACATAGACTCTTCGATAAAAAGGCTCCTTGGGTTTGGGGACGACGTGAAGAGATAGCGTTCAAAGGGATAAAAGACCTTTTAACCTCCGATGCCATATTAATGCAGTACAACAAAACTCTCCCTTTGACGGTCACCTGTGATGCCTCACCATTTGGAGTAGGAGCCATCCTAAGCCACGTCCTCCCAAATGGAAATGAGGTACCTATTGCGTTCTTTTTGAGAACTTTGTCTAAAACTGGAAGGAACTATAGTCAACTTGATAAAGAGGCCCTCGCTATTGTATCCGCAATTAAACGTTTCCATGAATATGTATATGGGAGATCCTTTACCATAATTACAGACCACAAGCCGTTACTTGGGATCTTGGCGGGAAACAAACCAACTCCCCATGTCTTATCACCAAGAATGACACGTTGGTCAGAATTTTTAGCTGCCTACGATTACTGTTTGCAACACCGCTCGGGGAAAACCATTCCCCACGCTGACACTATGAGCCGCTCTCCAATACCAGACATTATAGAGGACCCTGCTCCAACCGTAACCATACTACAAATAGAAACCCTCAAATCGCCACCATTAACCTCTTGAGACATAGCTTTAGAGACAAAAAAGGACCCTATTTTGGCATGAGTCCTCACCTGGGTAGAACACTGTTGGCCGATCAGTGAAACTGATGACACGTTCAAACCATTTAAAAATCGTCAAGCGGAACTGTTCTCCCAGAAGGGTTGCATAGTATGGGGAGACAGAGTCATAGTTCCGGAAAAGCTGCAATATAGGGTATTGAAAATGCTGCACGAGGGACATCCAGGCATCGTGCGGATGAAGGCATTGGCCAGGAGTTATGCATGGTGGCCTGGTCTAGATAGACAAATAGAAACTTGGGTAGCAAAATGCAGTAAATGCCAGGAGACTCTCCCCGCTCCTCCAAAGACTCCCCCAACTCAGTGGGAAATGCCTCGAGGTCCATGGTCCCATATCCACATCAATTTTGCCGGACCCACAAGAGGACATACTTTCCTCTTAACGGTAGATGCCTATTCAAACTGGCTTGAAATCCAAAAAATGGAAAGCACCACCACAGATGCAGTCACTAAAAAAACAGAATAAACTATTTGCTACCCACGGACTTCCTGATGTCCTCGTCTCAGATAATGGCCCCCAATTCACTGCTCTGCCATTCGAACAATACCTGGCTGATCGGGGCATCCGCCATGCTTTAACATTGCCAGCTCACCCTGCAGCCAATGGTAGGGCTGAGCGAATGGTTCAATTTGTAAAACAGACCCTGCATAAAATGGACTACGGTGACATTGACGACAAAATAAACTGAATGCTTTTTATTCAACACATAATCCCAAACAGCACCATGAACAAAACCCCAGCAGAACTCCTGATGGGCCGGAAACTTTGCTCGC
Source organism: Hydrophis major (assembly GCA_033807585.1). Lineage (NCBI taxonomy): Eukaryota > Metazoa > Chordata > Lepidosauria > Squamata > Elapidae > Hydrophis > Hydrophis major. The sequence goes on from CM066332.1 coordinate 137,785,595, forward strand.
ATCTTGATCGTCTCCACCCAAACTACATGCCAGAACAGCCCCCGGGATCCAGCAGTAAGTGTTGGGCATTCCAGGAAGGTGACCTCGTGTTTGCGAAAAACTTCTTGGGTGATAGGCAGACTAGATAGATAGATAGAGATAGGTAGGTAGGTAGGTAGATAGATAGCTAGATAGCTAGATAGCTAGATAGATAGATAGAGTTAGGTAGGTAGATCGATAGATTGATAGATTAATAGATAGACAGATAGATAGATATAGGTGATAGAGATGGAGATAGAAGACAGATACTGTAGAGCAGGGGTCTTCAAACTTGGCAGCTTTAAGACTTGTGGACTTCAACTCTCAGAATTCTTCCTCCAGTCATCTTAGCTCAGAAATTCTGGGAGTTGAAGTCCAGAAGTCTTAATCTTGTCAAGTTTGAAGACCCTTGATTTAAAGATTGAATTTAATATTTACATTTAAACATTAACAATAGTTTTAACATTTGTTGGACTTTTCTATTTGTCTTTTTATCATCTGCATCTATTTGTCTTTTTATCATCAGCCAGCGTCGCCTTCCCGGAGAGAGACGGGCAGCATAAAAATGTAATAAATAAAAATAAATAAATCAACCCACATAGATTGTATTCTTCCCAAATGCTGAATTATTATTATTATTATTATTATTATTTTTAGCGGGAGCTTCCAAAATCCGCTTCAGCCTCAGGGGACAGTTCCAATAAATATGATCTAGAATAGATGGAGAAAAGTGCTGAACAGGCTGCTCTCATCTCGTCAATGGCAATTTACAAAAATGAACAGTGAAACCTTCCCTCCTGCCTTTAAAAAAAGAAAAGGAAAAAAAAACACCCATCTTAAAACATTTCTTGGCTGTATTTCATGCATCCTTTCAAGGGCACCGTGCATTAATTTTGGAGAGCCATTGACTTGGTTGCCAATCTCCAATAAATTATGGCAGGTAATTAAGCTGTTCATTTTCCCTTCAGCTCTGATGTTCCTGGTGTCCTTGGAATATCTCATAGCCCTGGATTGATTTGCAGCTGAAATTAGTGGTGGTGGCCCAGCTTGTTGATCCGTAGCTGTTGATAAGTCAGGCTGAATTGGGGGTGTTGAGAATGAAGAATGTTAACATCTTGAAACCTTCATAAAGGCTTTAATACGTCATTAGAAGAGGACAATTACACAGACGGGGTCCCTTCTCTTTTGTAGCACCGGATTCTTAGTCAGTGTATGTTGCCCATAATTATCCCAGTTTTTCCCTTGTCTCTCCCTTCCTCTGCTGCAAGACACATAATTGGGTATTTTGAGGGCTATCAGGCCCCAAGCCAAGAAGGAAACTTGTTGATTCTCCCAACATGAATTAGAATTAGAATAGAATTAGAATAACTGAATCGGAAGGGACCTTGGAGGTCTTCTAGTCCAACCCCCTGCTTAGGCAGAAAACTTATTCTATTTCAGACAAATGATTGTCCAATCTCTTCTTAAAAACTTCCAGTGTTGGAAGTTGGAACTTCTGGAGATTGGAACTTCTGAAGGCAAGTCATTCCACTGATTAATTGTTCCAACTGTCAGGAAATTTCTCCTTAGTTCCAGGTTGGATCTTTCCTTGATTAGTTTCCACCCATTGCTTCTTGTCCTGCCCTCAGGTGCTTTGGAGAATAGCTTGACTCCTTCTTCTTTGTGGCAGCCCCTGAGATATTGGAAGACTGCTATCATATCATCCCTAGTCCTTCTTTTCATTAAACTAGACATACCCTGTTCCAGCAACTGTCCTTAAGATGTTTTAGCCTCCAGTCCCCTAATCTTTTTTACATTGTGGCGACCAAAACTGGATGCAGTATTCCAAGTGTCAAGGACTAGCTGTATAACCTTGCAAATGAGCTATTGGGTTGGGGGCTTTCATTTTTAATTTAACGATGCATAACGTTAGATTAAAACATTTTATAAAAGCATCAGAAAGCAGCCAGAAATAATTACAACAGTGAATGAAAGCCAGCACAAATATACAGAAGTTTTTTTTGTTGTTGTTTAAATCTGAAATGCTTCCCTGTTTACATTGGCTGAATGGTATTCATCAAGGAGAAACTGTTCAGAATCTTGATTTACCCCAGAAGTAAGATCAAGGGAGAGAACAGTTAGACACTTGTTTATTCAATATATATCCTACCTCTCTTCTCAGTGGGTATGGAGGGAGATTAACAAAATTCACAAACAGCATCCCCCAAGAATCAGACAGGTATCTAATGGGAGAGACATGTGTCAGATTGTTAGATCCTAAACTGTTTAATGCTTCAACACAGTTTAAACTGTGCCCTGTAAGCAATGGACAGCCAGATCTTTCCAAGCAGATGTCTTGGGAATTACTTACCACCTAATTTCCCAACCAATGGAAACTTTTGGATATTCTTCAAGTGCAGTCTCATGTAGAATGCATCATAGTAGTCAAGAGGATGTACAACCAAGATGTCACCCCTTCCAACCAGCTCAAGCAAATTCAAGCAAACCCAGGTGAGAAATTGCTTCATGGATGGAACAAAGGAACATAGTACATAGAATAACCCAGTTGGAAAGGGATCTTGGAAGTTTTCTCGTCCAACCCTTTGCTTGAGAAGGAGACCTTATCCCCTTCCAGACAAATGGTTGCCCAATCTCTTCTTTTACAAGAAGCATCACGGGGTCCTCTGATCAACTTTTGAGATCTTCTGACAAATTCAACGGGGAAGCCATACTTACTTAATCACTGCGGTGATTCACTTAACGGTGGCAAGAGAGGTTGTAAAATAGGGCAAAACTATCCCCCCACCAGAACAATCAGGAAATTCAGGCGGTTCAAATGAGTATAAAGATTGGTTGCGAGCTCGAGCTCTCCACAAGAATCTGAACTACTAACAGTCAAAGGAAATTAGCAGGAGGTAAAAAAGGAAGTCAAAGTGGGCTGGACTTTGATTTCTTGTGAGCATGCAGGGACTCATGATTGATGATGCATTTGACTCCTCCCTCAACCTGGTCCTCTCCTACAAAACTCACTTAACAACCATCTCACTTAGCAGCAAAAAAAATTGAGCTCAATTGTGGTCATAAGTGGAGAACGACCTGTATCTTTTCGGCCCATCTCACTCCCGTCCTTTAAAATATTCTCATCTGTTCCTTATGCGTGAGGAACGTTCAGCATAGAAGCAGCACCATGGACAGCTCCTCCTGATTTTCAGCGGTATTCCCCATTTCCATTTGCATCCCGTTGACTTCAATGACTCTCTTGAATGCACAGCTATCCTTGACTTTGCTTCAGTCACGGAAGCAATTAACTCTCTATCAAGGGGTGTGTGTGTGTTCGAAAACCCTTGATGTGTATTTATTGATGAATAGATTCCACTGCGGTGCGATATTTGAAGACAACTGCCATAATTAAGAGCTCTTCGAGGGATTGGTAAGCAAAACGCAAGGATGGAAAAGCCACTGAAAGAATTAGCTCATTTATATTGAATGGGCTGAGCTAGTCTATATGATTCTGCACCCAACACCTACTTATGTTCATAGATTTCTCCATTAAATACATGAAGGCCCCTCACTCTATTCCCTTTCAGGGCAGATAATACTATGCATTTTTTTTAAAAAACAATTTTTAATTAGTTTATAATTTAGCAGACAAAGAAAATACAAAAGGAAATAGTAAGGAAGTTAAAGAAGGGAAAAGGGAAGAGAAAAGTGGGGAAAAGCAAGGAGGAAAAAGTAGAAAAAGACATTGACTTCTGACTCTCTTTGGTGTAGTAGAATAAGGCATTAACATCAAACCTTAATGTTTTACTTTTCGATAATAATATATATTAACCATTTCTATAACAATAACTCTACCTAATCACAAAGTTCAGAAGCTGTTTCCAAGTAGACGTAAAAGTATTTAAATATCTTTTTAAACAATCAACTTAGCTACGTCTTGCTAACTCCATCAGTGCTTGCAGCCATTCATCTATTGTGAGGATCAAAATGTCCTTCCTGTCGACCCTGAAGATGACATATGTGTGGCCATATTTTATTGTAGCCTTTGTCTCTCCTTTTCTTAGCTTTGTTTAGGTTTCCGAAAAGGATTTTAACGGAACTTCAGGCTGGCAACACTCTAGCTGTTGAAGGTGGGGGGAGTTTATAGTAATAAAGGGAGAATGTTAGGTCTAGATGGCATTCTTTCCCATGAGAACAGAAAATATGCCTGCAGTTGGAAGAAGGTGGAGTTTGAAGTACCAGACTGATGGACTGAGAATTGATTGGAGATTGCGACTCTGGGAGGAAATTTCAAAGTTTTGCTTTTTACTGGGTGTAATTCCGGAATCTGGCCAGAGTCGGAATTACATTCAGACTGTGCCAATTTGATATGTTCCTAATAAACAGACTTTAAAGAAAGATGAATGCCTTGGATTTTATTTTGGGGGACATATTTCTGGGGACATATGTTTCTTTTCTTTTTTTCCTTATATATATATATCCATGTATTCATAACTATGTTTTTACTTATACCTATTATCTTGTAAGCAATGGACAAAAATAAATAAATAAATAAAATAAAAATTAAATATTACTTGGAAGCTTGACACTTCCATTTCTGCGTGGGGAGAAGTCTTGCTACCGTGAACATACATAACCGTGATGGCGAACCTATGGCACGCATGCCACAGGTGGCACGCAGAGCCATTTGTCAGGCATGCGAGCCCCAGCCACTTACCTGCAGTGCGTATGTGTGTGCCTCCCAGCTGATTTTTTGGCCCATTTGAGGCCTCCCAGAGGCTCGAGGGAAGCCTTTGCAGCCTTGGGAGGCTGAAAAACGGGCCTTCCAAAAATACCGGAAGTGCTGAAACAGTCCTGTTTTCAGCCTCCCCTGGGCTCCAGAGACCCTTCGGAGGCTGAAAGCAGGCAATTCTGGTATTTCCAGAAGGCCCATTTTTCGGCCTCCCAAGGCTGCAGAGGCTTCCCTCAAGCCTCCGGGAGGCCAAAAATCAGCTGGGGGCAGGGTGCATTGCATTATAGGTGCTGGTGCGTGCTTTTGGCACACCACAACAAACAGGTTCACCATCACTGATAAATAACATTAAAGTTCCAGATTTTTTTCCCCCAGGTCTTTTTCCATTAAACCCAAAAGAAAAGTCTTTGGTTTTCTTTCTATATTCACTTGAAGGATTCTTTCTATTAAGATATGAATCCTACTCCAATATTTCTTTGCCAGACAAATGATTTCTAAAGGACAGAATGTGATTAAAAATAGATAACCTAAGAATTCATCGGTATTTAATTGAAGCAGAGATAAGTAAATTCTAGTTGACACCAACATCACTTAGAGTTTGCCTTTTTATCCTTTGAAAACTGCTTTGTTTCAGGCTGTGCTTGCCCCCCCACCCGACCGATTTGCAAATAATAACATTAATAATGCTGATCTTGGACAGCAAAAGTGACTAATAAGCAAATCTTGGACCACATGACACCACACAACTGCTTCTCACTTACTTTGGCCACATCATGCCATAATGATATAGAAGACCATTATAAGATCTAAAATGAATTCCAACAATGGTAGAAGGATATTAAAGTCTAACAGTCTTATCAAAGCTGCATCCAGTTTTGGTCGCCACGATGTAAAAAAGATGTTGAGACTCTAGATAGAGTACAGAGAAGAGCAACAAAGAGGATTGGGAGATTAGAGGCTAAAACATATAAAGAACAGTTGCTGGAACTGGGTAGGTCTTGTTTGATGAAAAGAAGGACTAGGGGAGATATGATAGCAGTGTTCCAATATCTCAGGGGTTGCCCCAAAAGAAGAGGGAGTCAAGCTATTCTCCAAAGAATCTGAAGGCAGGAGAAGAAATAGATGGAAACTAAGCAAGGAGAGAAATGGCCGGACACTAATGGCTGGACAGCAAAAATGGAGAGCATTTAAACATGGACATCTATTGAGATTCTTAGTCATCCAGGTCATGGTTGTCCCAAAGATGCTTTCCCAAAAGGCAAATCAGAAAATCCAATTACCTCTTGAAAAAGCACCTTTGGGATTTAAACAGAAAGAAAGGAGAGAGAAGGGAGTGGGACTTGTGGAGAGGGAGAAAGGAGAGGAGGAGGAGGAGGAGGAGAAGGAAGAAGACTACGAGGTCCTTGGTGATCTCTGAGCTTTTCTTGCAGACATTTCATGGTCCAGCTAGATAGCCACATTAGTGCTAGAAGGGAGTGGGACTTAAGGAGAGAGGAGGAGGAGGAGGAGGAGGAAGAAGACTAGGTAGCAACATCAGTGCTAGAAGCACTGGTGGGATTCAAATGTTTTTACTACCGGTTCTGTGGGTGTGGCTTGGTGGGCGTGGCAGGGGAAGGTTACTGCAAAATCGCCATTCCCTCCCCACCCCACGAACCTGCTTTCCAGCTCTGTTATCCTGTGCAGGGCAACCAAAGAAGATCCAGCCAATCAGCTGGGACTTGGGAGGCAGAGAATAGATGGGGGCGGAGCCAGTCAGAGGTGGTATTTGCTGGTTCTCCAAACTACTCAAAGTTTCTGGTACCGGTCCTCCAGAACTGGTCTGTCATGCCCTTGTTAGAGTCAGACTCTGAGGGAGAGAGGAACAGCTGACAGGGAGTGCTGGTGTGGCTCCAGAGGTTGTGGAGGAGGCTGGGGAAGGGCAGAGGCCGGCTGGGCAGTTACAGGAAGAACCAGGCCCATCCCCTCTTCATCCTAGGATACACAGGGAGGAACGGAAAAGGAAACCACTTGGCTTATGAGAGAGGAAGAGGCCATGATCCCCCTCATTGGTTGCAGCTGGGGAGAATAGTATATAAGAGAGACAGTTAAAACACAGTGTTGCCAGAAGCAAAGCGTGTTTTATTTTGGGCTGAAGTTATGTTGGCTGGTGTCCTTCCAATAGATTATGCCTTGTTAACTCCTTGAAGTTGGTAATTACTTATCCTGGTCCATTGTGGAATTTCCTTCATTGTAGTTTGTTTTGGGTTTTTTATTTCACCTTTATCTGCTCATTAAGTTCGGACTGTATTGCTTTCTTTTAAAGACTATTTTTGAGTAAGTTTTGTCTCCAACTGAGAATTATTGAACAGTGGGGCCAAGTTGGAGGCACTAAAGGACATTTATTTATGTTCTGGATTTTGGTACCTTTGTGTTACACTCCGGGTCATCACATGGTCAGAACCTGCTGAATACCACCTCTGACGACAACATAATTGCTCCCTCAAGTCTCACAAATGTTGTCAGGCCCATACCTGAAGACATAAGCTTCTCAGGACTCAGGACCTGATGGATTGACAGATTCACTGCCTTGCCACTTTGACTTATTTTTTTTTCCCCAGCTTGTAGAGAAGGGTCATGTCTGTAGGTTTTACTGCAGATTGAAGTGATTTATTTTCATTTTATTTTGCCAATGGGGATTTAGCAAGATTATCTCCCTCCAGTGCATCAAGGCAGTGTGGGATTTTCTCTGCGTTCTCTTCACATGTCTGTCCGGTCTAACACCAATGGATAGCTTCAGCAGAAATGCGGAACAGGGGCAGGAACTGGGTATGTCTAATTTAATGAAAAGCAGGACTAGGCATGACATGATAGGAGTCTTCCAATATTTGAGGGGCTGCCCCAAAGAAGAGGGGGTCAGGCTATTCTCCAAAGCACCTGAAGGCAGGACAAAAACAATGGGTGGAAACTAATCAAGGAGAGAAGCAACTTAGAACTAAGGAGAAATTTCCTAACAGTAAGAACAATTAATCAATGGAAAAGCTTGCCTCCAGCAGTTCTGAATGCTCCAACACTGGGAGTTTTTAAGAAGAGATTGGACAAGCCTTTGACTGAAATGATAGAGGATCCAATCTGTTCACCAAGACCAGAGGTTTAATTTTGAAAGCTTTCGGACTTGTGCTGGAGTCCATCCAGAGGTGCTATTCAGCAGGTTCTGACCAGTTCTGGAAAACCAGTAGCGGAAATTTTGAATAGATAGATAGAATAGATAGAATTCTTTTATTGGCCAAGTGTGATTGGACACACAAGGAATTTGTCTTGGTGCAAATGCTCTCTATGTACATAAAAGAAAAGATACTTTCATCAAGAGTCAAGAATCATCAGGTACAACACTTAATAACAGTCCTAGGGTACAATAAGCAATCAAATCATACTAGGAAACAGTCAATACAAATTGTCAGGATACAAGTGAAAAAGTTACAGTCATACAGTCACAAATGGGAGGGGATGGGTGATAAGGAGTGATGAGAAGATTAAACAGTAATAGTAGTGCAGACTTTGTAAATAATTGGACAGTGTTGTGGGAATTATTTGTTTAGCAGAGTGATGGCGTTTGGGAAAAAACTGTCTAGTTGTGCCTAGTTGTTCTGGTGTGCAGGGCTCTATAGTGTCGTTTTGAGGGAAGGAGTTGAAACAGTTTATGTCCAGGGATGTGAGGGATCTATTCGAAGAACCGGCAAATACCGCCTCTGACTGGAGATTTTACAGTATTCTTCCCCTGCCACGCCCACCACGCCACGCCCACAAAACTGGTAGTTAAAAAAAAATTGAATCCTACCACTGAGCCCTTCCTCAGGGAACGTCTCTCTACCAAAACGTGTTGCTTTGGGCTATTTTCCATGCATTGTGCAGGTCATTTAGTAACTGTTCAAAGTTACAATGGCACTGAAAAATAAATGACATACGGCCATTTTTCAAAGTTACGACCTTTGACCCGATCACGTGATCAAAATTCAGACGCTTGGCAACTAGTTCATATTGATGGCAGTCGCCATGTCCCTGGCTCACGTGATTCCCTTCGCCATTCTTATGACGAGCAAAGTCAACAGGGCAGCCCGATCCACTTAACAAAGCGTCGCTAACTTAACAACTGCAGTGATTCGCTAAACAACGGTGGCAAGAAAGGTCGCAAAATGGGGGCAAAACTCACTTTGCAAATGTCTCGTTCAACAACCCAAACGTTGGGCTCCATTGTGGTCTTAAGTTTCCAATAAATAATCATAAAATCAAAGTTGTCTCCAGACCTAAGAACTGAGTTTCCAGAAAAAGTTGAACATTTGCCTCAGGAAGAGAATAGTTGAAGATGCTCAGTTTTCTTTTATGAGCTGCCTCAGTTGGCTAGGGAGATATATCACACTGGTGAAGTTTTTATCCCTGTTATATGTCCCTGCAAGCTGTTTTGGGTGACGCCAAAAGAAGGGAGAAAGGAAAGGAGAAGGGTTCAGTATAATAACTCAAGATTCTTCGCAAAGGGAAGAGCTATAAACCTGCTCTTCATAAAACAATAGATCACGGTGAAGTCTCTACGGAAGTTCATGGTGACTTCCCAGATGCGTTGCATGCTACTTCCTTGGCAACAATATATTTTTTCAGCCAATTATTTATTCAATCCTAAAGTGTATATGCTGTATCATTTCCCTAGAAGGACAATAGTGTAGCACATACTTCACCAGGGATAACCTCCACTCTAATTCATCATGTATTCTGAAATGAAATAAAACTTAAAAGCCAAACTTTGTGTCATCTCAGGTGTTAACAAGGGAGTGTGATGCAAGAGGAAGTGATTAATATTTCAGCCCATGTAAGAAGGGCCTTTTCCAAACTCAAAACATCTATCAAATATGCTCGGAGCAGCCCAATGTTCTTGCATAGCCACATACGTATTAAATTAGTCTTTCTTTATTCCCGACTTCTTCAGTTCTCTGTAATCTCTGGTTGACTCTAAACACTATTTAATAAAACATGTTTTCTCTGGCAGCTGACAGGGAGCCATGACAAGATCATAATTACATAAAAATCCTGCAGGGTTGTTTATTTATTCTTCACGTTGTTTTTCCTTTAAAAGAAGGCAATTGCTTTGAGAAAGGATGGTGTTGCCTTCAGTATGTGATGGAGCAATAAAAAATTCATATTTCCCCACTGTTAGTTACAGAATGTGAAAATGCATGCAAGACACCAACGAGTTCTCCAGTGAAGATGATGGGTGGCTTAATGAATTAGCTGGTTGGCAATTTCTTTTGAAGGATAAAGTCTGAAGTCAGTTATCTAAGGTGTCTTTATATTTCAGTTCTCCCTCTCTCTCGCCCCCTCGGTCCTTCCTTCCTTTCCTCTCTCTCTCCCCCATTTTCTGGAAGCAAATTATCTCTCTCTCTCTCTCTCTCTCTCATCTATCTTCATCATCAGTGGTGGGATTCCAAATTGTGCGCTACTGCTTCTGCATACTACTGGTTCGCTTTGCGTGCTTGGCAGCACTCAAAGATCACCTGAGTTGTTTTTCAGCTCAGTTGAGGCACAGCAATCTGCTCTGCCATGCAAATCAGCTGAGATAAAAAAAATCAATGGAATAAAGAACAGGAAAGAAAAGGGGCAGCTGGCAGGGGCCAGCCAGAAGTGGTATTTGCCAGTTCTCTGAAGTGATCAAAATTTCTGTTCCCATACGCCAAAACTGGTCCAAACTAGCTGAATACCACCTCTGTTCATCATATCTATCTATCTATCTGTCCGTCCGTCCGCCCGCCCGCCTGCCTGCCCGTCTGCCCGTCCATCCGTCCACCCGTCTATCTATCTATCTATCTATCTATCTATCTATCTATCTATCTATCTATCTATCTATCTATCTATCTATCTATATATCTATCTATCTATCATCTACCTACCTACCTACCTATCTAGTAGTGGGATTCCAAATAATTTAACAACTGGTTCTTCCTAATGACCAGCGAAATGTGTGTGGCTGGTATGGGGGGTGTCATGTGACTGGGTGGGTATGACCCACTCTACGTTACTCGTGTGGGTGTTGCCTGTATGGGTCAGGCAGGGTTTAGGAGAGAATCCTGAAGTCTCCGGTGGGTGGAGTGGGAGGGAGGCAAGAGGAAAGAATGATCCTCTCTCTCTCTCTCTCTCTCTCTGTCTCTTTCTCTGTCTCTCTGTCTCTCTGTTTCTCTCTCTCTGTGTGTGTGTGAAAGAGTGTGTGCATACAGGAGACAGTGTGCACAGATATGCCAGGGAAGCTCCACACCTTTTCCTTTGAGTTATAGGGTGGGGCTTTGTTAGCAGTGGTGGCTCTTCCATCCCAAGGACCAGCCCATAGATTTCCACTGCTCTCCTCTCCTCTGCCTTCTGTGCATTTGCGCGTCAGGCACTGGACCCAGCTGTTCCTCCTCATCCTCATTAACCACCTCCAGACCCGGGGGCTGTTGACTCTCCATCTGAGGGCTGACAGACGGCCCAAGCTCTCTCTCTCTCTCTCTCCCTCTCTCTCTCTCTCTCTCTCCCACCCCTCTCTCTCTTTCTCTCTCTCTCTCTGCCAGCTCCATTCCCTCTTCCTCCCCAGAGCTGCCCTAAACTGATTCAGTTACCAGAGGGGCCAGTGGCCAACAGGCCACAAGAGTTCCTCTCCTAGCTGCAAGAATGTCTCTCTCTCTCTTTTTTTTTTTAATTAATGACCACTTTGGAAAATGAATTGTGGATATTGTGAATTATGTCTTTGAGCTGCTTCCTTAAACTGGCAAGGCCTCTTCTGGCTTTGGAGCTGTCGATGTCTCCATAAATTATACTGCTCAGAATGCTGTGATAGGGATCAAGCATCTCACTAACTTTTGTCAATGTTCATAACCCATCAAATGATTGATATTTACATTGCAGCTCATCTAAAATGTTAATGCAAATCATTAATTCCAGTCTACAGATTTCTTCCAGCTTGTTAAGTGAAACTTGAGGAAAGGAAGAAAATGAGCTGCCTTTTAATGAGGCTGCCTTGTGCATGGATTACAGGTCGCACAGTTTAATCTTGGTCTGTAGCATGATTGATCTAAACTGTAATTGGAGGAGGGAGAACCCAGGCTCATCAAATAATAAATCTATCCCCCACCAATCCCTCCAAGCTTTGTGCAAAGGGTTTAACCTGATTGGGTAGAACTTAGAGAGTTATGGAAAACTCCCAAAATTACTTTAGGAGTTAGATCTGAAATGTATGGGATCTTGAACAGGGCACTTTCTGAACGCAAAACTTGTGTATTATTTTGTGCTACAGCTGAGTTCTGCATTTTATCTATCATCTGTCTGTCTGTCTGTCTGTTCATCCATCCATCCATCCATCCCTCTATCATCTATCTATCTATTATCTATCTATCTATCTATCTATCTATCTATCTATCTATCTATCTATCACCTGTCTACCTATCTATCTATCATCTCTCTATTCATCTATCCATCCCTCCCTCCATTCCTCTATCTATCTATCTATCTATCTATCTATCTATCTACTTATCATCTATCTACCTATCACCCATATATATCTCTCTCTCCATCTATCTATCGTCATCATCATCTACCTATCATCTATATACATGTCATCCATCCATCCATCTCTATCCTATCTATCTATCTATCTATCTATCTATCTATCTATTCATCTATCTATCTATCCATCTATCTATTCATCTATCTATCTATCATCTGTCTACCTATCATCCATCCATCTCTCTCTCTCTCTCTCCATCTCTCTCTCTCTCTATCATCATCATCTACCTATCTTCTATCTACATGTCATCCATCCATATCTATCTATCTATCTATCTATCTATCTATCTATCTATCTATCTATCTATCTATCTATCTATCATCTATCTATCTATCTATCTATCTATCTATCTATCTATCTATCTATCTATCTATCTATCTATCTATCCTACCTATCTATCTATCATCTATCTATCATCTTGTTGCCCAAACATTTGATGAACGTTTGCAAGAATTGGGTATGTCTAGTTTAATGAAAAGAAGGACTAGGGATGACATGATAGAAGTCTTCCAATATCTTGATGTCATTTTTGTTTTCGTTTTACTTCAATTTCTACTTTTTCCTCTGAAAAATGCTCTGAATTAAAAGATCTTAAAGCAACTGGAGGTTTAATTTATACTGCTTACCAGCTGCCCAAGACAATAAAAAAAAAGGTTTAGATCTAACCACAACAAAATAAAAAGCAACAACTGTTTAAGATCAGAGATTTGGGGGCGGGGGGGAAGGAAAGAGGGAAAAAAATGCTAAAGGGTGAACTTTGAGGTTTATCCCTACCTAAATACAAATCCGTATTAAAAATAATGATGGGGAACAAGTTGACATCCTACTGTTCAGAAAGTTCAGTTTGGGCCTTTGCTTATAAGAAGAAAGTGACTTTACACCCCAGTCATGTCATGCTATCAGCGATATCAGCTTTGGAGGCAAGGATCTTGCATTCTAATCAATTCTTTATCTGGAAAGGTTTATGTGAACTGCAGCAGCTTATTGGAAGTTGAACTCAAAGCTACCTTTTTTCTGGCTGGTCTTTAGAAAAACCTAAAGCCATTTCAATCTACGAGAGGTACCTATGTGTGGAATTATAGGCTCCCCGCGACTGCATTATTTGAAAGAGACTCAATTATTTTTTATTTATTCTGGGTGTTTAAGAAGGGATTTAAGCACCGCCTTGTAAAATACAGCCCCTTCTCCCAGCAGCATCTAGAATATAATAGCAGCTTTTAAACATGCCATCAGGAAAAATACTTAACCGTAGGCAATATAGTTGTATCATATATATATATATATATATATATATATATATATATATATATATATATATATATATATATATATATATATATATATATATATTTCTTTGTCTGTGAGATCTAAAAACGAAATTTCTGAAAGCAACAGAGAGCTCACCTTCCTGTTTTTAAGATAAAGGAAGTTGTGAAATGAATAAGTAGCTAATGGACACCTAGAATGCAGTGGAAGGAAAGTTTACATCTCACGGAATAGATGAATGATACAAAAACTGCTTAATCATAGAATCTGGGATTTATACCAACAACACTGGAAGTTTTAAAGAGGAGATTGGATAACTATTTGACTGAAATGGTATAGGGTTTCTTGCCTAAGCAGGTGGTTGGACTAGAAGACCTCCAAGGTCCCTTCCAACTCTGTTACTCTGTTATCTGTGAAACAAATATCAGTTCTCTTTTTAAATAATTGATATTTTATATTTATATTTTATATTATATGTTATATATTTTTATATTGATATACAGATTTCAGTTCTCAAGGAGTTTTAAGCGATCTTGCAAAGGAACTTGGCCCCCAAATAGTAATTTCAACATTAGCATTTTGGAATTGGAAGCCAACCGGCTAAGGGTGCCTGAGCTGGGTTATAAAAACCCATATAATATACGATAGTTATCTGGAGGGACTTCCACAAAAAAGAGGGGGGGTCAATCTATTCTCCAAAGCACCGAAAGGCAGGACAAGAAGCGATGGATGGAAACTCATCAAGGAGAGAAGCCAACCTAGAGCTAAGGAGACATTTCCTGACAGTCAGAACAATTAATCAGTGGAATGATTTGCCTCCAGAAGTTGTGGGTGCTCCAACACTGGAGGTTTTAAAGAAGAGATTGGAAAACCCTTTGCCTGAAATGGTACAGGATCTTCTGTCTGAGCAGGGGGTTGGACTGGAAGACCTCCAAGGTCCCTTTCAACTCTATTATTCTGTTATTCTGCTATGCTGTGAGTGTTACTATTGTTGACTGTCGCTATATGGAACCTACTGTGATTGATTGCTTTTTTACTGATTTTTCAAAAATCCTGTTAGCCACCCAAAGTCTCTGTGAAATGGAGAGTCATATAGATAGAGAGACCACATCTACCAACTGCCTTGTTCAGCGATGGTTCAAAATTACAATGGTACTGGAAAAAAAACCCACATACGTTATGATCAATATCCACATTCATGACTTTCACAGCAGTCTTCTATCATGTGTTTGCCATTAAAGCTGGTATGTGTTGCCTTTTCCCTTTCCCGTGGAGTTTATTTTGTTCCCTTGCAGTGCACAGAGATTGGAGAGGAAGCAAATTTAGGCGAGGAAACAGGAAATACATCCACCTATTTATGTATTCTGCTTGGGACTACCCATGCCACTGCATTGTTTTCAGTCTGTATTCCCCATTGTGTAATCTCTTCCTCTCCAATGGGTAACTCTCGGGCTTCTATTTTAAAAGGGAAAGAGATTGGAGAGGAAGCGATTTTTAAGAGAGGAAACAGGGACACAATGGGGAATATGCTCACATGTTTAAGTGTCATGCTTGGGATGACCTAGACCGCTGCATTGCTTTCAATCTTATAATGTCATCTCTTCATCTCCAATAGGGGAGGAAAAGCAAGCAATTTCTGTAGGCAATCTTTTCTGTGCGTGACTTATTCTCCCATCTTTGCAAAGTGGAGAGATTGGAGAGGAAGGGATTACAAGAGAGTAGCAGGAACGCAATGCTGTTTACATAACATGTTTCGGGCTGCTGACATCAGCACATTGCTTTCTATATGTACCCCACAATACAGGCATTAATTAGCTTGACAGTATGAACTTTCCAATGGCAAAAGCTCCCTCCCCCAAATTCTTTTCTCCCCTCTCATTGTTTTAACCCTAACCTCATTTCAAACAATTCCATCAACAGGATCTGGTCCTCCTAGATTCTCCATGCAAATTGAGTCACTTTTTTTCCGGAGCGTGGTGACTCTCGGGCTTCTATTTTAAAAGAAAGAGATACATCTAATCTATCCAAACTGGAGGAGGAGAGACAGACAATTTTGTATTGTAACAATCACTACAGTGCCTGACATTCATCCTAGGGTGCCGCTGTGAATACTGCCTTGGGCAAAACGCTATCAGCCATGCAATATTTAGTTGCTTTCTGCAAAATAAGCCGGCGTGGCAAAAATGAAGAACAAATCGCAACTTGTTGCCTCAAACCTTTCATGCTGGTCATAGAAGTGAATATAGGCAATCCAGGTTCACTTCACAACCAACTTAACAGTGCCACCTACACTAGTAGAAAATTCTGGAAGGGACCCAGATTGTTGGGCAATAGGCTGACTCTGCTTAGAGAGGGCTGTAAAGCACTGTGAAGCGGTGTATAAATCTATTAGCTATTGCTATAGCAATTAGAACAGGGATATGGTGGCTTAGTGGCTAAGACGCTGAGCTTGTCGATCAGAAAAGTCAGCAGTTCGGCGGTTCAAATCCCTAGCGCCGTGTAATGGAGTGAGCTCCCGCTACTGGTCCCAGCTTCTGCCAACCTAGCAGTTCAAAAGCATGTAAAAAATGCAAGTAGAAAAAGAGGGACCCTTTTGGTGGGAAGGGAACAGCGTTCCATGCGCCTTCAGCATTTAGTCATGCTGGCCACATGACCACGGAGACGTCTTTGGACAGCGCTGGCTCTTCTTCGGCTTTGTAACGGAGCACCGTCCCCTAGCAGGTATGTGCGAGGGGAACCTTTACCTTTATAACTATTGGACTAGAAGACCTCCAAGATATTTTCCAACTTTGTTATTCTGTACTCTATTCTGTATTCTGGTTTTGTCTGAGCTGAATTAGTTAGCGTATTGTATAGAGCAACCGCTTTATATAAAAGGTCATTGAATTAATCCATTTTTATTTCTAGCTAGACTCTTTTAAAATAGTTCTATTAAATTCTGGAAAGGACACCATCGTGCATTTGTAATCATATCCTCAAGCTGTATACTGAAATTTAGCTTGGATATCCCTACTAGAAATACCCCAAATGCTCATCAGGGTAGTATCAAAATAATAATTAAAATGTGGGCATCATGAAGTCAGAATGTGAAGCCAACTCTTTATTTTGTAGTATCCCAATATTACATCCATCTGCAGGAGAGGTGGAATTTGTATCATGAGGCCACAAAAATTTATTTCTCGTCCTTCTTCCTCCTAATGCCTATTCAATTCAACATTCAAAACCTGTACAACGCATGATATTGATAAATTCATGGCTTATTTCGCATTGATTTCACCCTGTTTTGTTGAAAAAGACCCTTGTGACTAGCCTTTGCATTCTTCCTAGGATAAGTTATGAGGGGGAAAAAAATACTATTTTTTTTTTAAAATGGATACTGATTAAGTCAGATTTTCTGGTATTTTGGATTCTGAAAAGTACCTCAAATAGGAAAGCTGCGGGAATGGGAGTCCCAGTGATACAACTCTCCAGGGTTCCTCAAACATGATTACTACATTGTAATGTACAGATTGTTGATACGGGCTAGAATAGCTTTATATCTAAATCATACTTTCTACTTGTGACCATCTTTGACTTCTGCATTTACTCGGATCGTAGGAAGGGGTCATTAAATGAACGGTTGTATGCCAAGGACGAACTGTACTTGGAAGGCTAACACTGAGAAATTGTTGCTCTAGAACTGGACTCTCTGGTTTTTCTTTGAAGATGTTTTCCTTCTCACCCAGGAAGCTTCTTCAGCTCTGACTGGATGGCGGGGAATGGAAGGGTTTATATTCCTTGCAGACAGCTGGTTATTTGCAAAGCACAGCTCCACCCACACAGTCCCGAGGTGTTGCGGTTAGCCAGCAGCAGGTGCAGATGGCTGAGGAGAGCGAGGACTCTGATGAAGGGCCAGGACCATCAGGGAGTGGACTGCTGCCTTCAGAGATTGTGGGGGCTGGCAGCAACGATGAGGAGCTTCCTGAGGAGCCTGTGCCAAGTGCATGTGCACGAAGGATTACTTGGAGGAAAGAACAATTACAACAGCACAGGTGACTTTGGAGTAAGGCTTCAAGGTAATGGCCCTTCCCTCAAGAGGATAAAAGCCAGGTTTGAAAAAGTGTTCTTTGCAGAAAGCAAAGAAGCTCTGAAGTTCAACTGGTGGACATCTTAGTTCATGTTTGGAGAATCTTGCAAATTAGTCCTTATCTCTGGGTTTTTGGCAGCATTGATGAACATTTTGGCAAGGCTCTTTCTTGTCGGAGCTAATTAGTGGAAAGCAGCCTTCAGAACAGAATTCATTATTAAACCTTAAAAGGTGGGGGCTGCTGCCTTTGTCTGTGTTTGCTCTTTGGGTACCCGGTTGGGTCAGAACACGAAGACACAGACAATCCTCCAAGAAGTCACAATGACTTTCTAAAAAGAATGCAAATGACCAGCTGTCTGCAAGGAGTATAAATCCTTAAATTCCCCACCATGCAGTCAGAGCTGAAGAAGCTTCTTAGATGAGAAGCAAAATATCTTCAAAAAAAAAAACACCACACCAACTAAGTCCAGTTGCCTCTTGGAGAAAAGCACCTTTGGGACAACCATGACCTGGATGATTGAGAATCTCCATAGACATTTTGCTCTAGAAGGAGAACATGGTTTCATCAGGGTTAATGTTAAGATTGAAAAATGGTCAAATACAAGTGCATTTAGTCACATGGCAGAACAAAAGAAGGGATTCCTTAATGACTAGAAGAATCAATTAATTTCTCTGCAACCCTAACCAAAAAAAAATAGCCACTGGAGGGGGGGGGTATTTGGACTTAGCAAACAATTAAATCAATGCTATATAAAACTATTATTGTTTGACTTGAGAGCAAAGCAAACCCAATTACAGTAGGCTTTGCATTGATTTATATTTACCTATTTTGTGCCCATTGGCTAATATCTGCAGTGGTGGATGGAATATTGACTTTTTCATATGACCTTAGCAGTTATTAAAAGTTCTCTCAGTTAATCCATCATCTCCAGATGAAACAAAAATGAAGATAGCAGAAAGTCTATAAATATCAGCAAGTCAATTTGGCTTGATGCTAAGTTCTTATTCCCCATTTCCCTGTGGAAACAATTTCAAAGTAAATAAAGTCTCTCTTTCTTATTGTGACTTACTTAATCCAAAGTAACACACTTGGAAGGTCCGTTAGGTCAATGTATGTACAAGTAGCCAGGGGTGGTATTCAGCCGGTTTGTACTGGTTCGGACGAACTGGTAGTTCTGGCAATTAGTTGGCCCCGCCCACCCGCCTCTGCCCTAGTCTGTCCTATATTTCCGTGTTTTGCGGCCCAGCTGATTCGCGTGGCACAGTGAATCACCGTGCCTCAGCTATTTTACTCACAGGGGCTTCAGCAGAAGGTAAGTTTTAGAGCTGAAAATGGATGGTTTTCGTTGTGGACCACTGGCGGCAGGCGGAGCTGGCAGTAGAGTCGGACAAGTAGTGAGGAGGTTGTGGAGGAACCTGGGCCATTCCTGGAGGCTGAGGAAGAATTGGATGAGGGCTCTGCATCAGAGGTAGAGATGGGGCCAGGGCAGTCTGGCAGTTATGAGCTGCCTTCTGGCTCAGACAGCAGTAAGGTGGAGGAGCTTCTGGAACCGGTTCCCAGCCTGTGCATGCGCAGAGCTGCCCAAAGGAGCGGGATGAGTTTCTGTCTCTCTGAATTTCTACTTCTCTTTTAGGAGAAATATTCTATCTTTCTAGTATATCCTAAAATATTTCCTTTCTCTAGGAGAGGGGTGGATTTTAACTTCCAACACTCTTGTAACCAGTTTTGGTCCATTTGCATGTGAAAAACTTTTTGCTTCGATAAACGAGAGTATTTGTAACTCTCTGGGCTTGATTGTTTGCATGCAGATGCTTCATTATCAGCTTTTCTCTCTCAAATCTTTTCTCTCCTGCTGGCTTACTTCCTTTCCTGATACATCCACACACATGTTTGCTTTTGGTTGCTGCTTTATACAACAAACTCTCCAATTAAGGAGGGATAGTTCCTTCTTCCCAGGTACCATCAAAACTTTGGATCCCAGAAAGGGGAACCTCTTCCCCCACATATCTGCTCCCTTCAGGTGGTGAGTTTATTTTCCGCCACACATCTCACATTACTGTATTGGGCGCACAGTCTTCAAAACAACACCGTAGCAGGGATCCACCAAAGCAAAAAATTCAGCCATTACGTGGAAGATAATGAGTCAACCTTATCTTATTTGTTTTGCAGAGACAAATTTTTCTTCTTCTTCTTTTTGTTGAGGTTTTTCCAATGTGTCTTTCAGTTGCTGATGTAAAGTTAGGAGAAGTAATTGGTGTTTATATTGGGGTTTTTTTTTCTTTCTACCGAGCCTGCTGTGAAGAAAAGAACAGCCTGGAAACAAAACAAAGAGCTTTTGAAATGTTTTTCAACTTCTCAGCCTAACCTAAAACCCCGGGATTTCATGATACTGTCCCATCAAGGGCCAATCAAACCTGACCTTGTTTTTTTTTTTTTAAGCAAGGCCAGCCATCTGATGCACCTCAGGCTAACTCCTGGTGCTAACATGCACTCATCAATCTTCCTTTCTCAGCAAGAAAGTACAAATATTTCACCATTTTCTGACGCTTCCTGATGTTTCTTCCTCTCCTTGATCTAGCTTCCATTCTTAGGATTTCCTAGTGGTCTAACTCCTAGGGTCCACTCCTTGGCTTTTTAAAAGCCCAACCAGATCCTACTAATTGTTAGATTTTGATGATGATGATGTCATCCATTCAATTCAGAGGTGGTGTTCAGCCGGTTCAGACCAGTTCTGGGTAACTAGTAGTGGAAATTTTGAGTAGTTTGGAGAACCAGAAAATACTATCACTGGCTGGCCTCACCCCCCCCACCTTTCCTGTTTGATGACTGGGGTGTGGCACAAAAGCAACACAGTCACAAAAGTAGGTAAAGTCCCTTTGATACCTCCAACTTGGCCCCCAATGTCCAGTTATCATCGGCTGGAGAGAAAACTCTTCCAAGAACAGTTTTTAAAGGGAAGAAGAAATTCAGTCTGACCCCAAAGTACATATAAATTATACATAAAAACCAACACAAACCACACTGCTGCAATTAACGAGACAGGGCAGGATAAGGAATGGCAAGCTTCAAAAGATAACAAAACACACACAGTTGGAAGGACACCAGAACCCAGATAAGACTTGACAAACAAAGATAATGCACGCTTTGCTTCCAGCAAGGTGCGGTGTGAAAATTCCCTTTATATCCTGTTTTCCCAGCTGCAGCTAATTAAGGGAATCAGGGCCTTTTTCTCCCCCGTAACCCATGTTGCTCCCTTATCCATTCCTCCCAGCGTGCTTTAGGATGCAGAGGTGCTGGGCCTGGGTCTTCCTCTGAATGCCCATCTGGCTTGTGTCCTTCCCCAGTTTCCTCTACAGCCACTGGAGCCACACTCCCACTCCCTGCCAGCTGTTTAACCTCCCCCTCAGAATCAGATTCCAACAGGGGCATGACATCCTGTCCTATATTCCTTTGGTTTTTTTAAGCTCAGTTGATTCACATGGCAGAACGGAATGCTGCACCTCAGCTGAACTAAAAACCAGCTCTGACACAGAGGGTAGTTTTCAAGTGCTGCACTGCACAAAGCGCTCTCTCTCTCATAGAACCAGTAGGAAAAAAAAATGTGGAATTCCCATCACGGGTTCAATTGTATCTGATACTTGGTGATCCTATGGGCCAGGTCTCTCCACGTTTTCTGATCTTGAACTACTTCTTTGAGCTGTTCTGCGCTCTGGCTGTCAGGACTCCAAGTAATACACCCATAGCAAACCGAACTCTGAGGCAGGTAGATTCCTCAATGAACAGTTTTATTTGGAGATATCGTATTGGCACAGACTGGTGAAAAACCAACTCTGGAAGTTCCCGCGGCTTTCACCTAATTAAAAAGTGAAAGTTTCCCTTTCCCGCAAACAATAAATCACATTGTCTAATTTAGGTACTGGGTGATTGGTTACTTTCCTCCTCCTCCTCCTCCTCCTCCTCCTCCTCCTCCTCCTCCTCCTCCTCCTCCTCCTCCTCCTCCTCCTCCTCCTCCTCCTCCTCTCTTCAGCCAGCTGTGGAAATATCCTTGGTTCACAGGAGAAACTATTTTGTTTTGGTTACAAAACCCTCAGCTCCAGTGTGGCAACACTGAAGCCCCAAAACTGGCCTCAATGAGTTCAGCTTCAGGATTGACACTGGCTGGGAGGGCATCCATCCACCATGTTCTTTGATGGCTGGGTTTCCTTTTATCACTAACTCTTCCCAACATAACTGCTTTCTCCAGTGAATTCCCCCACATGACGTGGCCAAAATAAAGCAAGACACAATTTTGTGATTTTTTTACCTTCTGGTGACCTGTCTGGTATTATGTGCTGCAGTACTTGCTTGTTGGTCACTTCTACTGTCCAATGAATACACAGGAGTCTTGCAGGGTCTAATCTGGTTTGGTCACTAGAGCCAGAAGTTCTGTCTTCTGAGCTTTCGGACTCGTGCTGAAGCCTATCTTCAGGGAACCAGCTCACCTTCACTCCAGCAGAGTGTGTGTGTCACCATCCAGCTCGAGAATCGAAATAAAACTCCAGGTTCATTCTGTTTCCAAAAATCTTACTGTTTATTGAATACACTGCATGGTAAGGTTGAAGCAAAACTAACTCTGAGGTTCACAGACCTCCATTCACAGAATTAAACAATACTTTCCCCAGCCAAACCTCTATGCCTGCTACGATGTCCTTGAAAAGGGTTCAGGCTTTCACAACCTTCAGTGGAATCAGGGAGGTTTCATTTCTCCATTCAACCCATTCTCAAGCAACATCTTCCTAACCCCTTACTCTCATGGAGATACAGATCTAGATACAGAATAACAGAGTTTGAAGGGACCTTGTAGGCCATTTAGTCCAACCTCCCCGCCAAGCAGGAGGCCCTACACCAGTGGTGGCTAGTCTTTTTTGGCTCCCTTGCCGATAATTGCCCGCTCACTTACACGTGCTTGGGTGCCAACCCCCAGAAGGCAATGCGTGCTGGGGGGCCCCCCATGCCGCCTGTGCATGTGTGCACGAACCTTCTCATGGGCCACATATCTCTGTGCGCTTGTGCGCGATCCCCCTTGAGAGCTTCATGTCTCAGCGTACGTTTGCGAGACACCCCTGCATGTGCTGTACATCTTTGTGCATACGTGTACATCTCCCACGCATCCCCATGCCAAGCCCTTTACATGTGTGCCAGATACCTGATAATCAGCTGTTGGGCAGCAGCTCATGCATGCATGCACAGTGGGGCTCTTCTGACTGATCTTTTGCATGCCGGGGGAAATGGCTCTGCATGTCACTTCTGGCACACATGCCATAGGTTCCCCAAGACGGCCCTATACCATTTCTGACAAGTGGCAGTCCAGTCTCTTCTTGAAAGCCTCCAGTGATTAAGTTCCCACAACTTCCGAAGGTTCTCACTGTCAGAATATTTCTCCTTATTACCAGGTTGAACCTCTCATTGCTCAGTTTCCATCCATTATTCCTTGTCTGGCCTTCAGGTGCCTTGGAAAATAGCTTGACCCCCAGCCCCCTTCCTCTCTGTGGCAGCTTCTCAAATATTAGAAGTAGGTTGTCGTCCACTTTGTTGAATGCCTTGCTGATGTCTCAGTATATTAGGTCCACAGTATTTTGCTGTTCTACTAATTTAATCATGTTGAAGAATGAAACACGATTGATTTTGACATGATCTGTTTTTAACAAACCCATGCTGACTGCTAGTTATTACTTTACTTATTTCTAGATGTTGGTAGATCTGTTTTCTATTATCTTTTCCAGTAATTTTCCAGGTATTGATGTTAGGCTGATTGTTCTGTAGTTTCCTGGGATTGTGTTTATTGTGTATTTATGGTTTTATTGTTGATTGTGAGATGCCTGAAATTTGATTTAAGATGAGCAGCTACAGAAATGTTTTAAATAAATAAATTGCCATTAATATTTCCCCCTGCCCTCCAATCCAGGATAAATAAATTGTCACGAATAAATCTCTAAGCTGTGGCGGAGTAAAAACCGGCTTAAAAATGCAAGATTTTTGTTTGATTCATCTCGTAAAACACATCAAACATTTTCAAATGTTCCATAATTATGTCTGAAGGCTGGTTTAATCACAGAACAAGCAGAATTAACACAAAATACTGACAACGAATGCATTAATATTTTATGGAAGTAGGCACTTAATTACAGCTAGGTAGACATTAACAATTCCTCCCTTAGATTTTTTTCCCCTCAGCTCTACACGTTTATAGGACTGACCTCCTGGGTTTAATCCTCCTTTTTTCCCCGCAATTTTTTTTATTCTTACAAACTAATGAAGTGCATTGGGGGCTGGATGGACTGGGGTGAGCTGGAGTGACTGGGAGATTAAGAGAGAGAGAGAGAGAGTGGACTATAAAGACTTTTTTCTAAAAAAAATAGCCCTCCTATTAATTCTCTTATGGAAGGCATTCCTTATGAAGTTACATTATAAGCAATCTAACCAGAGGTGGTATTCAGCAGGTTCGGACCAGTTCTGGAGAACCAGTAGCGGAAATTTTGAGTAGTTTGGAGAACTGGCAAATCTCACCTCTGACTGGCCCCGCCCCCATCTAGTCTCCGCCTCCCGATTCCCAGCTGATTGGCTGGGTCTTCTTTGGTTACCCTGCATAGGAAAACAGAGCTGGAAAGCAGGTTAGCGGGGAGGGGAGAGAATGGAGATTTTGCAGTAACCTTCCCCTGCCGCACCCATCAAGCCACACCATGCCCACAGAACCAGTAGTAAAATTTTTTGAATCCCACCATTGTACCTAATCATAATAAGCCATGGTGGTAGGCTGCAGTTTGCATTAGTTCTAGAGATCCGGTAGCACCAGTCAGCAGTTGGCTCCACCCGCCCTTTCCTGTCCTATATTTCCTTTGTCTGCAGCTCAGCTGATTCCCGCTGAACCTCAGCTGTTTTACTCACCAGAGCTGATGGTAAGGTAAGTTTTCATGCTTAAAATCACCCCTTTTAGAATGCTCCATGCACGTCCACGGAACCGGTACTAAAATTTTTTGAATTCCACCACTGATAGCAAGATTTCTGTTTCTAATCTCCAGAAGAAAACCTGTTTAGCAGAGAAAGGAATGTGTGTCTTGAATATGAATACATTAAATATTTTTACACAAAGTAGGAAGTCTTGATAGGTTTCTAGGGAGTTGGATTAAAAGCAGAATGCTTGGCGAAGGAGAAATGGAATACCTATAAAGGGTGTCACTGGGATGACCATGATGGATCTGAAGGAGGGGCCGTGAGACAGAGGAGCATAGAGAATGTTGATCCTAGAGTGGTCAAAGATTGGACACGACCGAAGAGCTGGTGATGACAATGCTCACCTATGCTGCTGGTGGAAATGAGACCACTGATGTAGCTATGCTGTACCAAAGACCTGGTAGTTGCATTCTCCCAACCAGTCAAGCATGTTTAATGTCAAACTTGGGGGTGGGGGTGGCTTAGTGTGTCCTGCAAACTCCATGAGGTTGAGGTTGGTTGATGAATTGTGCAACCTCAGAAAGGAGACTAATAGACACAAAGGTAGTTTCTTCCCCCATGCTACCACTCTGCTACACATCTAACTCCCACAGCACTGACTTATGCTTATCCTATTATCTTTGTCATTTTCTTGTCTTTTCATCTTGTCGTCTTTTTCACCTCTCATCTTTCCTACTACCTTCTCCCAGTGGTATATAATGACTTATCAATTGTTGTTTGTATCTTATATGATTGCATCTTATAATTTATGATCTAGGAGGTATCACTCTATTGATTATATGTACACTGAAAACTTATGCACTGGAGACAGATTCCTTGTGTGAAAAATCACACTTGTCCAATAAAGAATTCTGTTCTATTCTATTCTATTCTATTCTATTCTATTCTATTCTATTCTATTCTATTCTATTCCCTATTCTATTCCCTATTCTGTTCTGTTCTGTTCTGTTCTATTCTCTATTCTATTCTATTCTATTCTATTTTAATCTATTTCCTATTCTATTCCCTGTTCTATTCTATTCTATTTCCTATTCTGTTCTGTTCTGTTCTATTCTATTCCCTATTCTATTCTATTCTATTCTATTCTATTCTATTCTATTCTAATCTATTTCCTATTCTATTCCCTATTCTATTCCCTGTTCTATTCTATTCTATTCTATTCTATTCTATTCTATTCTATTCTATTCTATTCTATTCCATATTCTATTCCCTATTCTGCTCTGTTCTGTTCTGTTCCGTTCCATTCCATTCCAATTCTATTCCATTCCATTCTAATCCACTCTACCCTACCCTACCCTACCCTATTCTCCGTGTGAATTCAGCCACATAAACTCTAGCGGCAAAAGATTGATGTGGATCCTTAGAAATAAGGAAATAAAAAACGTTTGTGCCTTTTTTCTTCACTGTGCAACTTCTTTAAGTATTTGTATATGAATATCCATCACATTCTCCTAAGGTGATCATCTATCGTAGCAGACATGTACATACATGTACAAAGCAAATAATTGAACAGCAGGCAAATGTGACCAGTGCTGTGTTAAGGGGTTTGGCAAAGCTTGCAAAAGCAGTGCATAGCTGAGCCAAGAGAAGGAAAACTAGAATGCAAAAGATTGAAAGCTCAATTTGGTTTTTAGACTGTTGGGGCTAATGTGGCGCTCACCG
Organism: Hydrophis major; assembly: GCA_033807585.1. Taxonomy (NCBI): domain Eukaryota; kingdom Metazoa; phylum Chordata; class Lepidosauria; order Squamata; family Elapidae; genus Hydrophis; species Hydrophis major. Next base: position 137,811,867 of record CM066332.1, read on the forward strand.
GAACAAACCCTTGCATTCTCCATTAATTACAATTACATGAAAAGGAAACTTCCTCTCCCAATGTCTAAGCCTATTGAAACTTGAGCAAGAATTAATCACTTGCCACTGAGTTAAGATGCTAAATTATAAAGAGAGATATGGTGAACTGACTTTTGGGGAAGATAAAGTGAATTGAATTGCAGTAAAGATCCAGGAACTGGTAAATTGACCAGTTCTTTGGGAATTGTTTGGATAAGGAGAAGATGGGAAATGACCCACATGTACTCCTGACAGCTGCTTCTCATGAGGAAAGGCCTGGTTCTTGTATTGTTTAACACTGGGACTGTTCTGACCCAAACTTTGTTCCAAGGAAACAAACATGAAACGGAGGTAACAGCAAAATCCTTTAATGATTCGTTATGAATTCTGTTCCTTCCTGGTTAAAAGTCTGTTTCAAACTAATTGTCTCTTGTAAGAACAAGCCTTGCCAAGATCGTGCAAGGCTGCCAAGAACACTAGAAAAAGTTACTAAGGAATATTTCAAACACAAAGAGTCTCCAAACACAAACTAAGATAATCCAAATATCCATAAGGCTTGAGTGCAACAACTTCTTTGCTTCCTGCAAAGAACTCTGGTTTCTCAGCTGGCTTTTATATCTTAAGGGAGGGGCCATTACCTGCAGCCTTACTCCCGAGTCATCCGTGCTGCTGCAGCTGTTCTTTCCTCTGAGCAGCCCTGCGTGCACGCACCCTGGGCACAGGCTCCTCGGGAACCTCTTCCTCACTGCTGCCAGCCTCCACAATCTCCAAAGGCAGCATCCATTCCCTGATGGTCCTGGCCCCATCCCTGCATCACACGCAGGCCCCTCATCTAAGTCCTCACTCTCCAAGACTTCAACTGTCCGCACCTGCTTCCAGTGAACCACAACAGGGATGTACAAAATTGTTATGTTCTGTGCGTGGCGCAAGAAGTGGAGACGAGTCGATGAACAGTGAACTTCAACTCTTTATTTAACATGGTGCAACAGCTCTCTAAACGGCCACAACAGCTCCCTTTATATAGGCAAGCTCTTGGTATTTAGCCAATGAAAACACAGGAACGTTAGCTCTTTTAACCAATGAGATGGACTCGTTAATAGCCAATCAGATTCTCCTGAATGGACCAATCCGATATCACTATTATCGGCCAATCAGCCCTGCACTTTACTTTAAGGTTTTAACAATCTTTATTCAAGCACTTTTATTAATTCACAACACCCCTTCCCCCCGGGTTCCATTTAAGGGGTGCGGTAACGTAGTCTTTGAGGTAGGCCGGTTGTTTTGATTGTCTATTTGATTTACGTTGTCCTCCCAGTATTTGTCTAGAGTCTTGTTGGGGTAGGACATTATCTGGTGAACAGGGTGCCTCTGATTTTGTATCTAAACTTCTGTTACCACAAATGTCCTCGGTATCCCTTTGAGGCGAGTTTACCCCTGTCCCCGATCCTTCTTCACATGTTGTGTCTGAGCGGTCATTTCTTCCGCTTGTGCTTTCCGCTGTTCCAAACTCAGCCTCCTCGGCGTCTCCTCCCCCCTCAGTTTGGAAATCACTGGAATCGCAAACCCCAGACTGCAGCCTTGAATGCAGCTGATCAATATGGCGCTTCCATATTCTATCGTCGCGACATTTCACTCGGTATGATCTGGGTCCGGTTACTTGGATTACAGTTGCCTCGACCCACAATGGGTCGCCATAAAAGTTTCTCATGAAAACCAAGTCGCCTACCTGGAAATTACGGCATTTCCCGCTGGATCCATGTGGTTTTTCAGGTTTGTACGATGGGTGTAGTCGGTCGAGGTGGGAGCGGAGTTTTCGTCCCATCAATAACTCAGCGGGAGTTTTGTTGGTGACGCTGTGTGGAGTGATGTGCTGCAAAAGGAGTATCCAGTTAATCTTGTCTTCGATATCGCCATAGTCCATTTTATGTAGAGTTCTTTTGACGAATTGTACCATGTGCTCGGCCCTTCCATTGGCCGCAGGATGCGCCGGTGAAGTTAGCGCATGGCGAATACCGTGGTCCGCCAGATACTGTTCAAAGGAAAGCGCAGTAAACTGGGGCCCATTGTCGGATACCAGAACGTCCAGTAGTTCGTGTGTTGCAAATAATCTGTCCAATTTCCTGATGACTGATTCGGTTGTTGTATTTTTCATCTCATGGATTTCGAGCCAGTTCGAGTAGGCATCCACTGTTAATAAAAATGTGTGTCCATTCGTAGGTCCCGCAAAGTCCAGATGAATACGGGACCATGGTCCCCTGGGTGTTTCCCATTCTGTTGGGGTTGCTTTCGGTGGGGCATTGCTGACTTCCTGGCATTTGTGACAAGTCTTTACCCAGGTTTCGATCTGCTTGTCTATGCCCGGCCACCACACATAGCTTTGTGCGAGTGCTTTCATGCGCACGATGCCGGGGTGGCCACCGTGCAAGGTTCTCAGTACCGCTCGCTGTAACCGCTCTGGGACAATGACTCTATCGCCCCAAATGATGCAGCCTTTCTGTGAAAACAGTTCCATCTGTCGACTTTTGAAGGGAATGTAGTTGTCAGGGATTTGGTCCAATGGCCATCTACGCTCTACCCAGCTGAGGACACGTGCTAAAATGGGATCTCGTTTAGTTTCAATCGCGATATTGCGAGCTGTCAGCGACGGTTTTTGGAGTGTCTCGATCTGCAGTGTTGTGATGGTAGGAGCAGGGTTGTCAATGGTTTCTGGAAGTGGTGCATGGCTCAATGCGTCAGCGTGGGGAATGGCTTTCCCTGGGCGGTGTTGCAACTTATAATTATAGGCAGCCAAGAATTCTGACCAGCGAGTCATTCTGGGAAATAATATATAAGGGGTTGGTTTATCTCCCGCTATTATTCCCAGTAAAGGTTTGTGGTCAGTTATTATAGTGAAAGCTCGCCCATAAATATATTCATGAAATCGTTTAACAGCAGATACAATAGCAAGAGCTTCCTTATCGATTTGACTGTAATTGCATTCTGCTTTTGATAGCTTTTTTGAAAAATAGGCAACAGGGGCTTTACTTCCGTTTGGTAAAACATGGCTCAAAATGGCGCCCACTCTGAATGGTGATGCATCACAAGTAACAGTTAAAGGCAAAGTCTCATTATACTGCATCAAAACAGCGTTGGAGGTCAATAGGTTTTTTACTTGTCGAAACGCATGTTCCTCTCGGTGCCCCCAAACCCAGGTTGCTTTTTTGTCCAATAAACGATGTAGGGGTTCAGCTACGGTTGCTTTGTGAGGCAGAAAGACGTTGTAAAAATTGATAAGGCCTAGGAAAGTTTGGAGATCCGCCTTATTGCGGGGTTTTGGGGCATTTTTGATTGCCCTAAGTTTGCTATCGGTGGGGTGAATGGCTTATTTATCTATTAAATATCCTAAAAATTCTGCTCGATCTGTACATAGTTGACACTTTTTTCTTTTTAACTTTGAGACCCGAGTCTTTAAATCTCTGAAGAACCAACCCCAGGTGCTCCCTTATTATTTCTTGAGTCGGAGCAGCAATTAAAACGTCATCAAAATAGGGGACAACACCTTTTATCTCCTGTAATAGTCTTTCCATCAAACTTTGAAAGATTCCCGGGGCCACACTTACTCCGAATTGGAGTCGGTTACATTTAAACGCACCTTGGTGCGTAACGATCGTTTGGGCCTCTGCCGATTTTTTGTCTACAGGCAGTTGTTGGTATGCCTGGGCTAGATCTAGTTTAGCGAAGACTTTTCCGCCCCCCAGGGAATGGAGAAGGTGTTGCACCACCGGTACCAGGTAAGCGTTTAGCTGCAGGGCGTGATTCAGGGTGGCTCGGTAGTCCCCACAAATTCTTAACGATCCATCTGGCTTGATGGGTGTCACGATTGGGGTTTCCCAGGGAGAATGGTCAGTTGCTTCTAATACCCCCTGGGCTATTAATTTATCAAGCTGCTCGTCAATCTTTGGTTTAAGGGCAAATGGAACTTGACGAAGCTTAAGGCGGATGGGAGCTATTTCGGGGTTGAGGTTAAATGATATCAGGGTCCCCTTTACTCACCTAGTTTATCTGCAAAGACATCCTGGAATTCTTGGATGAGAGCCTCTTCCCAGTCATTGCTGCTGGTAGCCGGCTACTTCAATTCCAAGTGGAGCGAACCATTGGAGGCCTAACAAGCTTAGCCGATCCCTGTCGACTACAGTCAAGGGTAGAGATGCGGTATGATTTTTAAATGAGACACGAACTTGGCTGGATCCAACGACTGGAATTCGATTTCCCTGATAATCTTTGAGTATGATTCTTTGGAATCGGAGGTCTTGTCGCCGGATGGTAGGATGAGTTGCTTGAGGGTCTTCCAGGAAACCATCGAGAGGGACGATCCTGAATCGACTTCCATCATACAAGGCTGGTTTTCGATAGCCACCTTCACCCGGATTTTCTTGGCGTCCAGTGATGAGGCGTGACCAATCGTAATAGTTTGGTGTGCTTCTTGTCGCTTCGTTGAGTGGTTTAGGGGTTTGTTTCTGTAGGAGTGGTTGTTCCATTGGTGGTTCAAGGGTTCTCGCTTTACAGGACGGCTTCCTGTAGATTGGCAATAGTTAGCCCCCCTCAGGGGCTGGCTGGGTCCTTGTTTGCTTCTTCTCACATATTTTTATAAATCATTACTAATAATTAAAAATGTTCTCTCAATCATTTTAATTCATTTATTTATTAACAAACATCCCACTGCATTACAATAAATATTTTATCCATCATCATATTTTCTAAAGTTATTTCTATTTGTAATATAACAAAGCTATCTTATGTACCTTTGCAGAATCCCTTTTACAATTAAATTTTCACCCATTATCTCTAAACAAACTTATGGTTACAATCCTTATATCTTTTCCCTGTTTCTCCATTTTTTGTTTCTGTCTTTTACAACTTTACAACTTCTTTTCCTTGCCTTCTTCCCCTCTTCTTCTCCCTCCCCTTTTTACCCCCTCATTTCTCTACTTCTAACTTTCTCATCTGTAATCCCCTCTTCTGTTGCTTTCTAATATTATACTTATCTTTCAAATTGTTCTTCTTCTTTTTGGTTGTTTTTTCTAATCTTAAACCTTTCACTCTCTTTTCCCCCTTTTCTCCCCCCCCCACTTAAAATTATTTGATCATTAAAGATGGCTCCTTCTTTGTCCCAATCTTCTTGTTCTGCAAACGTTTCTTGTTGCTTCTCATAGTTCCAGATCTCCATTTCTAAGAATTGAAACGCGAAGCCAAAAGAACTTCTCCCTTCTTTTGCATCTTCTTCCATTTTTAAAGTTCCGTTTTCAGTTCTTCTAAGAGTGATACCATTTTAAAAACTTTTAAACAACCACCTAGTTAATTTTAGTCATCTAGATGCAAAAATAAAAAATCACCAAGTAATCCAAATAATCCAAGGCTGTTTCTACTTGCTTCTTTTTTCCACTTTCTCTTCCTGGGGTTCTATTATTTTGTTACCAAGTTTCCATTAAAATGTATCTTTGAGGAAGCTTGTTAAAATTTCACTGTAAGTTCCTTTTAATTACAGTTCCATTCCTTAATTCCAGGCAGTCTCCTCCATTTTTCCAGATCCTGCCCTTCTATTCTTTTTTTTTTTCTCCTTTCCAGCTTTTAAAAACTTTTAAATGTCCAGAAATCTTTATTTATCCCTTTGACTTTTATTTTCAGCTTGAATGCCTATTAATGTCAAAGTGGATTTTTTTTCAGTTTCTTGCTTAAGTCTCTTAGCTGTCAATATAAGGAAGGGAAGAAAAAAAAAAACCCTAATCCTTTCCCTTCTCTCTCTCCTTCGCAGCTTTGAAATCTTCTTTGGGAACAATGTTGTTAAGTTTAAATTCCAGGGTACCTTATTTGTTGCTTTTGCTGTTTGACCCAGTCAACCAAAACTTTCTCTTCTTATCTTCCTCCTGCACATTCTTTTCCAGTTGAGTTCTTCTTTGTAGTGGCCATTTCTGACCACCACTACAACTGCCTTTGGGAAAGGGAGTAATGGCCAGCTGGGGAGGAGAGATGCGGCTCTCCTCAACCCTGCAGGTAGTCTTCCCCCTCTTCACCACCTCTACGGGGTGGCTTAGCCCCAAAACCAGCTGGCTCAGGGCGCTCCAGCAGTGAGCACAGATCGAAGCCTTGGAGAGATGAGGTTTCGGTCTGTCGCTGAAGAAGCTCAAACCGGAAGTCCGGAAACTGTTTTTTTTTTTTTTTAAATTGGATCTACAAAAGAGGCTTGTTGAAATCTAGAAGAAATCTCTATGAGTTAAAAACGAGTTGAAGACAAATCAAATCATTTGACAATATTTGATTGAATTAAAGATTAAGATTGTTAGAAGTAGGGAGACAGAATATAAATGTGTTCAAGGTTAAAATAAGTGTTTCCCTCCCCCAAATGTTCTGGTGATCCTTTAGGTGCTTTTTGCTGATGCCAGGATTGAAGAGTTGATATCTTATAGAATAGAATAGAATAGAATAGGGAACAGAATAGAATAGAATAGAATAGAATTCTTTATTGGCCAAGTGTGATTGGACACACAAGGAATTTGTCTTAATGCAAATGCTCTCAGTGTACATAAAAGAAAAGATACATTGGTCAAGAGTGAAGAATCATAAGGTAAACACTTAATAATAGTCAGAGGGTACAATAAGCAATTAAATCATACTAGAAAACAGTCAATATATATCGTAAGGATACAAGCAACAAGGTTACAGTCATATAGTCACAAGTGGGAGGGGATGGATGAGAGGAAGGATGGGAGAATTAAAAGTAATAGTAGTGGAGACTTTGTAAATAGTTGTACAGTGTTGAGGGAATTGTTTAACAGAGTGATGGCGTTCAGGGGAAAAACTGTCCTTGTTGTTCTGGTGTGCAGTGCTCTATAGTGTCCTTTTGAGGGTAGGAGTTGGAACAATTTATGCCTGGGATGTGAGGGATCTATAGATATTTTCACAGTCCTCTTTTTGACTCGTGCAGTATACAGGTCCTCGATTGAAGGCAGGTTGGTAGTAATTGTTTTTTGTGCAGTCCTAATTCCTCTCTGGAGTCTGTGTCTGTCTTGTTGGGTTGCAGAACCAAACCAGACAGTTATAGAAGTGCAGATGATGGATGGATTTGTTATGGATTTGTTTACATATAAAAAAGATGGGATGAAGAGATATCTGTTTAACCTTATAAGGGATAAAGAGTTATTATCATTGTGATGAAGGTTAAAAGGAGAAGGAGAAGGAGAAGGAGAAGAAGATGATAGGAGAAGACATGATGGCTCTCTTCAAATACCTGAAGGGATGTTGCCTTATAGAGGTTTGAACTTATTATCACTTGCTCCAGACAGTAAGACCAGAACTAAAAGGATGAAACTTCAAGAAATGTAGATACAAATAAGATATTAGGAAGAACTTCCATGAGCTGTCAATCAGTGGCATAGCTTACTTGATTAAGAGATTTCTTCCCTTTCACTGGAGGCTTTCAAATAGAGGTTGGATATTCATCTACAGAGGATGGCGTAGGGTAAGAGTTCCAACCCATGGGCCACAGCCCACTACTGGGGTATGGCCTATTCAGCATTGGGCCATGCGGTTGGCTGTCTGGACCACCGCTGCGCAACTCAAGTTGCAGGAGTGGTGGGCCAGTGGTCACTTGCATGCATGCTCTCTGGCCCTCTGTGCATGCAAGTTGAGTTGTGCGTGCATGTTCCAGAGAGCCACTTGCGTGGCCCAATTCTGAATAGGCCATGACCCAGTCGTGGGCCACGAGTCGGGGAGTTGGGGACCCTTGCCTTACAGCAGGGATGTCAAACTCAAGGCCCACAGACTGAATCCAGCCTGTGGGCTGCTTAGATTTGGTTCACGGAGCCACCCTGGAGACAGTGAAGGACTGGCTCACAGTGCCTCTGCCAGCAAAAATGGAGCACGTGGCCCTCCCAAGCTCCGTTTTCGCTGGCAGAGGATTGCAGGAGACCATCACAGCCGAAAACGGAGCTCGAGAGCCTGTTTTTTTTGCTGGCGGAGCAATTGGGCCCCCACAGGTGCCCTCAAAATGAGTGAGGTTGATCTGGCCATGCCCACAGCCTTCCCTGAGATCAAATACAACCCTGGTGCAGCCCTCAAGGAAATCGAGTTTGACACCCCTGCCCTACACCATCCTCTGTAGATGAATATCCAAACTCCATTTGAAATATCTTCTGCACAAATGTCCACCATGAGAAAACGATAGAGAATTTCCTTAAGAAAACGAAGGACAATCTTTTTGCTGTGGGATTCAAGCTAGCAGGGGGGAGGGGGGAAGAGAAGAAGCGATGCAAACATTATTTCAGATAAACTTCTGAGGGATTTGAGCTCTGATTACAAGGCTAAATTATACAATCCAGGTCAGTAGAAAAATTGCGGCATGAAAGATATGCTGATTAGAAACGTGGAGATCAGGAGAATTTCAGTCAACTGTCTGTTTGCAGTAGAAAACATGCCAATTTATCATGTTATCGGTAGATCGCTAAGGCAGACAGCTTTTGTATGCAATTTTCACTAATGTACACAGTTCTTTTAATATCAGTTCCCCTAGAAACATTTCTAAAAGGAAAATTTTTCCTGATGTCGGTTCTTTCTTATGTAAATTTTCCCGCTGCAAGCTTTTAAAATGTAAATTTCTCCATAAGCCTTTAAAAAAAAACAAAGAAACAGAATGCAACAATTCTCAAATGTACCTTTCATAAACAAATATCCCTTTTAAGATGCATCGCAAACAATTATCAAATTGGGCTGGTGGCGCTTTTTTCTTTTTCTTTTTTTTAAAAAAGGATGCTAATTTTTCCCTCTCACCAAAATGGGGTAGCATTGAACCTCATGGTAGATGCAAATTATCTCGACAGAGATTCCCACAGATATTTCTTGATGGGTGAACTGCATTTTCGACATCAAGGATTATGAGCTTCGTTCCAAATTCTTTGAGCCCGGAATACATTAGTTAGGCCAACAAAAATTTGCAATTTTGTACCGGTTCTCGTTCCATATTGAAAAAGAGCATTTGCTTTTGAAATTTACTTTCGTGGAAAAAGGAGAAAGCAGTACCCAAGGACAGAGTTGATTTCTGCTGCACACTGAGATGGTTCATGAGATGATTAAAATAATTACTGAATAATCTATTGTCGGGGGATTGCATAATCGATTAAAAATACAAATAACCCCATGACTAATAGCGAGCTCATGTAAATCAGTAAATCCCATAGACATGCACAAGCCTCGCTTTGTGAAGACATTTGAACCCAACATTTCCACTGCTAAGCAAGACACTTGTTAAGTGAGTTTCGCCCCAGTCTGTGACCTTTCCTACCACAGTTGAAGACATTTCATTACCCAGCTAAGGCTGATTCAGACAGTGAGGAGGTTGGGGAGGACCACGGACCACTCCTGGAGTCTGGGGAAGGTTCTGACAAGTGCTCTGTATTGGAGGCAGAGATGAGGCCAGGGCTCTCTGACAGTTATAGCTGCCTTCGGAGTCAGAGCTCAGTGGGGCAGAAGAACAGCTGGAGCCTGTTCCCAAAGTGCTCATGCACAGAGCTGCCAGAAGAAGGGAACAGCTAAGGCACAAGGGTCGACTCGGGAGTAAAGGCTCAGGTGGATGGCGAATGGCCCCTCCCAGAGGGAATAAAGAGGAGCAAAAGGGGAGTGGTGTTTGCAGGAAACAATTCGTTCATTTAATTAGGGTGAATATTTGTTCCTGATTCCTTACCAAGTATTTTCTGCTACAGCGTGACATTTGGAAGATATCGGCCTGGCAGCTCTCCAAGCTTGATAAGGTCTGTGGTTGTAATTCACCCTTGAAAGATTGTTTGCTGGGACTTTGCTGGATGTGAATGATAGGAATTCACATTAGCCTAATAAAAAAGGGTTTTGTCGGGATGTGGAGTCTGCCTGGTCAGAACAGAGCGCTGGAAAAAAAAGTGGCTTATGACCGTTTTTCACAGTTGCAACCTTTGTAGTCTCCCCAGGGTCACCTGACCAAAATTCAGACTCTTGGCAACTGGCTCACCCTTATGACCATTGCCATGAGATGATCTCCTTTTGTGACCTTCTGACAAGCAAAGTGCAAGAGGGAAGCCAGATCCTCTTAACAACCAGGTTACTCACTTATCAACTGCAGTGATTCACTTAATGAATGTGGCAAGAAAGGTCGTAAAATGGGATAAGCCTCACTTAACAACAGAAATTTGGGGGTCAACTGTGGCCTTCAGCTTGAGAACTATCTGTACTAGCTGGGTAATAAAACATCTGTAAGAAAACAACCAAGCTCAGTGAGTGCCCAAGATTCCACAGTTCAACTCTCAGCTATAAATATTTTCTTCTATAGCTAAATACGTGGCTGTTGTTGATATGATTGTAGGTAGTCCTCGACTTATGGCCACAATTGAGCCCAAAATTTCTGTTGCTAAGCGAGACATTTGTTAAATGGGTTTTTATTCAGAGTTTTGCAGCGATAAATCAACACCAGAAAAATAAACCCAGATGGCTGATGCTTCATTTAACATCTTTATAAACAAAATAAGTAGATTTTATAAACCAGTTGTAGATTTCTCTAACATGGAGCAAACTCAAACAGAAACATGTTGCAAGTAACTTCAGTAGCACACAGAAACAGACATCAGTTTCACTTTAGTTCAGCAGGCCAGCATTAGACACAGCAAAGGAGAGAAGCAATTTCATTTTCAATAGACAGACTCAGAGCTCCACACAGCTTCAGAGCTGCAGAGCTTAATATAGAGCCAAGCCTAGGCTACTTCTAGTTTCAGTTTCCAAACAGTCCTCATTGGCTGATTTAGTTGCTATGCCTATTCATTGGCTGATCTTGTTACCCTGCTCTATTCCAGTTCATGAATATACTCTGACAGTTTTGCTCCATTTTATAATCTTTCTCACCATGGTTGTTAAGTAAATCGCTGCATCGTTTAGTAACCCGGTTGTTAAGTGAATCTGTTTTCCCCTGTTGACATTGCTCATCAGAAAGTCACAAAAGGGGATCATGTCATCCCGGGACACTGCGACCGTCATAACTAGGAGTCAGTTGCCCAGCATCCAAATTATGATCATAGGACCATGAGGATGCTGCAATGGTCATTAAGTGTGAAAAACGGTCCTAAGTCACTTTTTTACAGTGCTTGTTACGTCTTTGAATGATTACTAAACAAACTGTTGTAAGGTCGAGGACTAACCTGTACCAAGGTTTTTAAAATAACCAAGCTTGTTGTGAAAAACACTGCTGCTAGGTTTATGACTACAAAGTGTCAGGATTCCAGCAATCGCTCTAATTAAATCATGATTCTTGAGCCAAACTTCAAAAAACTTCCGAAGATTTATTAGAGGCGACATACTGGCATTGTCCTGTATGAGGCCAACTCTGGCATATGGAATTTACTAATTTTAGTCTCGTTTAGTTTACTTTATGGTCATTGCACCTCGTACAATGAAATCAAACACCATCTTCAGTGCACATCATGACCATGAAAATAAACACAAACACACGTCCTTCACACTCCACACATTGAACCAAAAACCCCCGACACCGTACCAACACTGCACTATACAGTAGAATTCAAAAGAGCTACATCCCCTGGGATAGAAGTTGTTTTTCAGCCTATTTGTCCTTGTTTTTATTATTCTGTACCATCTTCCAGAGGGTAATAGTTCAAAAAAAGGGTGCCCAGGATGAGATGGATCTTTGAGAATGTTTTGAACTTTCTCAAGGAAGCAGGAGAATGTTTTGAACTTTCTTAAAGCTCTTCCAAAGAGGGGAGAGGGCAATCAATGATTTTTTTTGGGCAATGACGTTAACCCTCTGGAGTGCTTTCCTATCTGCCTCTGTGCAATTGGCAAACCCTACATAGGTGCAGGAAGTTAAGATACTCTCTATGGTGCAGCGATAGAAAGTCACCAGCAGTTTTTCATTCAGTTGTTGTATTCTGAGAAGTCTCAGGTGGTATAATCTCTGCTGGGCCCTTTTGACCAGGGTTGCAATGTGAGCACCCCCAGGTCAGATCCTCTTTTATGATAACACCCAGAAACATAAAACTGGCCACTTGCTTCACTCGGTCTCCATTGATAAGCAAGGGCTGGAGGTCTGTTCCTTCTATAGTACACTATCAGCTCTTTGGTCTTATTGGTGTTGAGGACCAAGGTATTGTCTCCACACCACGAAAGCAACCGGTCTACTTCATCTCAGTATGCAGACTCTTCCCATCAGGAGATGAATCCCACCAGTGTTGTATCAAACAACATACAGTCCCCTGTGACCCTATTTCCCCCTTCCCCCAGGGTATCTCATAAACCAGATTCTCTAATTGAGCACGTTCACAGGCTGGGTGTCATCATTCACATTCTCCGATTAAATATATTAGCGGGCAAAAACTCCGGTATTTTAGTTACAAACTTTTAAAGATAAGAATTGGAATGCACTTTTGCTTTCAACAGCTGCACTGCTCTTCCAGATTTCTTTCCTCCCCCACTTTTTTATGGCAACTATTAAAACAGGCATAGGAATGTTTTATGAGTTGACACATATGTTGTGAGAAAGCAGCCCTCTCCTTAAATAGAGGGGACAGATATTCTTTCTTTCATTTGTATTATTGCAATACTTGATACCCAGATTTCTACACAATAATCATTTTTTTTAAGGGATTCCTTTTCAACAGGCTTTGGACACCATAGACAAAACCAGATTTTTTTTTAAAAAAAGTATGTAATTAACGTCCATTGACCTAAAAGCTTATACCCTGCAAAAATTCAAATTTAGTATTTGGCTTTAACAGATATACCCCTTCCTTCTAGCTGGTCTGTTAGATTGAGGTTACCGTATTTTAATTAAACCCCAGGGAAAGATCGCATTTCCTAGTTTTTGGAGGGTTTTTTTTTAAATTTTTTATTTTATTTTCCTGATTGGAAAGTAGAGCCAGCTGGGGTAGACTGAATGATGATAAACTTGTGTTAACATCGCCATCTGTAGCAGTCTCCTCTGCTTTCTGTGGAAATGTGAGCTCAAAAGCACCATCACCCAGAGATTCTGAGAAAAAAAATCCAAATAACAAATGAATGCCCCTATCTGGGTTCCAAGCAGAGGTGGTATTCAGCCAGTTTTGAGCAGTTCTGGAAAACCAGTAGTGGGAATTTTGAATAGTTTGGAGCAGTGGTCACCAACCAGTGGGCCAGGGGCCACTGGTGGTCTGCAAGAAAATTTTGGTGGTGCGTAGAGAAATGTCCCCCCCAAAGCAATTAATCCAGGCTGCATGGGAACACAAGGCGGCACTACCCACATGGCCCACCCACCCGCTGGCCCCCACCCTTCGGCTGAGCGCAAACCTTACCTTGAGTAGAGCCACGCCAGCTGGAACTGGAAGGTAAAACCAATGGCAGGGGAGGGAAATCCACCCCGGGGTGGCTTGCTGACTTTGGTGGGAAAGTCAGTCCCATATTCCGGAGCTGCAATAGTCACAGGACTGGCCCTTTGGTCATCCCGGAGCAGCTTCTCCAGTCCATGGCAGGCCGGTGCACCCGGGTGGGGGAGCAGCTGCTCCAGGATGACCAAAGGGCCAGTCTTGTGATTACTGCAGCTCTGGAATATGGGACCGACTTTCCCACCAATGTCAGCAAGCCACCGTCAGTCGGAATTCATATTAGTGGTCCGTGGGATTTAAAATTATGAGTTTGGTGGTCCTGAGGTCCAAAAGGTTGGCGCCCCCTGGTTTGGAGAACTGGCAAATACCAGCTCTGACTGTCCCTGTCTCCATCTATTCTCTGCCTCCCTGGTCCCAGCTGATCATCTGGGTCTTCTTTTGTTACCCTGCACAGGAGAACAGAGCTAGAAAGCAGGTTAGTGTGGTGGGGAGGGAATGGGACTTTGGAGTATCCTTCCCCCAGGAGTGAGGTGGAAATGGAGATTTTACAATATTCTTCCCCTGCCATGCCCACCAAGCTATGCCCACCTAACCACGCTATGCCTACCAAGCTACACCCATAGAACTGGTGTTGTGGTTCGCCTGAGGCAGGTGTGGATGGCTGAGGTCTCAGAGAGCGAGGACTCAGGTGAGGGGCCTGCGTGTGATGGAGGGATGGGGCCAGGACTATCAGGGAGTGGAATGCTACCTTCTGAGCTTGTGAAGGCTGGCAGCAGTGATGAAGAGGTCCCTGAGGACCCTGTGCCCAGTGTGCATGCACGCAGGGCTGCTCGAAGGAAAGAGCAGCTACAGCAGCAAGGACATTTCAGGAGTAAGTCTGCAAGGTGATGGCCCCTCCCTTAAGGGATAAAAGCCAGCCCTTGGTGGTGGGATTCTTTGCAGAAAGCAAAGAAGTTCTTGCACTTCAGTCCTTGTGGACATTTGGACTATCCTGGTTTGTGTTTGGAGACTTTTTGTTTGGAATATTTCTTGGCAACTTAATCTAGTGTTCTTGGCAACCTTGCACAACCTTGGCAAGGCTCATTCTTATCAGAGACAATTAGTTTTCATAGCCTTTTAACTGTGAATGAATGGAATTCGCAGAGAAGCATTAAAAGGTTTTGTTTTTACCTCTGTTTGGTTTTGTTTCCTTGGAACAAGTTTTGGGTCAAAACAACTGGTAATAAAAATTTTTGAATCCCACCACTGGTTTCAAGTAACATACCCATAGCAAACAAAACTCTGAGGCAGGTAGATTCCTCAAAGAATAAATTTATTGGATATGTCATATTGGCACAGGCTGGTGAAAACCGACTCTGACCACTGGTGGGCTGCAACCAGTTTAACACCCAGTTCTGTGTGCGCACCATTCTAAATACACCTGTCAGCATTCCAGCAATCACCCTAATTAAATCATGCTTCTCGAGTCAAACTTCAACCAACTTCAGAGGATCCATTAGTGGTGACATGCTGGCACTGCCCTGTATGAAGCCAACTCTGACATATGTCATTTACAGTCCCCTGTGACCCTGTTTCCCCCCTCCCCCTTGGGTGTCTCACCAACCAGATTCTCCAATTGAGCACCTTCACTGGCTGGGTGTCATCATTCATGTTCTCCAATTAAATATATTCGCGGGCAAAAGCTCTGGTAGTTTAGTTACAGTCCTTTAAAGATAAGAGTTGGAATGTACTTCCGCTTTCAAACTGCTGCACTTCTCTTTCAGATTTCCTTTCTCCCCACCCTATTTATGGCAACTACTAAAGCAGGCATAGGAATGTTTTATGAGTTGACAACACTATTTTGAACCTCAATAGGGTAGCACCGGTAAGTAAGTAACCGGTAATTGCTGAAGTTTGCAAAATCCACTGTGCCCCACAAATCAGCTGAGCTGAAAAAGGCAGAAATATGGGACAGGATAAGGTGGGAGCAGGTGGGCAGGGCCAGCTGATCATCGAAACTACCGGTTTGTTAGAACTGGTCCAAACTGGCAGCAGCCCCATCACTGACTCTGACTGTACCCATGGTTTTCACCTAATTAAAAGTAAACGACTGAAAATGTGACTGAAACGGAACATTTATAGCTAAGACAACTAAATCGGGTAGGGTATTCCACACTTGGACAATTCTATTACAGAAATCATATTTTTACAATCAAGTTTAGAATGATTTACATTGAGTTTAAAGCGGTGGTTCACGCATGTATTATTGCAATTAAAGCTGGTGAAGTCATTTGCAGCTATAACAATACTGTGTATAATAAGGAGAAATTTCTTGGCAAGTACAACAATTAATCAATAAAACGATTTGCCTTTAGAACCTTTGAGTGCCCCATCACTGGAGGTTCTAAAAAGAGACTGCATAGCCACTTGTCTGAAATTGTATAGGGTCTCTTGCTTGAACAGGGGGCTGGTCTAGAAGACCTCCAAGGTCCCTTCCAACTGTGTTATTTTGTTAATAGAATATAAACAAATAAAGGGGGCATTCTGTTCTGTTCCATATTCCATATTCCATATTCGATATTCCACTCTACTCTACTCTACCCTACCCTACCCTAATCTACTCTACTCTACTCTATTCTTGTTTCTGTTCTGTTCTATTCTATTCTATTCTCTCTTTTTTGTAAATTTTATTTGAGTTTTCACAAAGAGAAAAAAAATACAAATAAAACATCTTTATGGATGTTTTAAAACATCTTTATGGATGAAAGTAGCGTAATTCCGGGTTACATTTCTTCATACAGACACAAATTCAGGTTCATGCTCATTTTTATATTCTATTCCATATCTTATTACTATTTTACATTTTCTGCATAGCTTCTCCCCTCTTTTAATTTTCTCAATTTTGTTTTAATTATCTCATCTCAATTCAAATCATTGTATTTATATTTTTTGTCTGTCCTGCTTCAATTATCTATTATCTTTTCTCATTAAACAAGATTTCTCCTGTAGTTACTGATTGGAGTATGACGCCTTCATATCTTTTCCCTAAAGTTGTAACATTCACTATAATACATTACTTCCATTTGGATTCTGCTTGGTACATTCCTAAAAAACACACTGTATTCTTAAAAAAAGAAAAAAATTATAAATGTATATAATTAAAACAACATTCCATTCCAATTCAATTCTATTATTAATATTAATATTCATTAAAGTCTTAACATCTTTAACATTACTTTTGAATTAAATATCATACTTCTATGGGAACAATTATAAGCTTTCCATAGTTAATTCCCCCCCTTCACTTATATTTTATAAAACATTAACTAATTAAAATGTTCCTGTTCCTTCCTAATTCAATTTTCTCATTCATTTTATTTCACTTATTTTATTCACAAACATTTCACTAAATTACACTAACTATTTTATCCCTCATTTTAATCATATGTTGTTTCCAATTTTCTAAAGTTATTTCTATTACTAATATAACAATACAATCTTATGTACCTTTACAGAATCCCTTTTTCAGTTAGATTTTCACCCATTATCTCTAAATAGGTCCTGTTTCTCTATATCTTGCCCCGGTCCTTTGTAACTTCTTTTCCTTTCCTTCTTCCCTCTCTT
The DNA here is from genome assembly GCA_033807585.1 of Hydrophis major. Taxonomy (NCBI): domain Eukaryota; kingdom Metazoa; phylum Chordata; class Lepidosauria; order Squamata; family Elapidae; genus Hydrophis; species Hydrophis major. The sequence goes on from CM066332.1 coordinate 137,828,852, forward strand.
CTTCTCTCTCCCCTTTTTACCCCCTTGTCTCTCTACCTCTATTTCTCTCTTCTGTATTCCCCTTTTCTGTTGCTTTCCAGTATTATACTTATTTTTTGAATTATTTTTCTTTTCTTTGGTTGTTTTTTTAAGTCTTAAATTCTCCATTCTCTTTCCCCCCTTTCCTTTTTCTTCCACACATAAAATTACTTGTTCATTAAAGATGGCTTCTTCTTTGTCCCAGTCTTCTTCTTTTGCAGTCTTTTCTTGTTGTTTCTCATAGTTCCAAATCTCCATTTCTAAGAATTGAAAAATGAAGCCAAAAGAACTTGTGCACCTTCTTTGTACTTTTTAAGTTCCATTTTCAATTCATCCAGAAGTAGTGCCATTGTATAAAATTTTAAACAACCACCCAATTGATTTTAGTCATTCAAATATAATAACCAAGAATCCAAAGGTCACCAATTAATCCAAATATACACAAGCTGTTTCTTTTTTGCTCTTTTTTTTCACTTTCTCTTCCTGGGGTTACTATTTAGTTGCAAAGTTTCAGTTAAAATGTATCTTTTAGAAGTCTTGTTGAAGTTTTATTGTAGTTTTATTGAAATTTTATTGTTTTATTTTTTTTTAATTCCAGGCAGTCTCCTCCCTTTTCCAGATCCTGCCCTTATTCTTTTTCTCTCCCTTCCTGCTTATGAAAAAGAAAAATTTTAATATCCAGAAATCTTTATTATCCCTTTGGCATTTTGTTTTATTTTCAGCTTAATTGCCTATTGATGTCAAAGAGGATTTTTCTGATTTCTTATTTAAGTCTCTTAGTTGTCAGTATAGGGAAGGAGAGAGAAGAAGAAAAAAGCCAAACCTTTCCATTTTCACTTTCCTTCGCTGCTTCTGACTCTTCTTTGGAAGCGATGTTATCTTTGTATGTTTAAATTCCAGAGTACCTTAGTTGTTGCTTTTACAATTTAACCTAGTGAGCCAAAACTTTCACTTCTTATCTTCCTCCTGCACATTCTTTTCCGCTTGAGTTCTCCTTTGTGGTAGCCATTTCTGATCACCGCTACAACCGCCTTCAGGAAAGGGAGTAATGGCCAGCTGAGGAAGAGAGATGCGGCTCTCCTCAACCCTCCTGGCAGTTTCCTCCCTCTTCACCACCTCTACAGGGTGGCTTAGCCCCAAAACCAGCTGGCGTGGGGCGCTCCAGTGGCGAGCACAGACAGAAACCGTGCACGATCGCAGATTTCTGTCTGTCGCCGAAGCCCTTCAAACCGGAAGTTCTATTCTATTCTATTCTATTCTATTCTATTCTATTCTATTCTATTCTATTCTATTCTATTCTATTGTTATTTCATTTCTGTATGCACGTTCACCCAGACAATGCAGAGCATTGATTCATTAGTCCAATTCCTTTTTGGAGACAACTGAGTTGTGAAGAACTTTAGACTGTGCAGGAGATGCCAACTTCGGTGTCAAGACCACAGTCCAGCAGATGGCATTAACATACCAAGCATCTCAGTTTCTGCAGAAAAGAGAAATGGTAGAGTCTTGCTCCACGCTGTCTTTATGAAAACAAAGCAATCTTGGGTGTTTGCCTCTAGCAAAAGAGAGAGAGAGAGAGAGAGAGAGAGAGAGAGAGAGAGAGAGAGAGAAATAAACAGAATTTCAAGGCAGACAGACAACAACTAATTTGTGAATAAACAGTCTGGCTGGTCCTTTGAAGTCTTTTGGCTGGTTGGCATAGCAATTGTTTCCTTTTCATTTTAGGTGGTATCATGAGTTTCGGAAAAGCCTACTAGCTCCTGAACCAAACTGTAGCCAATATTGAGAATGACAAAGAGGACAGTACACTGAATGGATGGATGGAGATCTACTTCAATTGACATCTTACTGGGCTGAAGGCATTTCTGAAGCCTTTTGATCAATCCATCAGAATACAGCTGGAAGGGACCTTGGAGGTCTTCTAGTCCAACCCTCGTGTCAAACAGGAGACCCTATAGCATTTCAGACAAGTGACTGTCCAGTCTCTTCTTAAAAACACCCTGTGATGAAGCATCCACAACTTCTGGTGGTTAATTGTCCTCACAGTTAGGGAGTTTCTCCTTAATTCCAGATTGCTTCTCTCCTGGATTAGTTTCCATCCATTGTTTCTTGTCCTGCTTTCTAGTGATTTGGAGGATAAATTGACCCTCTCCTCTTTGTGGCAGACCCTCAAAGATTGGAATACTGCTATCATGTCAACCCTAGTCCTTCTTTTCTTTAGACTAGCCAAACCCAAATCCTGCAACCGTTCTTCATTTGTTTTAGTCTCTAGGGGTTTAATCTTCTTAGTACTTTTCCAAAGTGCCAACATCTTTTTTGTAATATGCTGATCAAAACTGGATGCTGTACTCCAGGTGCGACCTTACTAAAACAGAACCAATACTTCATGTGATTTAGCTGTGATTTAATCATCATCTCTGGGGTTATTTGATAATCTCTGGTGGTCTAGCATGGGGTTGCTAACCTTTTGGACCTCAGGGACCACCAAACTCATACTTTTAAATCCTCAGGAGGGAGAGAGAGATCTGATCTAACCTCTCTTCCTCCCTCCCTCCCCCCCCCTCTCTCACACACACACACAAACACACACACAAACACAAACACACAGAGGCAGGGGTGGGATTCAAATTTTTTAACAACTGGTTCTGTGGGTGTGGCCTAATTTGTGGGTGTGGCTTGGTGGTCATGTGACTGGCTTGTATGTAAATATTATAAATATTTATGTAAATATTGATTTTTTTTATATAAAAAAGAGCAACTTTTACTCAAAATCAGGCAAAACAGGTAGGCGGATTGAATTTCTCACAGAATCACAGATTCATTCAGAGATCTATCGTTCTGCCATCGGCTACCTGCACTGAATAATAGATGCTTCAGTCCTAAGGAAGATTCGGATCGGCTTAAAAGCAGAGCCGAAGTTCTAAAGATTAGCTAGAAAGCAAGAAATCCAACGATTACCTGCTTTCTAGCTAATCTAAATCTCCAGGCACAGCAGAACAGCTGATAGTCAGAAAAAGGAAAAATAGCAACTTAGCAGGCAAGTTTGCTGGGTAAGGAGTGAGTGGGCGGGGAGGATTCCTGTGGGCCATATGGGCAGCACAGCCTTGTGTTCCTGTGCAGCCTGGATTAATTGCTTTGGGATGTACTCTGAGGATGACATTTCTCTGCGGACCACCTAAATTTTCTCGCGGACCACCAGTGGGCTCTAGCAAGCCCGCCTCTCTGGCTGCGGGGCCTTTGGCAACTTAAGGGTTGATCTCAAGATAAGAGATTGCCCATGGTATCCTCCATGTTTCCATGAGAAATTTGGTGGTTGTTATTTAATACCAGGATGAAATCAGAAAAAGGCTGGAATTGAAACTGGATAACCATAATCATAATAATGTTGAGACTCTAGAAAGGATGTAGAGAAGAGTAACAAAGATGATTAGGGGACTGAAGGCTGAAACATATGAAGAACGTTTGCAGTAATTCGGTATGTCTGGTTTAATGAGAAGAAGGATTAGGAGTGCTTTGATAGCAGTCTTCCAATGTCTCAAGGTTGTCACAAAGAAGAGGGAGTCAAGCTATTCTCCAAAGCCCCAGAAGGCAGGACAAGAAGCAATGGGTGGAAACTCATCAAGGAGAGAAACAACCCAGAATTAAGGCGGAATTTCCTAACAGTGAGAACAATTAATCAGTGGAACAACTTGCCTCCAGAAGTTATGAATGCTCCAACACTGGAGGTTTTTAAGAAGAGATTGGTTGTTTTCAGTGCCTAACCCTAACTTAAAATGGTCACTAAATGAATTGTTGAAAATCAAGGACTACCTATAGTCCACCAATCCACCAATGTCTTACCATTTAAGGATCTTAAGTGGCTGACACTTTCTGCGTGTCCTGTCGTTATCACCTCCACGCTTTATGAAAATTAAAGAATTCCTTCCAAGAACAGTACACCATCCCTTCTTTCATTACTTTGTTTGAGGGAAATATTGATGGTGCAGCTGTCACTCTTTGAATGTGCATAATTAATGATTGAGTTCTATGAAGAAGGGGGAAGAAGAAAGTGAAGATGGATAATGTTTCCAACCATTTTTTTTTTTTAAAGAATGCACTTAAAAGGGGAGAGGGAGTCTATTTTTATTTTGATTCAAGCTAATCTCAACCTGCTGGGCATTTTTAAAAAATTGATACGGTAAACTTGTCGTAAATGAACAGAATAATCATCTAACATTATAGCAAAGGGCTACCTGGCTAACACAAAAAAGTTGATTTATTTATATTTCCATTTTTACCTTAAAAATAAAACACACACATGCACACACACATACACACAGATTAATATTTTTATGTGTGAACAATATATTTTACTATTGTACTGTTTTAGCAGATACCAGAGAGCTGTCTTTACTTTTTCTTATTCATCTTTAGCATTATTTTATGAAAAACAGAGAGGTGGTGTTAAAATGTAGGATTAGCAATGAGGTCAGCCAAACTCTAGTACCTCACAAAGTCCTTGGGGGCCTTTGGACCATTTTTTTTATTTTTTTATTTTATTTTTCACATTTATTGGCCACTGATCTTATCACAGGGTAATTCCTTCCATCTATTAGTACCACTTTATAAATCCTTAGTAAGAAGACTGAGTAGAGTTCCAATATTTGAGGGGCTGCCTTGGAAAGAGGAGGGGGCCAAGCTATTTTCCAAGGCACCTGGCGGCCAGATGAGGAATAATGGATGGAAACTGAACAAGGAGAGATTTAACCTGGAAATAAGAAGAAATTTTCTGACAGTGAGAACAATCAGCCAACAGAACAACTTGCCCTGGGAAGTTGTGGGAGCTTCATCACTTGAGGTTTTCAAGAAGAGACTGGACTTCCCTTTGTCAGAAATGGTGTACGATCTCCTGCTTGGGTGGGGGGTTGGACTAGATGATCTATAAGGTCCCTTCCAACTAGGGGTGGGATTCAAATTTTTTAAGAACTGGTTCTGTGGGCATGGCTTAGATGGTGGGTGTGGCTTAGGTGGTCATGTGACTGGGTGGACATGGCTTGGTGGTCATGTTATTGGCTGGGCATGGTCAACTCAGCATCACTCACATCGAGGCACGCATCTCCTCGCCTGGCCTCTCATGACTGTGGGGATGCTGCAACAGTCATAAGTGTGAAAAACAGTCATAAGTCACTTTTTTCAGTGCCACTGTAACTTTGAATGGTCATTCCACAAAAGGAAAGTACTAGCAAAGGAGGGGAAAAAAACTCCGGAGAAGTTCCAGAGACAGGAAGTCTAGTCCTGCCAAGAATGTAATAAGGATCAACAGAGAGGCCGTTTCTGTAAGCAACACCAGAATGTTTCCTTCCTGCCTTCCTTACAGGATTAGCCCTGTAATTTCTTCTAACAACCGGTTCTCCGAACTGCTTAGAATGTTAACAACCGGTTCTAGCGAATAGGTGTGAACTGGTAGAATCCCACCCCTGCTTCCAACTCTGGTTATCTGTTATCTGTTAACAGATCTGTTTATTTGTTAGACTACAGGAACCAGGAGCACTGCCCAAGTGACCCTGAGGGCACAGATAAATGGGTGGGATTCTGCCGGTTTGGACCGATTCGGGCGAACCCCTAGCTCTGATGATCAGCTGGCTTTGAACCGTTTTGCTCCGATGATTATGTAGGCCTGCCCACCTGCCCTCTGTGCTGTACTCACCTATGCTTCGCTGATTCATGTGGCACAGTAGATTGCCCCAACCTCAGCTGTGTTACTTCCCCAAAGTAACGTTGCAGGTAAGTAATTTCAAACGCTGAGCATGCTCAATGTCTGGTGCATGTGCACACAAAGCGCATGTGAATGCACAAAGTCTGTGATTAGCGAACTGGTTGTTGCACTGGCAGCATCCCATTACCTCAGATAAACCTCCAAGTGGCCTCAGAGACCCTCAGAAAGGATGCAAATGACCAGCTGTCTGCAAGGAGTATCAACCCTTCCCTTTCCTCAATGTCCTGTCAGAGCTGAAGAAGCTTCTTGGGATGAGAAGCGAAACATCTTCAAAAGAAAAAAACAACAACAACCGAGAAAGCCCAGTTGCCTCCTGAATAAAACACCTTTGAGACAGTTGTACATCACTTTTTTTTTTCCATAGCTGTCCTCACTTCAAGTGGTTGATTAATGAATGTTTGCACTTGTACTTTATTCAGAAAGACAAAGGCAGCATTGTGCCATCATTCCACAAGTTCTACCCCTTTGGTGTGTATGTGTGTGTGTGTGTGTGTGAGGTCCAACTCATATGAAAAATGGGTGTATCTTAAAGGGGTGCCATTGGAGTTAAAAGCACAAGATGGCAGCCAAAATAGCGCCATCAAACTTTGACGTGTTCTCAAAGGTGGCATTCATCAGGTTCTGACCAGTTCTGGAGAACCAGTTGTGGTTTTGCAGTTGAGTAGTTTAGAGAACTGGCAAATGCCACCCCTGACTGGAGGTTTTACAGTATTCTATCCCTGCCACGCCCACCAAGCCACGGCCACGGAACCAGGAGTTTAAAAAAAAGTGAATCCCACCATTGCTCGTTCTGTATGGATATTGCAAATTCTGCTTAGAGAAACAGCATTTGCATGCAAAGCATATCTGAACAAAGGAACAATTTTCACACCTGGGATACCTCATGTTTATAGAAACCTGTTTTTTTTTTTTTTAAGTGGCTTTACAAACCAGAGAACAAATAACCCTTAGTGCAAAAACTATATTCGATATTGCTGTGCAATATTTCTGCAGTTTTACAAGCCTTCCTCATGTCTCATTGCAAATCATAATTCTGAGGCTTGGTTATTAACAGAAATGTTCCCCATCCAAGGAATTATCCATCATTCTCTGCTTTGCTCTTCCTTTTACTTTGGCTTGGGCTGAGAAGTTCAGAAATGTTCCTGCTTTAATATTCCCTTCCCGACCTGAAAAGACCTGGCATATTTATTCATCGTCTGTGAACAGATCAATAGAGTGGATTCTGTGAGATTTATAGTAGAATGCTGAGAATCTTTGGGGAGGACTCGAGTGTACAGAGACGGTTAAATAAATAAATAAACGTGGAAGCAATTTTAAAAGGGAAAAAAGGCTCACCTCGGCTCCCACATTCTGTTGAAAAATGCTTTCATTTTAAAGCGAACCAGTGCAGTGAGGCAGAAAGAATGAAATATCAAGAGTATCCCATGTCTCCTGAAGAAATAAAGGGTAGTCTGTGCAGAATATGATGAGATTAATTTTGTTAATCTTTAATGGTTCAGAAGACTTTTTATTTATTTATTTTCCTTCCGGGCCAGACTAATGCAGCCACTAACCAGAAGCCCAAATTCTTCACGCTAGCAAGAATCCATTGATTGGAACGCTAAACTAAAGGTGCAGTTCTACACATTGTGGGAAGCCACCCCAATCCCTCAAAAGAATGAAATATTTGGGGAAATATTAAAAAAAGACAGACTATTATATTTCCCTAAAGAAGAAATGGAGATACATGTTTTTAGAGGCAGAAAGCAGCCCCCAGTCTTTCTTAATAATCCACAGCAGATGCCAGCACTTAAGGAGATAAATAGCTTATTGAAAGAGGAAGCCAACTGTCTAGATGTCTCCATTCATAAGCAAAGTAAATACTGCCGGCAGAAGCCCATTCAAGGCAGGCTATTTTGAAACTCCTTGCAGCAAAGTTTGAGAGCTAACAAAAGCAGAATGGCAGTCCCTCACCCAAGATCCAGCATAGGATGAAAGCTACTAGCCACAATAGGAATTGCCCAACGCCTTTCAGAACACAAACCCCTTCATCACACACACACACACATACACACACCAAGCAGCATTTCAGGACCTGTATAAAAATCCTGGCACTCATCCAGCTAATTGTTCAGCTCACCCAGAACTGCACACTTCTTTGTGTTCATCATTAAACATTCTTTTTAATCAGCTTCCATTTTATTTTATTCCTGGCTTGGGCTTGAACCAAACAACAACGGCTAGTCCTCAACTTATGAGAACAATCGCTAGTAAGGCCACCCCTGGAATATGGAACTAAAGTTAGAAATGCCACCCCTGGAAGGCATCCAGTTTTGGTCACTGCATTACAAAAAAAAAAAAAGATCAGGGGTGAGATTGAGCCGGTTCAGGTTGGTTCATGTGAACCGGGATGTTAAATTGACACCTGGTTCACTGAACAGGTAGTTGAACCGACTGGCTGGCCATGCCCATCCTACCCCTCCCAGGAGTCTCCAGGTGGTCTGTTTTGGATACAGGTAAGTGCAGGGTCTGCACAGAGGCTCAAGGAGGGTGGAAAATGGCTCTCCTAGAAGTTCTGGAAGTCTGAAAACAGGCCTGTGTCAACTCATAAAACATTTTGTATACACATTTTATAGGTGACAACAGAAAGAAGGTAGGGGGAGTTTCAAAGAGCAGGCAGCAGTGTGGAATCGAAAGTACATTCCATTCATATTTTCTTCAAAGACTGATTAGATGACTGAAACTTCTGCCATGGAAAAGTCTAATTGGAGAGCATGATTGATGACTCTTGGCTATGGACGTGTTTCATTGGGTGATACACCCAGAGGGGTGGGGGTAGATGGGGGAAAGCAGGATCAAGGGTGACAGTGAATTACGTATCTCAGAGTTGGTTAGTGCCAGAGTTAGAATGTTATCTTCAAATAAATCTTTTTTAGTTTTGGGAGTGTGGTTCAAGGCTCATGATTCAATTGGAGTAACTGCCGGAATCCTGACAGCTTGTTTCCGGTTCTGGAGGACTCCCGGAGCCTGGGGGAGGCCGTTTTTGACCACCACCCCCAGAGGTCTGAGGGAAGCCTCCGGACTCTGGGGAAGATGACAAATGGCCCTCCCGGAATTTCCGGTAGGCCACACCCACCATTGCCATGCCCACCCAGTGACCAAGCATAGAACTGGTTGTTGGAATTTTTGAATCCCAGCCCTGAAAAAGATGTTGAGAGTTTGGGAAAAGTGCAAAGAAGAGCAACTAAGATAATTAAAGGCCTGGAGGCTAAAACCTATGAGGAACGTTGACATTCACAAGTCTTAAAGTTGCCAGGCTTGGAGACCCCTGTAGTAGAGAGTCATAAATTTTAGGGACGAGGAAAGAACAGATGTGATTCAAGTGGAGAGAAGATGCTTGCTGGGTGAATAAATCGTTAAATTTACAAGGAGTCTAATTAGGAAGATGGGAAGCTGCTTTGTGCAAAGCCCAAGGATCCATCTAAGCAAGTCACATTGACTGACAGTCCTTGGGGGTTGTTTTTGATTGGAATTTTTCCAGCCCCACTGATGATGTTGAACAGGAACAGAAGTTGGGAAATTCTTTCTGCGTTCAGAATTGCAGCTGTGAATTGAATATAAATATGTTGCGGTGAGGTCCATGCTGATGCTCTCTCTTGAGCTTGGCTGTTTTCTTGCAGACATTTCGTTACCCAACTAAGTAACATCATCAGTGCTAGAGGGAGTGATGACGTTACCTAGTTGGGTAATGAAGCATCTGCAGGGAAATACCAAACTCGGACAGCACCAATGACTCCACAGTTCAACCCTGAGCTACAAACATTCTCTTGTATTGATTAAATAGCTTGCTGTAGTTGATAAGATTAATAAGACTTGCAAGAAAAAGTTGCCTTCTGTCCTCCTCTCTATTTATTCCTGTTAGAGGTAGGAACACCTTTGATGGAGCAATCTATCTAGCTATCTTCCTTCCTTCCTTCCTTCTCTTTTTTTTCCTACCTTCTCTCTTTGCTTCCTTCTTTCCTCTCCTTTTTCTTTCTCTCTTTCCTTCTTTCTCTTCCTTCTTTTTTCTCTTCCTCCTCCTTCCTTCTCTTCCTTATTTCTTTCCTTCCTTATCGCTTTTTTCTGTCTTTCCTTCTGTCCTTCCTTCCTTCCTTCTTTCTCTCCCTTCTTTCGTTCTCTTCCTTCTCTTCCTTTGCTTCCTTCCCTTCCTTATCGCTTTCCTTCTGTCTTTCCTTCCCTTTTCCTTCCTTCCTTCCTTCCTTCCTTCCTTTCTTTCTTTCTTTCTTTCTTTCTTTCTTTCTTTCTTTCTTTCTTTCTTTCTTTCTTTCTTTCTTTCTTTCTTTCTCTTTCCTTCCCTTCCTTCCTTCCTTCTTTCCTTCCTTCCTTCCTTCCTTCCTTCTCTTTTTTTCCTACCTTCTCTCTTTGCTTCCTTCTTTCCTCTCCTTTTTCTTTCTCTCTTTCCTTCTTTCTTTCTTTCTCTTCCTTCCTTTTTCTCTTCCTCCTCCTTCCTTCTCTTCCTTATTTCTTTCCTTCCTTATCGCTTTTTTCTGTCTTTCCTTCTGTCCTTCCTTCCTTCCTTCTTTCTCTCCCTTCTTTCGTTCTCTTCCTTCTCTTCCTTTGCTTCCTTCCCTTCCTTATCGCTTTCCTTCTGTCTTTCCTTCCTTCCTTCCTTCCTTCCTTCCTTCCTTCCTTCCTTCCTTCCTTCCTTCCTTCCTTCCTTCCTTTCTTTCTTTCTTTCTTTCTTTCTTTCTTTCTTTCTTTCTTTCTTTCTCTTTCCTTCCCTTCCTTCCTTCTTTCCTTCCTTCCTTCCTTCTTTCCTTCCTTCTCTTTTTTTCCTACCTTCTCTCTTTGCTTCCTTCTTTCCTCTCCTTTTTCTTTCTCTTTCCTTCTTTCTTTTTTTCTCTTCCTTCTTTTTTCTCTTCCTCCTCCTTCCTTCTCTTCCTTATTTCTTTCCTTCCTTATCGCTTTTTTCTCTTTCCTTCTGTCCTTCCTTCCTTCCTTCTTTCTCTCCCTTCTTTCGTTCTCTTCCTTCTCTTCCTTTGCTTCCTTCCCTTCCTTATCGCTTTCCTTCTGTCTTTCCTTCCCTTTTCCTTTCTTTCTTTCTTTCTTTCTTTCTTTCTTTCTTTCTTTCTTTCTTTCTTTCTTTCTTTCTTTCTTTCTTTCTTTCTTTCTTTCTTTCTTTCTTTCTCTTTCCTTCCCTTCCTTCCTTCCTTCTTTCCTTCCTTCTCTTTTTTTCCTACCTTCTCTCTTTGCTTCCTTCTTTCCTCTCCTTTTTCTTTCTCTCTTTCCTTCTTTCTTTCTTTCTCTTCCTTCTTTTTTCTCTTCCTCCTCCTTCCTTCTCTTCCTTATTTCTTTCCTTCCTTATCGCTTTTTTCTGTCTTTTCTTCTGTCCTTCCTTCCTTCCTTCCTTCTTTCTCTCCCTTCTTTCGTTCTCTTCCTTCTCTTCCTTTGCTTCCTTCCCTTCCTTATCGCTTTCCTTCTGTCTTTTCTTCCCTTTTTCTTTCTTTCTTCCCTCTTTCTTTCTTTCTTTCTTTCTTTCTTTCTTTCTTTCTTTCTTTCTTTCTTTCTTTCTTTCTCTTTCCTTTCCTTCCTTCCTTCCTTCCTTCCTTCCTTCCTTCCTTCCTTCCTTCCTTCCTTCCTTCCTTCCTTCCTTCCTACCTACCTTCCTTCCTTCCTTCCTTCCTTCCTTCCTCCCTCCTTCCCTCCTCAACTTTCTCCTCCTGCCTCAAAATGGTTTGTTAGGGGAAAAACCTGCCATGTCGATCCTCAGTTTTCATTTGAAAAGTTTCAAAGACCAGAACATGGAAGCTGCTCTTTAACATTAAGGAACTTCTGTAGTATTCTGACAAGTCATTTATAAATTTAAAATAATCAGATGAAAGAGGAAAGACGGTATCTGCTCTCTCTTTTAATTCAATCTGCAGCCAAGCTTTCAGGAAGAGTAATTCAAATTTCTCTCTTTTTTTCTTCCTCTTCACTCCCTCCCCACCTTTTCTTTCCAGCCGTGAATTAATGATTGGATAAAACACAATGGCCTCGCTCTTCCATTGCTCCAGCTGACATTTACAGATAAATGTTACTGCTCTTTGATTGAAAAGTGCACTGAAACAGGCAAACAGGAAAATGTGTTAATAAAGCTGGTTATATGGAAAGCGGTTTCCATGGAAAATGATGTCATTTGGAGCAAAATAGGGAAGGTACCTTGTCACATCAAACTACTGTATTAAATGTGATGTTTTGGTCCTTCACAGGGAAATCTCAGCAAAGCATGAAAATTGGCATGGAAAGAGCTACAGGTGGAAGCACAGTAGAAATGAGAGATCCTGGGTTTTCTCTGAGCTTGGTTGTTTTCATGCAGATGTTTCATTACCCAAACTAGGTAACATCATTAAAGCTAACAGATGCACTAGCACTGATGATATTACCTAGTTGGGTAATGAAATGTCTGCAAGAAAACAACCAAGCTCAGAGAGCACCAAGGACCCCTCATTTCAACCCTGATGTCAGAGTTTGTTCTGACCTGGGCTTCCCAAAAGCACGAAGCCGACTCCTCGTCCCGACAAAACCCTTTTTATTTAGGCTACAGTGAATTCCTCTCCAGCAAGTTGACATTCTTTTTCTTCTTTCCAAGAAGCTGAGGAAGCTTCTTGGATGAGAAGTGAAACATCTTCAAAAGAAAAATTAGAAAGTCCAGTTGCTTCTTGAAAAAAAATCACCTTTTTTGAGACCTGGAAGAAAATATGAACAGAAGAGAATCAATGACCTTCCCTTTCACTCGTGGGCTACCTTGATGGTTCTAGCTGACCGTTGAAGGAAATGAAAGGCTTAGTTTTCTCCTGGTTTTGGCTCTCAAGAGAGTCTACGAAGTCCTTCCAAGTATGCAGGAAAGTCATAGAGGAAAGCCTTGACTGTAAGGCTATCTCCTGAATGTTGAGTGTTGGCAACCAAAGGAAGGGGGGGAGTGAGGAGAAAACATCTGAGCAGATGGCAAACATGCAATGGGTTAGGAGGGGCAGATCAACCGCTTGGGGTAGGATGACAAGTTGGCATTTATTCCTGTCATCAGTTGGTGGAACATCTGCCTCTCCCTGATGCTTCGATGAGGTCAGTTATGAGCTATCATCTTTTTTTTTTTGTACACGCAGAAGATTCTTCATTTTGAGGAGAGAAAGGTTCTTCTCCTTATGTTTCAGCCTCTTTCCTTAATTAGACCTAATGATGTTCTTTCTCAGCCCACCGCTTGCTGGAACAGCTGTCAGGAGAGCAAGGTTAATTTTTTTTTTCTCTTCAAAGTTTAATGACACCTCAATTAGGGCCAAAGGTAGCATCTGCAAGAGCTGCTCCTTAAGAGAGTGACGGGCTGGGCTTCCGTGGGGCAGAATTTCATCAGGGATTGAGGAAAACCCGTGTCACGTTCTAGAAATAGGAAGGAACGGGAAGGAAATGCAGCCAGGGTGGGAAGATAATTTGGCTCAGCCTGGAAAGAAGTTGAACCTTGAGAACGGAACTCAAACTAAACAGCTCCGCTATCTCATTGCTGGAGGTTTTTAAGAAGATACTGGACAGCCATTTGCCTGACTGCAGAAAAAACAATTACTACCAACCTGCCTTCCATTGAGGACCTGTCTACTGCATGAGTCAAAAAGAGGGCTGTGAAAATATCTACAGACCCCTCACATCCCGGACATAAACTGTTTCAACTCCTTCCTTCAAAACGACACTATAGAGCACAGCACACCAGAACAACTAAACACAAAGACAGTTTTTTTCCCCAACGCCATCACTCTGCTAAATAAATAATTCCCTCCACACTGCCCAACTATTTACAAAGTCTGCACTACTATTACTATTAATCTTCTCATTGTTCCTATCATCCATCTCCTCACACTTGTGACTGTATGACTGTAACTTTGTCACTTGTAGCCTTACAATTTATATTGACTGTTTCCTAATATGATTTGATTGCTGATTGCATCCTATGACTATTATTAAGTGTTTTACCTTATGATTCTTGATGAATGTAACTTTTCTTTTATGTACACTGAGAGCATTTGCACCAAGACAAATTCCTTGTGTGTCCAATCACACTTGGCCAATAAAAGAATTCTATTCTATTCTATTCTATTCTATTCTATTCTATTCTATTCTATTCTATTCTATTCTATTCTATTCCTATTATTTCTATTTCTATTTTATTTCCCAGGTCCCTTCCAACTCTGTTACTCCTATTCTATTCTATTCTATTCTATTCTATTCTATTCTATTCTATTCTATTCTATTCTATTCTATTCTATTCTATTCTATTATTTCTATTTCTATTCTACCTCCCAGGTCCCTTCCAATTCTGTTACTCTATTCTATTCTATTCTATTCTATTCTATTCTATTCTATTCTATTCTATTCTATTCTATTCATTTCTATTCTATTCTATTCTTTCTATTCTATTCTGAAATAGTACAGGGTTGGGGGGCCTTCAAAATTTTTAGCAAAGAGTTTTCTGACTGGTTGCTGGGTGGGCGTGGCCATGGTGGGTGTGGCCCAGTCGACCTCCTGCACCCTGGCATGGAGGGATTTTTGCCTCCTTGGGATCCAGAGGCTTTTCTCGAGCCTCCAGGAGGGCGAAAATGGCTCCCCTGTGCTCTGGAGGCTCTCTGGAAGCCAGAAATGGACCCATTTCCAGCCTTCCCTAACTTCCAGAACTTCTGTTTTTTGGCCTCCCTGAGCCTCTGTGTGTGCCCTGCACTTACCTGTATCTCAAACGGGCCACGTGGGGACTCCTGGGAGGGGAGGGGAGGGGAGGGGTGAGCGTTGCCAGCCAGGAGTGGGATTTGGGGGTTCTCTGAACTGCACAGAATCTTAGCTCGGGGGCTCTCCCGAACCCCTGTGCACCCCCAGCAGCCCAGCCCTTACAGGGTCTTCCTGCTTGAGCAGGGAGTTGGACTAGAACAGTGGCCCCCAACCTTTTTTTGTGCCACGGCCCGGTACCAGCATCACAAAATGATCCACGGCCTCAGCACACATGACAAGGCAAGGCGGGCCGAGCAACCGGCCAGCCAGCCGTCCCTCGCTTCTCCCCGCCACCTTCAACTCCTCCTTTGTACCTTTTTTCTGCTTTCTTAATCTCCTCCGCCATCGGAACGGCTCTTCGTTCGAAGCCGCCCCCCCCCTTCAATGAAACTAAGGCGCGGGGATTCCTTCAGGACCCAAACGCCGCTTTCCAACCGGAAAAGCTCACCCGGAAGCACTTTCTCGTCAAAACAAGATGGCGGCACCCAGCAAACCGTCGGCCCGGTAGAAAATGATCCATGGACTGGTACCGGTCCGGGGCCTGGTGGTTGGGGACCCCTGGACTAGAAGACCTCCAAGGCTCCCTTCCAGCTCTATTCTGAATCACTGCCATCTATGAAATTAGCTGTAGAATTATCTGGGCTGGCTAAATTCCTAAAACTTATTTAACCAGGGAGTGCTCTCATGATCTGCAGGCCATTTCTGCTGAAAGTTTTGAAAGTCTTAAGCTATCCCTCCTTCGTTAAGAAATCAGTTGTGGAATCTCCTAAGCCAGCTAAGTTCATAAAATGTATGGATGAAGGCGAATATACTTCCCAGCTGGTTTCCTGACCGGCTCAAGGGTGGACTCAGCCTTCCCTCTTTCCGGGGTCAATAAAGCGAGGAGCCAGATTGTTGGGAGCAACAGGCTGACTCTGTAAACTGCTTAGAAAGCACTGGAAAGCACTATGAAATGGTATATAAATCTAAGTGTTATTGTGAAGGAAGGAAGGAAGGAAGGAAGGAAGGAAGGAAGGAAGGAAGGAAGGAAGGAAGGAAGGAAGGAAGGAAGGAAACACAAGGAAGGAAGGAAGGAAAGAAAGAAAGAAAGAAGGAAGAAAGGAAGGAAGGAAGGAAGGAAGGAAGGAAGGAAGGAAGGAAGGAAGGAAGGAAGGAAGGAAGGAAGGAAGGAAAGAGTGAGCCATGGTGGCACAGTGGTTAGAATGCAATATTGCAGGCTAATTCTGCCCACTGCCAGGAGTTCGATCCTGACCATCTCAATGTTGCCTCAGCCTTTCATCCTTCCGAGGTCAGTAAAACGAGGAGCCAGATTGTTGGGGGCAATAGGCTGACTCTACAAACTGCTTGGAGAGGGCTGTAAAGCACTGTGAAGTGGTATTTAAGTCTAAGTGCTGTTACAAAGGAGGGAAGGAAGGAAAGGTAGAAGGGAGGGAAGGAAGGAAAGGTGAGAGGGAAGGAGAAAGAAAGGAAAAAAGAGACAGGGGAGTGAAGTAAGTAAGTAAGTAAGGCAGGAAGGCAGGAAGAAAGGAAGGCAGGAAGAAGCCGTGGTGGTGCAGTCATTAGAATGCAGCATTGCAGGCTGACTCTGCCGACTGCCAGGAGTTCGATCCTGATTGGCTCAAGGTTGACTCAGCCTTCTATCCTTCCGAGGTTGGTAAAACGAGGACCCAGATTGTGGGCTGCAATAGGCTATCCCTGTAAACTGCTTAAAGAAGGCTGTAAAGTTTGGAGAATTGGCAAATCCCACCTCTGACTGGCCCTGCCCCCATCTATTCTCTGCCTCCCACTGAGTCCCAGCTGATTGGCTGGGTCTTCTTTTGTTGCCTGCACAGGAGAAGAGAGCTGGAAAGCAGGTTAGTGGGATGGGGAGGGAATGGAGATTTTACAGTATCCTTCCCCTGCCACGCCCATCAAGCCACACCACACCCACAGAACTGGTAGTAAATTTTTTTGAATCCCAACACTGGTTTCCATCCATTGTTTCTTGTCCTTCCCTCTGGTGCTTTGTAGAAGAGTTTGATCCCCTCTTCTTTGTGGCAGCCCCTCAAATACTGGATACTGCCATCATGTCACCCCTAATTCTTCTTTTCTTTAGACTAGCCAAGCTTTAGAATAGCCAAGCCCAAATCCTGCAGCCATTCTTCATATGTTTTAGTCTCCAGGCCTTTAATCATCTTAGTTGTTCTTCTCTGCACTTTTTCCAAAGTCTCAACATATTTTTTGTAGTGTGGCGACCAAAATCATTTGTGGTGTTGTAGTATTCCAATGTTTGCAAGTGCTGGAAACAAAGGTGATCTTTCTTATCTGTCATTTTAAAATAGAAGATGGCAGAATTTTTATGAGTGTCCCATTTGAATGGCAGGGGATATCTGTCTTGCTAAGCACTGGCTATCAATCCAGTTAATCATGCATCAAATCATTATCACTCATTAGGACCAACAATGGAAAACTCAACCACTTTGCTCCAATTTTAGAATCAAAGCACGTCCGATGCCCTGTATTAATCACAATTTTCCACACAAAAGGAGGAACTTTTTCATTACAGAACCAGCAGAGTGGTGACTATAGCACTTGTACCAGACCAGATGGCATATGCTCCCCGGCTTTAAATAAATATTAAATCATGTATTTCAATAAAACTTTGGTAATCAGATTGGGGTGGATATATAAGCAGCAGGACAACCTTGGTGACTTCTGGCGGCTTTAGATAGTAGAAGAGGAGGTCAATCCAAAGACAAGGGGGTCAACTTATGCTCTAAAGCACCTGAAGGCAGAACAAGAAGCAACAGATGGAAACTCACCAAGGAGAGAACGAACCTAGAACAAAAGAGAACAATTGTTCAACAGAATGAGTTGCCTCTTAAAGTTGTAAGCGCTTCAACACTGCAAGTTTTTAAAAAGAGATTGGACAACTACTTCTCTGAAATAGCATAGGGTCTCCTGCTTCAGGAGGGGGTGGGTTAGAAGAACTCCAATTTCCAAGATAGATAGACAGACAGACAGACAGATAGATAGATAGATAGATATAGAGATAGGGCGATAAAGAAACACATAGATATAGTTATAGACAATAGACAGATAAATAGATCTATCTATCTATCTATCTATCTATCTATCTATCTATCTATCTATCTATCTATCTATCTATCTATCTATCTATCTATCATATCTATCTCTATCTCTATCTATCTATCTATCTATCTATCTATCTATCTATCTATCTATCTATCTATCTATCTATCTATCTATCTATCTATCTATCATTTTACCTATCAATCCATCCACCCATTTATCTATCTATCTATCTATCTATCTATCTATCTATCTATCTATCTATCTATCTATCTATCTATCTATCTATCTATCTAATTATCATTATCAACAGATAGATAGATACAATAGAGTTAGAATTAGAGATCTCTCGATCTCTCTCCCTCCCTCCCCCCCATCTGTGTGTGTGTGTGTGTGTGTGAGCATGTGACTATGTATACATATATAGATTAGATAGATAAATAGATGGATGATATGTGGGTAGGTAGATAGATGATAGATAGATAGATAGATAGATAGATAGATAGATAGATAGATAGATAGATATAAATTGATAGGAAGATACAAAGATAGGTAGATATAATTAGACAATAGACAGATAAATAGATCTATCTATTTATCTATCCATCCATCTATCTTGGAAATTGGAGTTCTTCTAATAGGTAGATATAATTAGACAATAGACAAATAAATAGATTAACCTACTATCTATCTATCTATCTATCTATCTATCTATCTATCTATCTATCTATCTATCTATCTATCTATCTATTTGTCTGTCTGTCTATCATCAGAGATAGAAAGATAGAGAACCAGATAGATGATAGATACAGCAGATAGATAAAGAGATAGCTATATTTATCTCTAGATGATAGAGATAGATAGACAGACAGACAGACAGACAGATAGATACTGTAAATAGATAGATGTTGGTTTCTTCAGTGTGTGACTTTCACAAGACCTTCCCTTTCTCCCTTAGCAAACAGTGGCAACTGATTGAAGACATTTGCCAGAAACATGAAACCACTGTTTTGTTTTTGCTCCCCCGCCCAAAAATGGATCTTCTCTTTGGCTTGGAAACGTGACAGTTGCTATTTGTTATTAAAATATTCCCCATGGTGCCCCCCTATTAAAGAGGAGAAGTGGAAGGAGGAAAAAAAAAAAGAATAATAATAATAACCCACAATAGTTTAGGCTCAGTTGTCTTCCTTACCCTTGTTAACAGAACGTATCAATGAGCAGTGATTGTGTCATTCCTTCATTCCCAAAATGTTCATTTTTATTTATAAATCCAAAAAGCAATTAAATTCTCTTTTATATCGCATTGTCCGGGTGACAGATGTGTGCTGGATGGTTGACGGCTGGCATAAATCAACGGCACAATCAAAAGCGCCTGTTTGACTCGAGAGTCCGTCTTTGGTGGCAGATGTCTCTTCAGACAAGGAAATCCTTCACGTTGGGTCTCATTTTGGCTTAACCTCTGTTCCTCGGTCTGACTTTGGAAGCTGACAGCTTGATTAGTTTTAGGACAGCTGCCTTTTCTTTCTCTCCCCACAGATATTTACCAAAGACAAACCAGGCTGGGAATTCTAGAGCATCAACCACATCAAATCTCCTCTCTCTAATGAAACATACCTGAAAAATAAGCAAGGGCACGAAAACAGGAAGTGACATAACTTGCTTCATCCTTTCTGGTAGAAACTTTGAGACAGGAACAAATTGAGACGAGGATAAATCAGTATTTCATCCACTGAATGGACAGAAGGGTGTGGAGCCGTGCGGTGGCCTAGAGATGCTGCTTTCGCCTCACATCCAGGAGGCTGTGAGTTTGATCCTAGGTAGAGGTGGACATTTCTCTCTCTGGGCACGTTGAGGTTATATCTGCTGAATATAACTCTGCGTTGGCGACAAGAAGGGCATCTGGCCAGTAAACACTCGGTTCCATTCAGTCGTCCAGACTCCACCCTGCAAGGGGTTATGGGGTTATTAAAAGAGGACGATGCTGATGATGGACAGGAGGGTATAGACGGTGTACAGCCAGAATTGCATTGACTTGATCACCATGATATAAGAAAAGATGTTAAGAGCTTCATTTGACACCTGAGGGCAGGACAAGAAGCAATGGATGGAAACTAATCAAGGAGAGAAGCAACCTAAAATTAAAAAGAAATTTCCTGATAGTTAGAACAATTGGTCAGTGAAACAACTTGCCACCAAAAGTTGTGAATGCTCCTGTGAGGACCTGGGGCATGACAAAAAATAACTAAGTCACAAAAATAGAAGAAAGTCCCTTTAATGCCTCCAACTTGGCCCCAATGTCCAATTATTCTCGGCAGGATATAAAACTCTTAAAGAAAACAGTTTATGGAGGGAGTAAATGCAGTCTGCATCCAAAGTAAAGTTAATTCAAAATTAAAAAAAACCCAACATAAACCACACTGAAGGAATTACTACAGCAGGCAACGATGACTAATTGCAGACTTCTATCAGATAACGCAGCAACCACAGTTGGGAGGAAGCCGAACACAGATGAGCTCCAACAAGAATGCATGCTTCCAGCACCTTTGCCATGCACCGTTTGTCCTTTCAACCAGTCCTCTCAGCTGCAGCCCATGGAGGGGATCAGGTCCCCTTCCTCTCCCGTAGACCATACCACTCATGTTTCTCCTTTATCCGCTCCTCCCTGTGTGCCCTAGGATGAAGAGGGGGTGGGCCTGGGTCTTCCTCTGAATGCCCATCCGGCCTATGCCCTTCCCCAGTTTCCTCCACAACCACCCGAACCAGACTCCCACTCCCTGTCAGCGGTTCCATCTCTCCCTCAGAGTCAGACTCCAACAGGGGCATTACAATTCCAACACTGGAAGATTTTAAGAAGAGATTGGACAACCATTTGTCCAAAATGGTGTAGGGTTCCCTATCTGAGCAGGAGGTTGGACTAGAAGACCTCCAAGGTCCCTTCCAACTCTGTTAAGAATGCAGAGAAGAGCAACAAAGATGATTAAGGGACTGGAGAGGCTAAAACATAGGAAGAACGGCTGCTGGATGACTATGGAGAGATTCTCCATCCTCCAAGTCATGATTGTCCCAAAGGTGCTTTTTCAAAAGGCAGCTGGACTTTGTTTTATTTTTCCCTTGAAGAGGTTTTGCTTCTCATCCAAGAAGCTTCCTCAGTTCATCTCTTCAGTTCAGTTCAGTTCAGAATTAAAGAAGCTTCTTGAATGTGAAGCAAAATGTCTTCAAGGAAAAAGAAACCAAGTCCAGTTGTCTTTTGAAATGAATAATAATAGAATAAAATTCTTTATTGGCTAAGTGTGGTTGGACACACAAGCAGGGGTGGGATTCTACCAGTTCGCACCTATTCACTAGAACCAGTTGTTAACATTCTAAGCAGTTCAGAGAACCGGTTGTTAGAAGAAATTCTTGGCCTAATCCTGTAAGGAAGGCAGGAAGGAAACATTATGGGGTTGCTTATAGAAACTTGCCTCTCCGTTAACCCTTATTACATTCTTGGCAGGACTAGACTTCCTGTCTCTGGAATTTCTCTGGAGTTTTTTCCCCCCTCCTTTGCTGATACTTTGCTTGTGTGGAGAGACCATTCAAAGTTACAATGGCACTGCAAAAGTGACTTATGGCCATTTTTCACACTTACGACTGCTGCAGCATTCCCACAGTCTTGAGAGGCCAGGCAAGGAGATGTGTGTCTCGATGTGAGTATGTTGAGTTGGCCATGCCCAGCCAATAACATGACCACCAAGCCACACCCACCACTTAAGCCATGCCCACAGAACTGGTTGTTAAAAAATTGAATCCCACCCCTGCACACAAGGAATTTGTCTTGGTGCAAATACTCTCAGTAAACATAAAAGAAAAGATATATTTGCCAAGGGTCAAGAATCATAAGGTACAACAACTGAATGGGTTGAAGAAGAGACCTTAGACTTTGTTTCTGGAGGTTTTCCAGAAGAGACTGGGCAACCGTTTTTCTGGGATGGTGTTGAGTCTCCTGCTTGAGCAGAGGGTTGGACTAGAAGACCTCCAAGGTCCCTTCCAACCCCATTCTATCCAGATTCCAGATTTAAAAAAAAGATTTTGCAATTATTGTGCTTCCGGGTCATTGACAGGAAGATGAAAGGATGTGCTTATCCGCTCAGCCAGGATTGTATTTCAGGCACGTCTATCTGTTTGTCTGGGTATTTGTGTGTATATAAGAAGCCAATTGATTTGACATCCTCAAGCCAAAAGAATAGAATAGAATCGAATCAAATCAAATCGAAACAAGAATAGAATAGAATAGAATAGAATAGAATAAAATAGAATAGAATAGAAACAAGAATAGAATAGAATAGGGAATAGAATAGAATTGAAACAAGAATCGAATCAAATTGAATCGAAACAAGAATAGAATAGGGAATAAAATAGAATAGGGAATAGAATAGAAACAAAAATAGAATAGAATAAAACAAGAATAGAATAGAATAGAATCAAATAGAAACAAGAATAGAATAGAATAGAATAGAAACAAGAATAGAATAGAATAGGGAATAGAATTGAATTGAAACAAGAATCGAATCGAATTGAAACAAGAATAGAATAGGGAATAGAATAGAAACAAAAATAAAATAGAATAGAATAGAAACAAGAATAGAATAGAATAGAATAGAATAGAAAAAAATAGAATAGAATAGGGAATAGAATAGAATAGAAAAAAATAGAATAGAATCGAAACAAGAATAGAATAGAATAGAATAGAAACAAGAATAGAATAGAATAGGGAATAGAATAGAATTGAAACAAGAATCGAATTGAATCGAATCGAAACAAGAATAGAATAGGGAATAAAATAGAATAGGGAATAGAATAGAAACAAAAATAGAATAGAATAGAATCGAAACAAGAATAGAATAGAATTGAATAGAATAGAATCGAAACAAGAATAGAATAGAATAGAACAGAAACAAGAATAGAATAGGGAATAGAATAGAATAGAAAAAAATAGAATAGAATCGAAACAAGAATAGAATAGAATCGAATAGAGTACAGTAGAAACAAGAATAGAATAGAATAGGGAATAGAATAGAATTGAAACAAGAATTGAATCGAATCGAAACAAGAATAGAATAGGGAATAAAATAGAATAGGGAATAGAATAGAAACAAAAATAGAATAGAATAGAAACAAAACAAGAATAGAATAGAATTGAATAGAAACAAGAATAGAATAGGGAATAGAATAAAATAGGGAGTAGAATAGAATAGGAAATAGAATAGAATAGAATAGAATAGAATAGAATCGAAACAAGAATAGAATAGAATAGAATAGAGTACAGTAGAAACAAGAATAGAATAGAATCAAAACAAGAATAGAATAGAATAGGGAATAGAATGAATAGAATAGAATCGAAACAAGAATAGAATAGGGATAGAATAGAAACAAAAACAGAATAGAGTAGAATCGAAACAAGAACAGAATAGAATAGAGTACAGTAGAAACAAGAATAGAATCGAAACAAGAATAGAATAGAATAGAATAGGGAATAGAATAGAAACAAAAACAGAATAGAATAGAATCGAAACAAGAATAGAATAGAATAGAATTGAAACAAAACAAAACAAGAATAGAATAGAATAGAATCGAAACAAGAATAGAATAGAATAGAATTGAAACAAGAATAGAATAGAATAGGGATAAGAAACGAAACAAAAGTAGAATAGAATATAAATGAAACAAGAATAGAATAAAATAGAATAGGGAATAGAATAGAATAGAGTACAGTAGAAACAAGAATAGAATAGAAATGAAACAAGAATAGAATAGAATAGAATAGAATAACAGAACAATAGGAAAGAATGAAATGGAATGGAACGGAACATAACAGAATACAATAGAAAATGGAACAACAGAAAATAATGGAATGGAATGGATTGGAACAGAACAGAACAGATTAGAATGGAAT
This sequence comes from Hydrophis major, assembly GCA_033807585.1. Classification (NCBI taxonomy): domain Eukaryota; kingdom Metazoa; phylum Chordata; class Lepidosauria; order Squamata; family Elapidae; genus Hydrophis; species Hydrophis major. The sequence goes on from CM066332.1 coordinate 137,852,395, forward strand.
AAAATTGTTTATTGGCCAAGTGTGACAGAGAGACAAGGAATTTACTTCTGGTGCATATGCTCTCAGTGCACATGCAACATAACAATAATGTAATAACAAAGTAATAATCATCATCATAACAATGATACCAATAAGAGAAGATAGTGGAACAGATGGGAAGGATAAAAGTAATACAGATGAATTAGATGGCGTAATGTAGTTAGACATAAGACAGTATATTTACAGCCTACAGCCTACAGATCTGGGCCACTTTATGGCCAGATTAAACAGGGGGGGCGGGAAGCATTGATAAATTTAACTCTCCAAAAAAAAGGAGGGGAAATGTGTGAGAGGATAGAACCTTTCTCATCTTCTTATCTAATTAAATTTATATTAGAAAATCAAATAAAAAATTGATATCCAGCCTCACCAAAGTAGTCCTTTGTAGATGGGCTTAAATTATCCCAGTGTTTAAATTGAGTTCATTTTACTGAGGGCATTTCATCAAGGATTCAATTAAGATTGAACTATATTACTTAAAAAGTTGGTAATTTGGTGACCATCCTCCTAGCGAGATTCCAATCTAAATTTTTTTTGCTATGTTAGGGTTTTGGGTTTCTGTTAGAGAATGGTCCGAAGTCAAGGAATCGTTATTAAAACGATGTCTTCTTAATCTTTTAAGGGGTAACCTTCATTTCAAAGATATTATCTCCATTTGTAGCTAGTAATTGGGTTACTCTAAGAAAACAGGAAGGAAACAGGAAATTCCCTGTGATTTCTTTATGTAATTGGAAAACTATATTTCATCTTCTCCCCCCCAAAAACCCAAGTAATAAATACTTGTGGCATGATACTATATTGTATTCCTGCCCTTTTAATATGTCTGCATGTGTATTTATTCTTACGCGTTTTGTTATTACGAACTGCCAAGAGTCCATTCATAATTGCAACAGGATATAAATCTGATTGAATAAATAGAAAAACCCGAAGAATGATTGCTGTTCTTTTTTTTTTAGTCTTTGAACCGAACAGCAATAACACCAGAACGCAAAACAACATTTAAACAACTCCCAGCGAAAAATGTATTAAGCTGTACCCAGAGAAGCAAGGAAACAAGAAACAAAATGCAATTAAATCAATAATATCAATAAAATACAATTAAGGTCTCGGGAGTGGAGGGGATGGAGCTGCATGTAGTTCCTAGCTGTGGAGTTTTCCTAGCACTCCATAAAACTGACAATTTCAACTGTGGGAACACAAGCTATGTTTGAAAAACACACACTCAGTCAGATCATGGAGGCCTTCTAGTCCAACCCTGTGGCCAAGGCAGGAGATCTTATACCATCCTGGTCCAGTGGTTGTCCAGTTTATTTTTGAAAGCCTTCAGAGATGAAGCACCCAACAAATCTGGGAGGCAAGCTATTCCACTGATTAATTGTTCTCACAGTCAGAAACTTTGCCCTTATTTCCAGTTCGGTCTCTCTTTCATGATCTTTCACCTGTTATTTCTTATCCTGCCCTCCAATGCTTTAATCCCCTCTTCTCTGTGATAGCCTCTACAAGTACTGGAAGACAGGTGTCCTCTCTAATCCTTCACTTTGATAGACTTGACATATCTAGCTTCCTCAACTCTTCAACATTCGAATTAGACTCTCCAGATCAGAGGTGGTATTCAGCAGGTTCTGACCAGTTCTGGAGAACAGGTAGCAGAAATTTTGACTAGTTCAGAGAACCGGCCAATACCACCTCTGACTGGCCCCACCCAGAGGTGGAATTCAAATTTTTTAACAACTGGTTCTGTGAGCGTGGCTTAGATTGGTGGGCATGGCTTGGTGGTCATGTTATTGGCTGGATGTGGCCAACTCAATATCACTCACATTGAGGCACGCATCTCCTTCCCTGGCCTCCCAAGACTGTGGGGATGCTGCAATAGTCGTTAGTGTGAAAAATGGTCAGTGCCATTGTAACTTTGAATGGTCCCTCCACACAACCAAAGTACCAGCAAAGGAGGGTAAAAAAAACACTCCGGAGACGTTTCTGAGACAGGAAGTCTAGTCCTGCCAAGAATGTAATAAGGGTTAAGGGAGAGGCAGTTTCTGTAAGCAACACCAGAATGTTTCCTTCCTGCCTTCCTTACAGGATTAGGCCAGTAATTTCTTCTAACAACCGGTTCTCTGAACTGCTTAGAATGTTAACAACCAGTTCTAGCGAATAGGTGCGAAGTGGTAGAATCCCACCCCTGCCCCTGCCCCCATCTATTCTCTGCCTCCTGAGTCCCAGCTGATTGGCTGGGTCTTCTTTTGTTGCCCTGCATGGGAGAACGGAGCTGGAAAGCAGGTTAGTGGGGTGGGGAGGGAATGGGGATTTTATCATATCTTTCCCCTGCCATGCCCACCAGGCCACGCCCACCAAGCTAAGCCACGCCCACCAAGCCACGCCCACTGAACTGGTAGTCAAAATTTTTCAATCCCACCACTGCTGCAGATCCCTTATCATCTTCGTTGATCTTCTCTGCACACTTCTCACCTCCCTGTTTCTGCTCAGAAAGTAGAAGAAGGAAGAAGAAGATGTAGATAATATTTGAGGAAGGGCAAATGAGAATGGAGATTCTTTGTCTTCCAGATCATGGCTGTCCCAAAGGTGCCTTTTCAAGAGACAACTGGACTTGTTTTGTTTTTTCCTTGAAAGATGTTTCGCTTCTCATCTCTGGAGCTGAAGAATTGGCCAAGTGGTTCAAAACTGGATGCAATATTCCAGGTGCGGCCTTACTTTATTAAAGTGGTATTAACACTTCACGTGATTTCGATTCTATGCTTCTCTTTATACAATCAAGGATTGTATTAGCTTTCTTGGCTGCTGCCGCATGCTGCTGGCTCCTGTTTAAGTGATCGTCCACTAGGACTCCAAAATCCCTCTCACAGTTACTGTTTTTGAGCCAGGTGTTCTGACCCAGCTCCTCAAACACAACAAGCACTTTGAAGTTAAATCCATGATTCTGTTATTGGAAGAGTCAGCAGCCCGGGCAAAAAGTTTCTCTCTCAACACAGGCTAACAAGTCTGTCCAGCAGGGAGATGAATAGTTGTCTGCTTCACCTATTCATCTCCAACTCCTGCCTTTTATCCCCAGAATTAGGGTGGGGCTTCACTAGCAGTGGCTTTTCCATCCCAAGGACCGGCCCATAGAGTTCCACTGCCCTCCTCTCCTCTGCCTCCTGTGCATCCTCATCTCAGGCACTGGACCCAGCTGTTCCAACGCTTTCTCATCAGCCACCTCCAGACCTGGGGGCTGTGGATTCTCCATCTGAGGACTGATGGAAGGCCCAGCTTTCACCTCTGCCTCTCTGCCAGCTCTATTCCCTCTTGCCCCTTGGAGCTCTCAGGTTGCCTTGATACCAACCCTGATTCCCACACCTCCTCCTCCTCATTTGATTCAGCTATTGGAGGGGCTGGTGACTGATAGGCCACAGCACCAGGTTTTGCCTAACCTGTACTTGGACCTTAGAAACTAAGATTTTGCCCAGTCAAGGCAGTCCACATTATTTGCATCCCTATTCCCACCTCCTTTTGGAACTGCGCGCCCTGCTTAATGAAATGTGTCATACATGAACCCATGAATAGTGAAGCAAAAAAAATAAATTAAACAAAAACCTATGCAGAGCAGCGGCAATGGAAAAAGAGCAGTCCAAATTGGTCATTAAGACCCATCACTCTCTCTGAGATCACTGCTTTGCTGTTAGAAAGCATAGACTTGCCTTACTGCTCTTTCAATAGAGTTCATTTTTTCTGTTTAGTGCGATATAATATTCACACTACGCTCTCTAATCCATCACTCGTGTCTCTCAAGGGAGTAACGGCTTTCAGTAAATCAAGGCAATGTAATCTAATAAACTATGCATCTTTTTCCAGGGTAGCCATGATGCATACACCAAATCTGTCCGTGGCTAGCGCTGCAGTGGGTTTGGGGGTTGCGTCATTTGTCCGATGGTCTCTGTGTTCCATCTGCAATTTAGGAGTGGGGTGGAGGAGGCAGAGAAGTGTTGCGGTGGCCTAGAGGTGGAGATCTCACCTCACAATCAGGAGGCTGTGAGTTCAATCCTAGATAGAGGCAGATATTTCTCTCTCTGGGCACAGTAAGAATATATCTGCTGAATATAATGCCACATCGGCAACGGGGAAGGGCATCTGGCCAATAAATACTCAGCTACATTCAGTTGCTCAGATTCCACCCCACAAGGGATTATGGGGGTCATTAAAAGAAGATGATGGAGGAGCCAGAGAGTCACCACAGGAGTTACATTGTAGGAAATATTGATCAACAGTGTAGGAAATATTGATCAACAGTGCATTGTAGGAAATATTGATCAACAGTGCAATCACACTGTTGAAAAGCCTGCGTTGCTTTCATGAGGGTGTTTCCCACGGTCCTTGACTTACAACCATTCATTTAGTGGCCATTCAAAGTTACAACGGGGCTGAAGCAACTTATAAGGGACTTGTCACCATTTTTCATGCTTACGATCGTTGCAGTGACCCCTCCCCCTCTGATCATGTGATCAAAATTCAGATGCTTGGCAACGGGCTTGTATTTATGACAGTTGCCATGTCCCTGGATCACAGGTTCCTCCTGAGTTCTGATGAGCAACGTCAATGGAGAAGCCAGATTCACTTAACAACCAGGTTACTAACTTAAAGAACTGCAATGATTTGGTTAACAATGGTGGCAAGACAAGTCACAATATGGGACAAAATTCATTGAACAACTGTCTTGCTTAGCGGTGCAAATCTGGGGCTTAATTGTGATCATATATCAAGGAATACCTGTATCCCTGAATGATTGGAACATGGAATGAGGCCTACCCAAATGGACATCATTGTTTTCAATACACCCTGCAAATATTGCATTTAGAGTTGCATTTTATTTCGTGGTAGAGATTGTTCCTGCTTTGTTCAAGATTGTTCCAATGCTGTGGTGGCACAGTGCTGAGAGTGCAGTACTGCAGGCTACTTCTGCTGACAACTGATTGTCAGCAGTTTGGCAGTTCAAGTCCCGTTGGCTCAAGGTTGGACTCACCCTTCCCTCCTTCCGAGGTCAGTAAAATGAGGCCCCAGATAGTTGGGGGCAAAAGGCTGACTCTGTAAATTGCTTAGAGAGGGCTGTAAAAGCACTGTGAAATGGTATATAAGTCTAAGTCAAGGGTTGGCAACCTGGGGCTCTGGAGCCTCAGGTGTCTCTCTCATTCCTCTGCTGTGGCTCCCTGTCACCGGTCGGCTCCACAATTGATTGGGCTTTTGTTAGGAAAGGTAGAAGAAAAAGGACGCCATGCTAGGAAGAGAGACTACGGTGAGGGAACCAGACTGGCTCCAGAATTGAACAGGGCACTTCCGGTTAAGATCTTTGTAGCTATTTGAGTGTTTAAGGTTGCCGACCTATGGTCTAACTGCTATTGCTATTCTTACAGTTATGAACATGCTAAATGATTGTGTATTTGCTGGTTCTCCGAACTATTCAAAATTTCCACCACCAGTTCTCCAGAACTGCTCAGAACCTGCTGAATACCACCTCTGGTTCTAATGTTTATGTTTATAAAAATTGTAAACCAGTTGGAGTACAAAAAAAGTCAGAACTCAAATACTCATCTACCACAGCTCTTTTTTTCCCCTTTGCTTAATTTTCTTCTTTTTAAATAGCATTTAACAAATAACATTACTGTAGAGAGTTGAGTATTCAGCATGAAGACTTAAATTCTCTTTCATACCATAAAAATAACTCCGTGTGCTTTGACTGCTAATAGTAAATCTTTTATTCATGTCACGTTGAGCATTAATTGTACAACTTTGGTAATTTTCCGAGTCCACTGATTGATATTATAGCTTTTGAAATAGCATCTTTGTTTTAAATAAGTTTAAAAGGGGGAATAATAGAATCAAGAAACAGCTTCTGCACTATGTTCTTTATGGGGTGAATGGAAAGACGTAGCAGTGATTCCAACCCCAAATTAAATCTGATTTTTAAACAGGGAAGTGGTGGGAAATAGAGGTAGGCCTCAACTTATGAACATAATTGAACCTAAAATTTCTGTTATCAAGTGAGTTTTGTCTCATTTTATGACCTTTCCTGCCAGAGTTGTTAAGTGAATTACTACAATTATTCTGTCAGGGCTCCAGCAGTTACCCCCATTTAAATCATGAGTCTTGAGTTGAACTTCCAAAACTTAAAAGAAGATTTATTAGGAGTAAACATGCTGACATTGTCTGGGTGTAGTCAACTCTGAGGCACATCATTCATTGTCACCCTTGACCCTGGTTTTTCCCCACCCTGTGTCATGTTCTTGCTAGAGTCGGACTCTGAGGGAGAGGAGGAACAGCTGACAGAGAGTGGAGGTGTGGCTCTGGAAGTTGTGGAGGAGGCTGGGCAGTCAGAGGAAGAACCAGGCCCATCCCCTCTTCATCCTAGGACAGGCAGGGTGGAACGGAGAAGGCAACAACCTGGCTTATGAGAGAGGAAGCGGCCATGATCCCCCTCTTTGGTTGCAGCTGGGGAGAATAATATATAAGAGAGATGGTTAAAACACAGCGTTGCCAGAAGAACTTTGGGCTGAAGTTATCTTGGTTGATGTCCTTCCAACAGACTCTGCCTTGAGTTCTCCTTGAAGTTGGTAATTACTTATCCCGGTTCGTTGTGGAATTTCCTTCATTGTAGTTTGTTTTGGGTTTTTTATTTCACCTCTATCTGCTCATTAAGTTCAGATTGTATTGCTTTCTTTTAAAGACTATTTTTGAGTTTTATCTCCAACTGAGAATTATTGAACAGTGGGGCCAAGTTGGAGGCATTAAAGGACATTTATTTATGTTTTGGATTTTGTTACATTTGTGTTACACTCTGGGTCATCGCACCCCCCTGGATGTATCGTAAATTTCAACCATACCAGTGAATGCTGCAATGGTTGTAAGTGTGAAAAAAACCAATCATGAGTCCATTTCTTTCAGTGCTGTTGTAACATAGAACAGTCACTAAATGAACTGTTGTAAGTGGAAGACTATCTCTAGTCTAGAACAAGCCCCAAAAAAATCAGACAGAGCTTTCTTTTAAATGCAAAAAAATGATCTTGGCAACATATGGAAAATAGTCATTATGAGCTAATATGCAAGAGCTTGGCAGGATGTGAAGTAGTCCTTTTGCTGAATGGAGACCAATGAAAAAACAATGGAGCTTGGATAGCCACTAAAATACAAAATTGATGTTTGAAAAAGTAGAGGTTTTTGCAGAAAAGCTGGAAAGCATTGGGTTTTTTAAAAAAATATTTCAATTAAAAGAGAGCCAATCTGGTCTAATGGTTAAGGCATCAGGCTAGAAAGAGGGAGATCTGAATTCTAATCCTACCTTAGCCGTGAAAGGCAGTTGGGTGACTTTGGGCCAATCACTAGGAGACGGTGAGTTCTAGTCCCGCTTTAGCCATAAAAGGCAGTTAGGTGACTTTGGGCCAATTACCAGGAGATGGTGAGTTCTAGTCCCACCTTATCCATGAAAGCCAGCTGGGTGACTTTGGGCCAATCACCCTGAGATGGTAAGTTCTAGTTCTGCCTTCGCCATGAAAGCCAGCTGGGTGATTTTGGGCTAATCACTAGGAGATGGTGAGTTCTAGTCCCATCTTATCCATGAAAACCAGTTTGGTGACCTTGGGCTATTCACTCTCTGTCACACCCCTATCAGAATCTGATTTGGAGGGGAAGGCTGAGCAGCTGATAGGGAGTGGGAGTATGGCTCCATTGAATGTGGAAGAAACTGGAAAAGGGCAAAGGCCAGCTGGGCGGAGCAGGGGAGAAGTAGAACAAGGTAGAGGGAATTCGGAGAAAGACCCAGGCCCACCCCCTCTTCATCCTAGTGCAGGCAGGGAGGAACGGAGAAGGGAGCAACGTGAATTGCGTGGCTTACGGGGGAGGAAAGGGCCCTGATTCCCTTCATTAGCTGCAGCTGGGAACACAGTGTATAAAAGAGGAAGCTGCACACAGCAAGTTGTTGGGAGCAAATGTGAATTTGTCTGGTATCATCATGGCTTATCTATGTAACAGGCATCTTCCCAACTAGGTGTGTTTTGCTGTGCTTTCAAGATTACAGTTCCTTCACTTGCCCTGTCAAATTAATTACTGCAGCATGTGTGGATTTTTAGTTACAGTTTGTATGTACTTTGTTTTCAGACTGAATTTCCTCCACTTAAAGACTGTTCTTGGGAGAGTTTTTTTTCTCCAGCAGAAGATAACATGGACTTTGGGGGCAAAGTTGGAGGTACTAAAGGAACACTTCTTGCTTATTTGACTGTGTTGCCTTTGTGCCCTGCCCTGGGTCATCATAGTCTCTCTCAGACTAACCTACTTCATAGGGTGGTTGTTGTTGTAGGAAAATGGAAGGAAGAAGGTGTGATCTATAGGTTGGCTGCCTTAATTTATTTGTAAAAATAATAAACCGGGGTACATAATGAGATGGGATACAAGGAAACAAACAAAACAATATCTTTCAAGGTAATCTTTGACCTACAACCTAACTGAACCCAATTTTTTTGTTGTCTTAGTGAGACAGTTATTAAGTGAGTATTGCCACATTTCATGACCTTTCTTGCTAAGCTGTTAAGTGAATCACTGCCGTTGTTAAGTTAGTAATACAGTTAATATGTAAAGTTGGCTTCCCCATTGATTTTGCTTTTCATAAGTTTGAAAAGTGATTAGAGGACCTTTACTGTAAAATGTACCTATGTGTTTGTGTGCGTGTGTATTATATATATATATATATATATATATATATATATATATATATATATATATATATATATATATATATATATATATAATATATAATATATAATATATAATATATAATATATAATATATAATATATATTCAGATTTAAATTTGGGGCAGCCTCTGAAACCACTGTAAAAGTCTGACTCACAGATGAACACTATACAGAAGCCTGATGATGGCAGATGAGATTCTGCTGAAATGTTGCTACAACTTTAAAATTACAACTACAATGACGTGGGAAAATACCCGAACAAATGTCTGGCATTCAGCTTTGTTCGGGTATTTTCCCACGTCATAATAGGGGTGGTTTTAAAGTTGTAGCAACGTTTCAGCAGAATCTCATCTGCCATCATCAGGCTTCTGTATGGTGTTTGTCTGAGTCAAATTTTTACAGTGGTTTCAGATTTAAATTTGGGGCAGCCTATTGCTGTGTCAGAATGGTTTTTTTCTTCCTCCTGATTGGTTGAGAGTCTTGGTCTATGTTTATTGGTCTTGGAGTTTGCTGTGTTCTGCTACTAATATCTTCTGTCTTTTTTTTGGGGGGGGGCTCTTTTTGTATCTTGATTGGCTGGCAACATTGTGTTACTTTATTGGAGGCCTTTAGTGCAGCTTGGCTTCGGGTAAATGGACAGCTATCATTAGTTAGGAAGCTGGGTTTCATCTGGGTGCCTGGTTGAGGTGTGTTTGAGATGGAGGTATCAGGGGGGATCTGTTTGTGCCCAGGTGTTTTTGCCTGGCTTGTGGTGTGGAGATTTTTTTGTTTGTGAGTGCAGGCTTCCAAATGATTGACAGCCTGGTGGAATCATCTCTTCTGTTCATGCTTTCTGGTCTTTTTTCCATCTCTATGGCTTCTCTGATGATTCTGTGGCTGGGATTTTCTATGGTGGCTAGGGTTTTGGTGCCATTGAAGTTGATGCTATGACCTGTGGCTTCCATGTGTTGGACGAGTGAGGAAGTGTGTTCCAGCTTTTTGACTGCATTTTTGTGTTCATCCAGGCGGGTGCTTATTCTTCTATTGGTCTGTCCAATGTATGTGGCCGGGCATGATGCACAGGGGACTTCGTATATGCCTTGGTTTTCCAGGTCAATTTTGTCTTTGGGGTTCCTGAGGATGGCTGCTATTTTTCTGTCTGTTTTGAAGGCAGTCTTGATGTGGTGTCTGTATAGAATCTTACTAATTTTGTCTGTAGTGCCTCTTATGTAGGGCAGGACAGCTGTTCCATAGGTCTGTTCCTCTTCTGGGTCTCCATTATGTCTCAGTGTGTTTTTGTGGATCAAGTTGGTGATTTTGCTTTTGTGGAAGTCGTTGGCTGTCAATATTTTAGTCAGGGTGCATAGTTCAGTCTTAATGTGTGTCTTGTCTGCCAGGCGTTTGGTTCTAGTAATTAGTGTTTTGGCCACGGAGTTTATCTGTGCTGGGTGGTGATGGGATTGGGCGTTGAGATAGCGGTTGGTGTGTGTTTTCTTCTGGTATATGGTGTGTCCTAGTGTGCCATCAGTTTTCTTGTAGATTAGTACATCTAGGAATGGTAGTTGTTTGTTTGTTTCTGTTTCCATGGTGAACTTGATTTTGGGGTGTGCGCTGTTTAGGTGTGTTAGGAAGTTGTTTAGGTTTTCTTGTCCATGGGGCCAAATCACGAATGTGTCATCGATATATCTTAACCATAGTTTGGGTTTGAGTATGGCATTAGCCAGGGCTCTGGATTCGAATTCTTCCATGAACAGGTTTGCAATGACAGGTGACAGTGGTGATCCCATGGGGGCTCCTTCAATTTGTTTGTATCTTTGTCCTTTGTATATGAAATATGTGTTGGTTAAGCAGTGTTCTGTTAGTTCCATGAGGTGTTTAGATGGTTGGTATTTATTTTTGATGATTTCGAGGGTCTATTTTATCGGGACTTGAGTGAATAGTGAAACCACGTCAAAACTTACAAGCAGATCTTCTTGCTCCACATGTAGATCTTTGATCATTTCCAAGAAGTGGTATGAGTTTTGTACATGAGAAGTGGATTTTGTACATCCACCAGGCTGTCAATCATTTGGAAGCCTGCACTCACAAACAAAAAAATCTCCACACCACAAGCCAGACAAACACCTGAGCACAAACAGATCCCCCCTGACACCTCCAGCTCAAAGACACCCCAAGCAGGCACCCAGATGAAACCCAGCTTCCTAACTAATGATAGCCGTCCATTTACCCGAAGCCAAGCTGCACTAAAGGCCTCCAATAAAGTAACACAATGTTGCCAGCCAATCAAGATACAAAAAGAGCCCCCCCCCAAAAAAAAAACAGACAGAAGATATTAGAAGCAGAACACAGCAAACTCCAAGACCAATAAACACAGACCAAGACTCTCAACCAATCAGGAGGAAGAAAAAACCATTCTGACACAGCAATAGGCTGCCCCAAATTTAAATCTGAAACCCCTGCAAAAGTCTGACTCACAGACAAACACTATACAAAAGCCTGATGATGGCAGATGAGATTCTGCTGAAACGTTGCTACAACTTTAAAAGCACCACGTGGGAAAATACCCGAACAAAGCTGAATGCCAGATATATATATATATATATATATATATATATATATATATATATATATATATATATATATATATATATATATATATATATATGTTTGTTTTTAATTGCATAAATGTTAAATAAATATATTTATTAAAAAAAAAGAAAAGTGATTACAGGACCTGGGACTCTGCAACAAGTCACTTTTTTCAGTGCCGTTGTAACTTTGAATGGTCACTAAATGAATGGCTACCCATATACTTAAAATATTTCTAAATGGTTACTAAATTCAGAACTAGAATAGTTAGTTAGAATAGTTAGAATTCTTTATTGGCCAAGTGTAATTGGACACACAAGGAACTTGTCTTGGTGCAAATGCTCTCATGTACATAAAAGAAAAGATACATTTGTCAACAGTCAAGAATCATCAGGTACAACACTTAATAATAGTCATAGGGTACAATAAGCAATCAAATCACACTAGGAAACAGTCAATATAGATCATAAGTATGCAAGCAACAAAGTTAAAGTCATACAGTCACAAGGGGGAGGGGATGGGTGATAGGAAGAATGGGAGGATTAATACTAATAGTCATGCAGACTTAGTAAATAGTTGGACAGTGCTGAGGGAATTATTTGTTTAGCAGAGTGATGGCATGCAGGAAAAAACTTGTGTCTAGTTGTTCTGGTGTGCAGTGCTCTACAGCATCATTTTGAGGGAAGGAAACAGTTTATGTCCGGGATGTGAGGGGTCTGTAGTTATTTTCACAGCCCTCCTTTTGACTCATGCAGTATACAGGTCCTCGACTGAAGGCAGGTTGGTAATAACTATCCATATACCTAGAGTGACCTCCAACTTTCTATTGATACAGATATATTAAAAATGCAATCAGCTTTCTCTGAGTTTAAAGAAATAACCCCAAACCTATAAAATATCTTAAAATACTCATAATGACATATTAAAAGTTAGCATTCATTATGCATTTTCCTCTTAATTTAGTCTACATCATAGTAAGGTATCAAAGATAAATCACCTTAGATTTAAAAAGCTACAATACATTTTTCGTCAAATATAGCTTTCTACCTGCAACATACTGCATGCACCCCCCCCCCCCATACTGCACAATGTCAATTGAAAGCAACGTGACAAGTTGTTGATTGTTGCAGTCAAGGAGTCAAGAGAGCAGCAATGCAAAAAATTGTTAGAAGTATTTTTAGCTGCTGCAATCAACCTCCCTGATTAATTCTAAAATCACAGGACCAACGATGTGGACACCAACAAACTAACGCACAAAAGTCTCACGGGTTTTACAAAACGCCTTGAGAAATTTCCTTCCTAGCAGCAATAGATATAAATGTTGTCAGTCAGATCCTTGCTTGTGCAAAATAGATGTTGATGGATTGCTTTAATGGGGGAGGTGTACAAAGGTTCAAGTTGGCCCTGAATGAGAAAAGTGAAGACTCTATTTCCTGCTCTAGAAATTCTCTTTTTGGATAAGAACAGCAGGCAGAGTCTAGGAGAGTGGAATCAAGAGAGGACTTAGCCTAGAATTATTAAGTCTGTCATCTGCACCTCTATAATTGTCTGGTTTGGTTCTGCAACCCAACAGGACAGACACAGATTTCAGAGGATAATTAGGACTGCAGAAAAAACAATTACTACCCACCTGCCTTCAGTCGAGGACCTGTATATTGCATGAGTCAAAAAGAGGGCTGTGGAAATATTTACAGACCCCTCACATCTTGGACATAAACTGTTTCAATCCCTTCCCTCAAAACAATACTATAGAGCACTGCACACCAGCACAACTAAACACAAGGAAGTTTTTTTTTCTGAACACCACCACTCTGCTAAACAAATAATTCCCTCAACACTGTCTAACTATTTACAAAGTGTAGACTACTATTACTGTTAATCTTCTCACCACTCCTTATCGCCCATCCATCCCCTCCAACTTGTGACTGTATGACTGTAACTTTGTTGCTTGTATCCTTACGATCTATATTGAGTGTTTCTTAGTATGATTTGATTGCTTATTGTACCCTATGATTATCATTAAGTGTTGTACCTGATGATTCTTGACTCTTGACAGATGTATCTTTTCTTTTATGTACACTGAGAGCATTTGTACCAAGACAAATTCCTTGTGTGCCCAACCACACTTGGCCAATAAAGAATTCTATTCTATTCTATTCTATTCTGTTCTGTTCTGTTCTGTTCTGTTCTGTTCTGTTCTGTTCTGTTCTGTTCAGTTCTGTTCTATTCTATTCATTTCACGCCCACAAACACTGCAAGTCCAGTCCACCTTGAAATCCCTTGTCTAATTTACCCTGACTGTTTTGTTTCAGAATTGAACAAAGGCACTTGGCAAGGTTGCATCCTGTCACCTGTATATTCAACATGTACACAGAAAAAAAATATGAGAAACACACACCTGGAGGAATCTACCACTGGGGTTTAAATTGGTGGTAGGAAGATCAACAACCTCCGATATGCAGATAATACAATATTACTCAAGAAAAGCAAGGAGGATCTGGAATCCTGAGACAAAAAGCAAAACATTTGGACTGCGCTGTAATATCAAGAAAATTATATGACTACTGCAGAAAACACACAGGCCAGAATGCAGATCAACAATGAAACCAGCAAAACAGTAAAGGAATTCAAGTTTACGGGCTCTAAAATTGGCCAAAGTGGTGACTGTAGCTCTCAGATCAGAAGACACAGGGCACCTGGTAGAAGGAAGTGACTGTTCGAAATTACAAGGGCATTATGCTCTCTCTCTCCCTCCCTCTCTTTCTCTCTCTCTCCCTCTCTCTCCCTCTCCCTCTCTCTCCCTCTCCCTCTCACGCACACACACACACACACACACACACACACACACGTTCCCCAGTAGTTCCCTTCACCTAGTCTCAGAATTGTCCCAAATAAAGCCAGCCACAAGCAGGCCAAAACAATTTGAATCCCACCACTGGTGTGTGTGTGTGTATATATATATATATATTGGTGTTTTATTTCAAGCTCACATGAAATTAGCCAAGAAGGAAGAAAAAAAGAGAAAGGGAAGGGAGGGAAGGGAAGGGAAGGGAGGAAAAAAAGGGAGGGAAGGGAAAGGAAAGGAAAGGGGAAGAAAAGAAGAGGAAAGACTCACTTTTTTTTTAGGGAATGTAAGTAACTGCCTGATTTTATTTCATTCAATTCTAGGGATAATGAGTTAATCCATTGAATGATGATTTCACTGGCTGTGTTATTGTAACAAATCAATTTCAGCTGTTTCAAACCGTGTGCTTCTAGATACTTATTTAACCTACCTCTGCATATATTATTGTTTGGATGGATTCTTTTTTTTAAATGTCATTTATAGAAGTGTTCACATAGCAAATTCCATTCTTAGGGGAAATCAAATATATTGGCACTCTTAAAATTAGCTTGCCACTTTATCTCTTGGGTTTAAAGTCTTTAAATTCAGCCAAGATTCCAGACTAGGGTTTTAAACTGGTTAACCTTGCATTATGTAGAAGGAAATCTCACTCCCACTCTTAACCCACATGCAGATCCATGATGAGATAAAAGCCAACAGGGAAAAAGTTTGATTAATGTTTGTTCTTCTCATGGGGGGGGGGGGGGAGCTGTTGGGGAAGGTAAATGAGGATTGAATGTGATTGTCCTGTTCCTGGTCTCAAGTCCACACAAACACACACATAGACACAGTTGCTATGGTGATTAGTAGTTTATTCAAGGTCAATCAGACAAGGAATGGAAACAAAGACAGAACCTCTTAAAAAAAAAACCTTACCTGAATGGTTGCTTTTAACAGGAGTACAGAAAGTAATCAAAATCCAGTCCAAAATTCTGAAAGCCAAGTCAGGGTTGCCAGCCAGTCCAGAAGTGAGAATAAGCAGAGTCCAAACAAACATTACATACAAGTGTCAGAAATCAGATAGTTTGTCATGCCCTTGGTAGAGTTAAACTCTGAGGGAGAGGAGGAAAAGCCAACAGGGAGTGAAGATGTGGTTCCAGAGATTGTGAAGGAGGCTGATGAAGGGCAGAGGCCAGCTGGGTAGTCAGAGGAAGAACCAGGCCCCTCCCCTCTGCATCCTAAGACATGCTGGGAGGAATGGAGAAGGAAACAACTTAGCTTATGAGAGAGGAAGCGGCCATGATCCTCCTCATTGGTTACAGCTGGGGAGACAAGTATATAAGAGAGATGATTACAGCACGGTGTTGCCAGAAGCAAAGTGTGTTTTATTTTGGGCTGAAGTTATCTCGGTTGGCATCCTTCCAACAAACTGTGCCTTATTATCTCCTTGAATTTGGTAATTATTTATCCTGGTCTGTTGTGGAAATTTCATCATTGTAGTTTGTTTGGTTTTTTTATTTCACCTCTACCTGCTCATTAAGTTCGGACTGTATTGCTTTCTTTTGAAAACTATTTTTGAGGACATTTTATCTCCAACTGAGAATTATTGAACAGTGGGGCCAAATTGGAGGCATTAAAGGACATCTATTTATGTTTTGGATTTTGTTACCTTTGTGTTACACTCCAGGTAGTAACACAGTTACTTTCAATAAGGGATCATGAATCAGGATTGTCTTTTAAAAGAAGATTGCAGCCAGTTGCCACTAATCAAGATATTTGTTCCTTTACAGTGATACCTTGGTAACTCAACTGCTTTGAAACTCATAAAATTTGGTACTCAAGGCATTTTGACATGAACATGTTGTTCAGGTACTCATTGTTCATTTGGTATGCAACACACAAGCTAGAACTTATCAGTATCAGCTGCCTTGTGACTTATTTATTCCTTATGGGAAAAATTTATTTGATACTCATCTTGCCTCCCAGAACCAATTAACAATAAGTTCCAAGGTACCATACAAGCCAAGGAGCCTCATAGAATGGTTCTGCTCTGCTCTCTTCTCTACTCATATAGCTGAAAAAGTCATTGAAAATGAGCAGGTTAAAATATTGTGGGATTTTCAAATACAGACCGATAACCTCTTAAGTTCTTGGAAAGAATTGAATGTACATGAAGGCCAACAGCAGTGTTCTGTCCTAGGCCTCTCCAAAAAGCCTGAAGCAAACTCTGAATCCTGGCAAAACCTCTTTTATTAAATGGCTGTGAATTTATTGCATTCACAAAATCGGGGATGAGGATTTCCAGAATAGCTCAGACCTACTTTCTCTTGGAAAGCTGCCTGGTAAATATTTCCACACACATTGCTGACAGGGAAGGGCTGGGCATAGAATCTCTAGGTTACACAGACAAATCTTCATGAGGCTGGAATGAACGAACGAATGAATGAGCGAGTTGTTTCCTGCAAAATCTCCCTCCCCTTTTGCTCCTCTTTTAACCCTGATGGGAGGGGCAATTTGTTGTCTACCTGTGGCCTTACTCCCACGTCAACCCTGAATTCTTAATTGTGCCTTCCCTTTTGGCAGCTCTGCGCATGCGCAGGCTGGGAACAGGCTCCAGCTGTTCTTCTGCCTCACTGCTGTCCAACTCCGAAGGCAGCTGATGACTGCCAGCCTACCCCGGCCTCCAATCCCGAGCCTTCATCCAAGCCTTCCTCAGCCTCCAGTACCAGCCCAGGTTCCTCCCCAACTTCCTTGGTACTGTCTGACTCTGCTGCCAGCTCCACCAGCCGCCAGCGGGCCACAACAACCAGCTAAAGAACTGGCAACAATAATTTCCCATTGTTGTGAATATTAATATAATATAATGTAATATAACTAGAATACAATTTAATTAATTTAATATAATTAACATAAGAAACTTTTTATTGCCTTTATTGGCTTCATTCTAATTCCATATCATTTATCCTGGGACTCCATCCAAACAAATAGAGAAAGGTTTACAGCAGGTAGCCCACCAACCATCTGCTAATACAAAGCACTCGTATTCTTACCATTAATATTTTTTAAAGGAGCAGTATTCACCAAACAAAAATTTTAAGAAAAAAAATTCCCTTCTGTAAAAAAAAAAACCCCAACAACAATAATGCAGTCATGACATAAGCCTGAGATAGAAAATCGGGCTTGTGAGGTGTTACATCTTTTCCATCCTGCTCTACCTAGAGTGGAGAGCTGCTCTCTAACCAAAAGCCACTTGAAGAGACCAGAGAAGCATTTGAAACATGGATTTACATATAAGTTGGGTTGACAAAATCAGAAATGAGGAGGTGATAAGCCACTTGGGAAAGCTGAGGGAAAACATCAAAACCGAGACTTAAAAGTGAAAGTTAGAATATTTTGGACATGGGATGTGACACCTGTAAAAATACAGCATACTTCACTTAATCCTTCAGGGAAAGATTAAAGGCAAATGAGGTCCAGACAGAAGAAGAACATCATGGCTTTAAAATCTTAGGGACTGGTTTGGACAAAGCTCAGCAGCACTTTTTCATGCAGCTGTTGATAAAGGCCAACATGATAGCCAATGTCTGATGATGGATATGGCAGGAGGAGGAGGAGGGGAGGAGGAGAGGAGGAGGAGGAGGAGAAGAAGAAGAGGAGGAGAAGAAGAGGAGGAGGAGGGGGAGGAGGAGGGGGAGGAGGAGGAGAAGGAGAAGAGGAGGAGGAGGAGAGGAGGAATAGGAGGAGAGGGGAAGGAGGAGGAGGAGGAATAATTGTGGGAAAAAATATATCCTGAAACATAACTATACCTTTCCTGAAACTGAACCTTAGTGGCATAAGTACTGACTGTAAATCAGCATTCAACCACGGTGGGTCTCAGAAAGATTGGAGAGACACAACCACACACCATGGCGACATCGACTCCTTCTCGGAAACCAAGGACGAGGAGGAAGAGATCCACCGCCTGCAAGCAGCACGAGGACGATGGGAACCCCGAGGTCATAAGTCGAGGTTATAGTGCGCTGGCTGTGGAGGCGATCACCCCCATTCGGACTGCCATTTCCTCGATGCCGTTTGCTGGCAGTGCGAGAAACAGGGGCACATTGCCAAGGTATGCAGAAATAAAAGACACTACAGCCCATGGCGACGAGACGGAAGCCCCCGACGGCAAGAGAATACCCCCACCAGACACCGAGACCACCAGACGGAGAGCCGCTGGAGCCAAAAGGGTTGGAACAGGTGGCTCAACGAGGCAAGACAAAGGGAGGAAACACACCAGACCGTCGTCATCAGCCATTCCTCCACAAGTGACGCCAGAAAGGTATACGTAACAGTGGGGATAGAAGACCAGCCATGCGACATGGAGGTGGACTTCGGGTCCTTCCTCTCCATGGTCTCATGGCGCACCATCATGCGCCTGGCACCCACCATCTGCCGCCATGAACTAGAAGACCAAACACTGACTCTCAAAGACTACCAGGGAAACCACATCCCTGTAGTCGGCAGAGGCCACTTTAAAATCAACTTCAAGGGCCACACCGAAGTGCTACCCCTGACAATTGTCAACCGGGATCGACCGAGCCTATTGGGGCTGCAGTGGTTCGCACCCCTAGGCATTGAAGTAACTGGCATCCACCACATCGAAGAGGCAGACTGGGAAGCGGCGCTCATGAAAGACTTCCGGGAAGTCTTCGACGACAGCCTAGGCAAATACTGGGGGTCCCCTATCTCCTTCAATATAGACCCAAGCATCGCACCAATCCGCCTTAAGCCCAGGCGAGTGCCATTTGCACTCAAGCCTAAGATCGATGAGCAGCTAGATAAGGTCATCGTGCAAGGGGTACTGGAACCAACCGATCACGCCCAGTGGGAGACCCCCCATAGTCACCCCCATCAAGCCAGATGGGTCCGTGAGAATCTGTGGGGACTATAAGGCCATCCTAAACCACGCGCTCCAACAAAGTGCATACCCCGTCCCAGTAGTGCAGCACCTTCTGCACTCACTGGGGGGAGACCGGATTTTCATGAAGCTTGACCTGGCGCAAGCCTACCAGCAACTGCTGGTCGGCGCCACAACTGCCAAAGCCCAGACCATCATAACGCACCGGGGGGCTTTCTGTTGCAACCGGCTCCAATTTGGAGTCAGCGTGGCACCTGAGGTCTTCCAAAGCCTAATGGAAAGACTCCTCCAGGGCATAGAAGGGGTGGTACCCTATTTTGACGATGTCTTGGTGGCCGCAAAAAACAAAAAACAACTAGAAGCCCGGTTGAGGGAGGTACTGAAGAAACTCAGAGACTTGGGGCTCAAAGTCAAGAAAGGGAAATGCCAACTGCGAGCAGAGAGGGTCGAATTTCTAGGGTACCTCCTAGATAAACAAGGAATCCACCCCACAGAAAAGAAACTGAGAGCCATAAGGGAAGCACCACGGCCCAAAAACAAAACAGAACTACAGGCTTTCTTGGGACTGTTAAACTTTTACAATTTCTTCCTACCTCAAAAGGCAACCGTGGTGGAACCATTGCATAGACTGTTAGATAAAACAGCCACCTGGACCTGGGGAGCATGGGAAGAGAGAGCCTTCAACAACACAAAGAACCTGCTGACATCTGACGCGGTACTAATCCAGTACAGCGAGACCCTGCCATTAATGGTAACATGCGATGCATCGCCCTTCGGGATTGGCGCCATGCTCAGCCACCAGCTACCGGATGGAAAGGAAGCATCCATCGCCTTCTCATCAAGGACACTCTCAAAACCGGAAAGGAACTACAGTCAACTCGACAAAGAGGCCCTAGCAGTCGTCACCGGCGTCAAGAAATTTCACGAATACCTTTACAGTAGGACTTTTACAATTATCACAGACCACAAGCTGCTGCTAGGAATCCTAGCAGGCAATAAGGCCACACCAAACATTCTTTCACCAAGAATGACAAGGTGGTCCAAATTCCTAGCAGCATACAATTACCAGCTGGTACACCGACCCGGGAAAGACATCGCCCACAAAGACGCCCTGGGCTGCTCACCCCTGCCCGACCTGGAAGACGACCCGGCACCCACGACAAAGGTACTTCAAATAGAGACAATATCCAACTCACTAGTGACCGCGCCAGACATTGCCAGAGAAACAAATAGACAAGCGGCTGGCACGAGTCCTGAGCTGGGTTGGAAAAGGATGGCCGGAAGGGGACAGGGATGAACTATTCAGACCCTTCCGAAACAGACAAACTGAACTTTTTACCGAGAAGGGCTGTATACTCTGGGGGGACAGAGTGGTAATCCCGGAAACATTACAAGAAAGGGTGTTGGGGATGCTGCCTGAGGGACACCCAGGGATGGTTAAGATGAAAAGCTTGGCCAGAAGCTATGCATGGTGGCCAGAGATAGATAAACAGATCGAAACCTGGGTAGCCAAATGCAGACAATGCCAAGAATCCAGACCTCATCCTCCCACCGCCTCAACCCATGAATGGGAAACGCCAAGAGGACCGTGGTGTCGGATTCACATAGATTTCGCGGGACCAACCAAGGGGCACATGTACGTCATCACAGTAGATGCTTACTCCAACTGGCTGGAGGTATGCACCATGAAGTCAACCACAACAGAGGCGGTAATAAAGAAACTGAGCAAACTCTTTGCCACACATGGCCTGCCAGATGTGATAGTGTCGGACAATGGGCCCCAGTTCACCGCACTAGCATTTGAATAATTTCTGGCAGGCCAGGGCATACGCCATGTGCTAACTGTACCAGCAAACCCGGCAGCGAACGGGTGAGCGGAACGCATGGTCCAATACACAAAAAAAGCATACAGAAAATAGAAGCAGCCAACATACAAGACAAAATCAATAAAATGCTTCTCATTCAACATATCACACCTAGCGCAACCACAAATAGAAGCCCGGCAGAACTAATGATGGGCAGAAAACTACGGTCAACCCTAGATAGAATGCCTCCCACATACAACCCTGACAAACCCCCGGGCTCTTCCAGCAAACACAGACAATTTAACATAGGGGACGCAGTATAGGTGAAAAACCTGTCAGGGGAACCACTCTGGGTACCAGCAACAATCACACAAATAACCGGGCCCTTATCGTACCGACTGGAGACAGGTGATGGGAAAAACTGGAAGCGGCACATCAACCAACTAAGGTCAAGAATAGCCGCCACAAACCACACACCCAAGCAAGAAACTAGAAGGGGGGGAAAACGGGAAACAGAATTGAAGGGAACCCCCTAGCACAAACAGAACACCCCCCACCCAGAACAAATAAGCCACAAATAAACCAGCACTACTCACCAGCAAACACAAGACCAACAGAACACGAAACACCAGAATCTTCACCTGGAGGGAACAGCCAAGCCAGTTCAACCAGCCCGGAAAGATCCGGTGGGAACATCAGGAACAGCAGCTCAACCAGCCCGGGTAGACTGGGAGAGAGCTACCAAGAAAGGCCCGGCTCACCATTCCAGGTGGTTCCATCCCCAGAAACCGGAGCAACAGAGAAACCCTCCGAACCGGTCGAAGACCACATTAGAACTGAACCAACTAGGCAGGTACGAAGCCCCGCCTACCTGCGCGAATACATCATGATGCACCGACAGACGAAACCAAGAGGGGAGGGGTGTGCTGTATTAGCATACTCCAAACCCTCACCACTGATTGGTGCGGACGGGCAGCGACCCAATTGGTCGAAGCCTCAGCCGTGATTGGAGTGCTAGGAATCTACCGCGATTGGCTGTGCTGATTGCGGGAGATTCAAAGCGCTGCCATTGGCCGCAGAGCTGCTAGCCAGCCCTATATGAAGGGCTGCCGTGGCTCGCATTTTCCAGACTGTTCTTATTCTAATTAAAGAGCTGAACTCATTAAGATGGTCTCATGTCTCCTTCGAACCGATCCACCTCAGATCTAACAAATGCAATCATCATTTGAGGTTTAGATTTCAGAAATTAAAGCCAAAATAAATAATCAGATTCAAAAGTAGATGCTGTGCACACAATTGTCTCTCCAGTTTCTCTTCTCTTCCTTGTTAAGGCTGATATTTCAAACCCCAAATATATTTAGATTTCTTCTTTTCTTTCCCAGATGTTAGCATTATAGCCCATAGCCTCTGATCCCTATGAAAAGTTTATGTGCATTAGGGAAGACTAGCACATAATAAATTTCCACCCTGAGTGGACAAAGGTACTGTCAGATCTTATCATCTTTAGAAGGAAAGCAGGAGACCTTGGCAAGATTCACTTCTAATTAAATTTTACTCTCCATTGAACACTACGTTCACTTTCATTGCTTCTGGCAGGGGGAAGGAGAGCCTGGAGTAAAATTCCCACCTCTAATAGCTCCGGAGGTTGTTAGCATTTTAGTAAACAACTTCTCAACTTATCATCCTGTTGAAGCATCCAATTCTCTTCCTTGCACCTTCAGATTTCCTTCCAACCCTTCTAGTTTAGCTCATGCTACTGTTGGTGAACCATTTTTGATGAGCAACTCAAGCAAGAATTATGTTCTATATCTATCATTTCTTTGTTAAGGGTGTTTGCCTGAAGCAAAGGCATCAAATATGAGAATGAGGAATTACAGATTTATAGGTGTCTGGCTATTTCTCCCAGATGTCTGCTATGCTTAAATCCCTTCACTGCCCAGCATGTCATAAATCAAAATTCACCCAGGGTTTCTTGAATGACTTTTTCTGACAAGAAGCAGGAGTGGAAAAGCAGAACCTTGATAACTGAGAGAGAGCAACACTCCAGCCTTCCATTGGATTGGGTCTTTTGGAAGTTACATTTCGTCATTTACCATCTCCTGGGGGCTCAGTGGCTAAGATGCTGAGCTTGTCAATCAGAAAGGTCGGCATTTGGGTCGGTTCGAGTT
Source organism: Hydrophis major (assembly GCA_033807585.1). Lineage (NCBI taxonomy): Eukaryota > Metazoa > Chordata > Lepidosauria > Squamata > Elapidae > Hydrophis > Hydrophis major. Next base: position 137,875,424 of record CM066332.1, read on the forward strand.
CCTACTGCCATGTAATGGAGTGAGCTCCTGTTGCTTGTCCCAGCCAACCTAGCAGTTCGAAAGTGTGCACAAGTTGCAAGTAGAAAAATAGGGACCCCTTTGGTGGGAAGGGAACAGCGTTCTGTGCGCCTTCAGCATTTAGTCATGCCAGGCACATGACCATGGAGACGTCTTTGGACAGGGCTGGCTCTTCGGCTTTGTAACGGAGATGAGCACCAACCCCCTAGAGTCAGAAATGACTAGCATGTATGTGTGAGGGGAAACTTTCCCTTTATCTTCCTTGGAACGGTGAACTTTGAGGGACTATGAATCTGTTTATTAGACAATGCTATAACGGGATTCCATATCTACTGAGAGTTAAAGGAAGCTAGGCCTTCAAAACAAACATGGTGGCTGGACACTATCAAAGATGATGCTAGCTAAGTATAGAAAAACTCCAAGAATTCGTGCAAGATTGGATGATGTGGAGAGACCTGGCCTGTAGAATTGGTGTCGGATCTGCCACAATTTAAACCTCTAAATAAAAATGATCCTTGGCTCCATTTGCTGAGAAAGAGATCAAGTGTATTGCAATACTGTATAGGCAAAACTGAGAATCACACACCAAGAGATTCTCGGTCACCCAGGTCATGGTTGTCCCAAAGATGCTTTTTCAGGAGGCAACTGGACTTTCTTGGTTTTTTTTTTTTTCCTTTTGAAGATGTTTTGCTTCTCATCCAAGAAGCTTCTTCAGCTCTGACTGGATGGTGGGGAAGGGAAGGATTTATGCTCCTTGCAGACAGCTGGTCATTTGCATCCTTTTAGAGGGTCACTGAGGCCACTTGTGTCCTCAGGGTCACCTGGGTGGTGCTCCTGTTTCCTGTAGTCTGCAAATTCCTTTCCATGGAAATCCATTCATACTCCCATATCATTCAAAGGGTGTTCATCCCAAATTGTACAGCTAAAAGTCTATAGAGATTCTCGGTCACCCAAGAATTGCATTCTACAGGAACTAGGAGCACTATTCAGGTGACCCTCAATGACCCTCTAAAAGGATGCAAATGACCAGCTGTCTCCAAGGAATATAAATCCTTCCACTCCCCACCATCCAGTCAGAGCTGAAGAAGTTTCTTGGATGAGAAGCAAAATGTCTTCAAAGAAAAAACAAGAAGGCCAGTTGCTTCCTGAAAAAAAGATCTTTGGGACCAAATCCCTAAGTTTTATTTTTCCCTCCTTGGACTGTCTCTCATTGCCCACCCTGGGTAACCAATCAGGTCCAGGCAAAATGTTTTCATAAGGGTCAGTCCAAGCACACATTGGTATGTGGTTCCTTTCTTCTTCAGATGGATAACCTTGAGGCAGCATCTCGAGAAGGTACAGCACTTACTTTCACTTTCCCAAGCCTTCTCCCCTTCATTTCCCCTCCCCACAGTTCATGGTGGCCTGTCACCACATAGCAGTGAAGCATAAGTAAGCATAAGATGGTAACTGATATTCATCAAGAGTCAGACATGAATTGCATGGATATCATCATCATCATCATCTAGTGATATCTTGTGATTGGCAATATTCTTGTGCCTTTCTCAGCCTCGTCACCATCTTCTACGGCTATCGGCTAATGTTCCATTCAGCCAAGGCAACAACGCTATTGCTCTTTTTGTGTTGCTCTTAACAACTATTATTCTTAACAATTCTGCCACCACTGCTAAACCTGAGGATCACAGAGTCAAAGAATATCAAGGTTAGAAGACTGCTCAGGGATCCCTTGGTCCAACCTTCTGCACATAGTAACAGTGATAATAAGAATGAGAGTAATACTAATAACTGTAATGCTAAAACAGAGTCACTTTAATGTAATGGTTAAGGCACCAGGCTAGAAATCAGGAGACTATGAGTTCAACTTCCACTTGAGGCATGCCAAGCATCTGAACTTTAATCACATGACCATCGAGATGCTGCAATAATAAGTGTGAAAAAAAGCCATAAGTCAATTTTTCAGTGCTGTTGTAACTTCAAATAGTCAGCAAACAAATGGTTGTACATAGCACTAGACCAATACTCGAATACAGCTCATCAATCTGGAACCCACATTACGTAGCTGATATTAGCACAGTTGAGAAAGTCCTCTACTCGTCGTAGAATACCTTATGCCAGCAGACTTGAAATTCTAGAACTAGAAAACCTTGAATTACACTGTCTTCGGTCTGATCTAAGTATAGTATATAAAATCATACATTGCAATGTCCTACCTGTCATAGAATACTTCAGCTTCAACCATAACAACACAAGAGCACACAACAGATACAAACTCAAGGTTAACCGCATCAAACTTGATTGCAGGAAATACGACTTCAGCAACAGAGTGGTCAATGTCTGGAATACTCTACTCAACTCTGTAGTTCCTTCCCCAAACCCCAAAAACTTTAACCTTAGACTGTCTACTATTGACCTCAACCCTTTCCTAAGAGGTCTGTAGGGGGCGTGCATAAGCGCACCAACATGCCTACCGTCCCTGTCCTATTGTTTCTTTTATTTTTTTTTATATGTACCCATTTCATGTATTCATAACTATGTATATACTTATACTTATTATCTTGTAAGCAATTGACAAATCAAATAAATAAATAAATAAATCTTATATTTATATATCTTCATAGTACTTTACCACTCGTCTTACAATCAGGAGGCTGTGAGTTCAATCCTAAGTAGAGGCAGATATTTCTCTCTCTGGGTACATTGAGAATATATCTGCTGAACAAAACTCCGTATTGGCGACAGGAAGGGCATCCAGCCAGTAAACACTCAGCACCAACTGCCCTTCAGTTGCCCAGACTCCACCCCACAAAGGACTAGGGGGTTGTTAAAATGAGATGATAGTGCTTCATAGCCCTCTTTCAGTAGTGTACAGAGTCAGCATATCCCCAGCAATCTGGATCCTCATTTTATTGACCTCGGAAGGATGGAAGGCTGAATCACTCATCAGGATCAAACTGCTGGCAGTCGGCAGAGTTCGCCTCCAATACTGCATTCTAACTTTGGCACCACCCCAGTTCTATCAAAAATCAAGGACTATCTGTACAATTTGTCAAATATTCAAATGAGAAAGGGAGAAAAAAAAGAAACTTGAAACAACATCCGTTCTTCCTTGGTTTCATTTTAGGTAGTAAAAGGAGCAATTTCACTGGGTATCATCTCTTCTTCAAAAAAACAAACAAACATGGGTAATATTTGCCCTTTTTCAATCTCTTTTGATTCAGCTACCAGATTTTGCAGCTTCCTTCCGGGATGAGCTTCATGGATGTTTCCAACCAGTAAGGAACTGCATCATGGAAAGGTACAACAAAATCAATCAGGTTTCATGTCACCGAGGGCAATTGAAATGGGGAACAATATATGTGCTTGTAACCTTTCATTCCGCAGATGTGCCTCAAACGAAATATTCAGTTCATGCAACTGCCTCTACCTTCACCCTTCATTACCATGCTATTTCACTCTGCTAATTCCTCTTTTTCACATCCCTCCCTTGCCTTCTCCACCCTTGTGTCTCCTTTTTGTATGTACACACTATCGGCCCAGTATTTGTCCTTCCATTATACTGAATAAATCAGCTAGGTTGTAATGATAGCATTATTGCCTTTTATGATTCATTGGTTTCTGAACTGTACCGGTTTGGTATTTTTCTCTGAGAAAGGAAAGATAAACCATCTTTATCCAAGTTCCAAGATGGATCCTGACAGACTTGAACACTGGATCCTATCTAACAAAATGAAATTCAATGTAGAGAAAAGTGAAGTCCGACACTTAGGCAAGAAAAATCAAAAATACACATATAGATTGGGTGAAACCAGGCTCAATAGCAATAACCGTGAGAGGGATTTTGGAGTCTTAGTGGACAACCAGCTAAATAGGAGCCACCAGTGTGCAGCCGCCGCCAAAAAAGCCAATGCAATCCTAAGTTGCATTAACAGAGGGATACAATCAAGATCCTAAGTCACATTGTTTCACTGCCATCATAATGGTTCCTAAATGAACTGTTGTAAGTCAAGGATCTTGGGCTATTAGTGGACAACCAGATAAATAGGAGCCAGCCATGTGCAGCAGTAGCAGCCAAAAAAGCTAATGCAGTCCTAAATTGCATTAACAGAGAGATACAATCAAGATCAAGGAAGGTACTAATACCACTCCATAAAGCCTTAGTAAGACCACACTGAGAATACTGCATCCAGTTTTGGTTACCACATTGTAAAAAAGATGTCGAGACTCTAGAAAGAGTGCAGAGAAAAGCAACCAGGATGATGAGGGGACTGGAAGCTAAAACATATAATGAACGGTTGCAGGAACTGGGCTTGGCTAGTCTGGTAAAGAGAAGGACCAGGGGAGACAGGAGAGCAGTCTTCCAATATTTGAGGGGCTGCCACAGAGAGGAAAGGGTCAAACAAAGCACTTGAAGGAAGAACAAGAAGCAATGGGTGGAAACTGATGAAGGAGAGATTTAACATAGAAATAAGGAGAAAATTTCTGACAGTGAGAACAATCAACCAAGGGGACAAAAGTTGCCTTTGGAAGTTGTGGGAGTGCCATCAATGAAGCCTTTCAAGAAGACACTGGACTGCCATTTGTCAATAATGGTGCAGGCTCTCCTGCTTGGGCAGGGGGTTGGACTAGGTGACCTACAAGGTCCCTTCCAACACTGTTATTATTCTGTAATATTTTTGTCCCCCCTGCCTGAAGAACAATATTAAAATATTGGCAGTATTGGTAGTCCTATAATAAATAAAGAATCCACCTTCCCTTTCTTATTTCCTTTGCATTATGCCTGTAATTGCTTCAGAATGCTTCTATGGAGCCAGCTTTCCGAACTGTATAAAATGCCCTCTCTTCAAAACTTAGTACTGCCACTTCCCCCAAAACTAATAGGAAGGAGATATACACAATGGAAGTGTTTGCCATCAGAAGCTGTGGGTCCTTCATCACTGGAGGTTTTGAAGAAGAGATTGGACAATAATTTGTCTGAAAGGGTATGGGGTCTCCCGCTTGGGCGGGGGGTTGGACTAGAAGACCTCCAAGGTCCCTTCTAGCTTTATTCTGATTGATTGATTGATGTATTTATTCACACTGAGCATAATTATTCTATGGAATTCATTGCCTCCAGATCTTGAAAGGGTTATTTTTTTTCTGATACGTTATTATATTATATTGTGTTGCACTGCTTTGTATTCTATTATATTCTATAATATTGTTATTAATCTCATCTTTATTGTTTTGACAAGTAACTCAACTTTTCCTCCTATTTTCCCCACAACAACAATCTGGGGATGGGTTTAATGAGAGGGAAATAAGCTGGAAATAAGGAGAAACTTTCTGACGGTGAGAACAATCAACCTATGGAACAGAAGTTACCCTCGGAAGTTGTGGGAGTGCCATCACTTGAGGCTTTCAAGAAGAGATTGGATTGCCATTTGTCAAAAATGGTGTAGGGTCTCCCGCTTGGGCGGGGGGTTGGACTAGATGACCGATAAGGTCTCTGCCGACTCTGATTATCTGTTATCTGTTATCTGAATGATTGTCCATAGTTACCCAGCTAGCTTTCATGCCTAATGAAAGACTACAACTTCCAGTCTCCTGGTGATTGACTCAAAGTCATGCAGCCAGCTTTCAGCCTCAGTTGGTGTTTAGAAAGCTGCATGCACGTGCGTGTTAGGTGTGCATGCACACACATGAAGTACACGATCACCGAACCAGTAGGGAAACTGATATAATCCTACCACTGGGCCCAAAGTCACCAAACAGCTACATTGGATTTCAGCAGAATTGATCAAAACTTCGGGAGCCATATGAGCTGCTATCAGGAACTTAAATCATCCAAACTTTTATAGGTAGCAGAGAGGTTGATTTTTTGTTGTTGTTGTTGTTCATTCTGATGCTATTGTTTTGGACAGCCTATTATCACCTGCTGGCAGCTGGGAAAGGACCTTTGTTTTCACCAACCAGTGGATGAAAAAAATTCATTTCTTTGACTCCTTCATTATTTGACTCCCCCTTGATTACTTCAGAGGACACATTTCCCAACGCTGTTTAACCAGCTGCATAAATAGGGAGGCTTTGGATTTTGACAAGTACAGTTAATCCTCCACTTACAACCATTGGGACCAGAATTTCTGTGGCTAAGCAGGGTGGCTGTTAAATGAATCGTGCCTGATTTTCCGATCTATTATTTTTTTTTCCTGCAGCTGTTAAGTGAATCGCACTGTTGTTAAACAGATCTGGTTTTCCCCCATCGACTTTGTTTGTTGGAAGCCCCCCTGGGGAGGTCACAAGTGGCCATCACGTGACCCCGGGATTCTGCAATCATCATAAATACATGCCGGTTGCTAAGCACCCAACTTTGATCCCACGTAAAGGATTCTGTGCTTGTCTCACACAGCTTCCTGGAATGGCTGTTTATTTATTTTTATTTATTTATTTGTCAAAAGCTTACAATACAACAGAAACAAGAATAAACCTCAATTTAAATACAAGAAATAGGAACTCATAATTGGGGACAATACGAGAGAGACAGTAGGCACAATTGTGTGCTTATGCACCTCTCTTACAGACCTCTTAGGAATGGGGTGAGGTCAGTAGAGGTTAGTTTGAAGGTAAAGGAAGGGGAGTTAGAGGGTGTAAACAACAGAGTCAGGTAGTGAGTTCCAGGCATTGACCACTCTTGCTGAAATCATACTTCCTGCAATCAATTTCAGAGTGGTTTACATTAAGTTTGTATCTGTTGTATGCTCTTGTGTTGTTGTGGTTAAAGCTGAAGTATTCATTAACTGGTAAGATGTTGTCACATATGATTTTATGTACTATGCTTAAGTCCAATCTTAGCCGGCATAGTTCAAGGTTGTCTAAACCTAGAATCGCAAGTCTGGTGCTGTAGGGTATTCTGTTGCGAACAGAGGAATGTAAGTACTCTTCTGGTAAAATATTCTGCTCAATTGTATTTATGTCTGATATACAGTGCGGATTCCAGACAGCAGAGCTGTATTCAATTATTGGTCTAGCAAAGGTTTTGAATGCCCTAGTTTGCAAATCAGTATTACCAGAGGAGAAGCTTCATAAAATTAAATTGTATCGATGGAGAGCTGTTTATGATCATTCCAAGAAATGCTATAAGCAAACCATGGTCTGGCCAAGAAGTTTCATGGTATTAGAACTTTCTTCCCATTTTACAACCTTTCTTGCCAACGTAGTTAAGTGAATCATTGCAGTTGTTAAGTTAATAACACATTTGTTAAGTGAATCTGTCTCTCCCGTTGAAGGTCACAAAAAGACGACCCTGCTGCACTGCAACTGTCAGAAATATGAATCAGCTGCAAGCATCTGAATTTCAATCACGTGACCATGGGGGGGATGCTTCTAATGGTCATCAGTGTGAAAAGCAGTCATACGTCCCTTTTTTCGGTGCCTTGGTAACTTTGAAGATGTGGTGGCTCAGTGGCTAAGGCGCTGAGCTTGTTGATCAGAAAGGTTGGCAGTTCGGTGGTTCGAATCCCTACCGCCGCGTCATGGAGTGAGCTCCCATTAATGGTCCCAGCTTCTGCCAGCAGTTCAAAAGCATGTGAAAAATGCAATTAGAAAAATAGGGAGCTCCTTTGGTGGAAAGGTACACCCATTCTGTGCGCCTTCAGCATTTAGTCATGATGGCCAATGACCACAGAGACGTCTACGGGCAGCATTGGCTTTTCTTCGGCTTTGTAATGGAGATGAGCACTGCCCCCTAGATCTGGAAACGACTAGCACATATTCCCTTTCCCTTAACTTGGAACAGTCACTAAATGAACTGTTGCAAGTCAAGGGCTACTCGTGTCTTCATTTAATTGATTTGCTGGACCTTTCTACCTGATCCGTTTCTTTATTACCCACGGAAGAAAGATGCCAATTGATCATGATGTTAATAAAACATAACTGTTTGCCAGTTGTCACCCTGTATTCCATCTCGGTTTTCAAAGAAAGGGGAGAAAAAAAAAGAGAGAAAGAATGAAATGGGTGTTGGCATTTCTTTCAACACTGACAGATTCCCTCCTGCCTGCTTGTAAATCTAGATTCAGACCTGGAGTCCGTCCTTAACTAAATGAAATGCCCATGGTTCTTCCTCACGTGTTTTCCTCCTGTTCGCCCTGCCTGAAGAATTATAGGTCTATATTAAAGATTATAGAATCGGAAAAGGTGCAGAAAAAGGGCAAGGCAGCATGATTTGTGGGCAGAAGAAGCTACCCCAAAAGGGGGAAGAAGAAGAAGAAGAAAAAAACCTACAGGAAGGAACTCTTGAATAGTCGAGAGTGGAAGAGACTAAGGAGAGACGTGACAGAAGGATATAAAACGATGCACAGCATAAATCATGCAGATGGTGAGGAATAATTTTGCCTCCTTCCTTTTCTCACAATGATTGAACTCAAGGTCATCCATCAGAAGGCAGTCCCAGAAGAGGAAATGCTGTGGGTTTTTGCTTTTTTTTTTTTTACACAGTGCACAGTTAAACTGTGAAATCGGCTCCCAGCATTTGTAGTGTGTGTAGGCAGGCAATGGAGGAGGAGGAGGAGGAGGAGGAGGATTGGGTGTATAAAGTTTTAATAAAGCGTGAGCTTGGAGTAAAGTGCAGGGTTCTGGCCTTGCACTTCTGATTGGCTCTTAAACGGCCGGATCGGATTGGCCCGCTCCGGGGAATCTGATTGGCCCTTAAACAGAGAGTCCTATTGGTTATGAGAGCTAGTGCTCCTCGTTGGTTATTGGTTAATAGTTATAGAATTTGCCTATATAAGGCGGGTTAAAACTGTTATAGATGCCAGAAGTCACTATGTAAATAAAGAGCTGAAGTTCACCGTTTAGAGGCTTGTCTCCATTCTTTCTCGCCCATGCTCCAAACAAAACACTGGCAACGAGGGTGGGATATGGAGACATCTGAACCAACGAAACTTCGAAGAACACCGAGCATGTGACAGACGATGCTACACAACAGAACCATGTCCGGCGTCGTTGTACCACCCACTCCGTTCGATCCAGTACAGGAGGTCTGGGAGTCCTACATGGATCGCTTCCAAATGTTCTTAGAAACCAACAACTTAAAGGACGCCACACCAGGAAAGAAACGGGCGGTGTTCCTAACGCATTGCGGTCCAACCGTATTTAAGATGGCTAAAGCACTAGCAAAACCCTGAGAAGTGAAGACGATGGATTGGGACGACCTCGAACCTCTCCTACGAGATCATTACGCACCGACCGTTCCTATGCTCTTGAGACGGCACGAGTTTTATCAGAGGACCAATGAAAGGGAGAAAGCATGGCCGACTTCATAGCAGACCTCTGAAATTTGGGAGGCCTCTGTGGATTCACCGATTTAGAAGAAGCACTAAGAGATTGCATAGTTCTGGGACTAGATGCACCAGGCGTTCAAAGCAAGCTGATGGCAAAAGGCGACATCAGCCTTGCTGATGCCATCGCCGATGCTACTGCAGCAGAAGCAACCAGGAAGTCGGCTGCCCAACTACGCTGAAACCGCACTCCGGTACCACCACTAACAAGCAACATTTTATCCAGGTCAGAAGGACAGCTTGCAACGATGCACCACGAGGACCTCTCTTTGTCGTCAGACAGCAACGAAGAAGAGGTCCATTGACTGCAGTCCAACCGGGACCACCACCCGAAGCCTTTATGCCCTTGCGCTGGCTGTGGGGCCAACCATGCCAGGTCCGAATGCAAATTCCGCGACGCGCTCTGCCATAAGTGCGGGAAGTGAGGCCACATCGGACGGGTCTGCCGAAGCTTACCAGGACCCGGCCAGGCCTCAAAAAGGACTAACTATCGCCAATCAACAGGAAACCGTCCTGTACGGCGAGAGCCAGTAAACCACTCCTACAGAAATAGAGTTTTGCAGAGAGAAGAGGCTCACCATACTATCACTATCGGTCATGCCTCAGCTTTAGACACCAAGAAAATATGAATCACAGTAGCCATCGAGAACCAGCCTTGCCACATGGAAGTCGACTCGGGATCATCCCTCTTGATGGTGTCCTGAAAGACCCTTAAATAATTCATCCCCACGATTCAACGCCAAGATCTCTGTTTCCAAAGACTCATCCTCAAGGACTACCAAGGGAATCGAATCCCCGTCGTTGGTTCCTGCCGAGTCCGAGTCTCCTTCAAGAAGCACACAGCGTACTTACCTTTAACGGTCATCGATAGAGATAGGCCGAGCCTACTGGGCCTCCAATGGTTCGCGCCACTCGGCATTGAAGTGGCCGGCGTAAACCGAGTCGGTGGCTGTGACTGGGAGGAAGACCTTATCTATGAGTTCAGGGACGTCTTCGCGGACAGCTTAGGCGAGTGCAAGGGGACCCCGATCTCATTCAGCTTAGATCCAAAAATAGCTCCCATTCGCCTAAAGCCCCGTCGAGTTCTGTTTGCCTTAAAATCGAAAATCGACAAACAACTTGACAAACTGATAGCTCAGGGGGTGTTAGAACCCATCGATACTCCCCCTGGGAAACTCCAATCGTAACACCCATTAAGCCAGATGGGTCGATCCGAATTTGTGGGGACTACTGGGCCACTTTGAACCACGCCCTACAGCAGAATGCATATCCAGTGCCAGTGGTGCAGCACCTCCTCCACTCCCTGGGGGGCGGGAAAGTCTTCGCTAAATTAGATTTAGCTCAGGCATATCAGCAACTACCTGTTGATGAAAAGATGGCACTGGCAAAACGATTGTGACGCACCGAGGTGCCTTTAAATGTACCTGGCTTCAATTCGGAGTTAGTGTAGCCCCAGGGATTTTTCAGAGCCTTACGGAGAGGTTATTACAAGGGATTAAAGGCGTGGTCCCCTATTTTGACGATGTATTAATTGCGGCCCCTACAAAAAAAATCTTACAGGACCGGTTAAAATTAGTCCTAAAAAATTCCAAGAGGCCGGTCTTAAAGTAAAGAAAAACAAATGTAAATTGTGTACTGACAGTGTTGAGTTTTTAGGGTACCTAATTGATAGCCAGGGTATTCACCCTACTGAAAGTAAACTCAGGGCGATAAAAAACGCTCCCAGGCCACAAAACAGGGCCGATCTCCAGGCGTTCCTAGGCCTCATCAACTTTTATAATGTATTTTTACCGCATAAAGCAACGGTCGCTGAACCGTAACACCGGTTGTGAGATAAGAAAGCAAATTGGTTATGGGGTCACCAAGAAGAACAGGCATTCCGCAACGTAAAAAAACTGCTCACTTCTGACTCTGTACTCATGCAGTATAACGAGACTTTGCCGTTAAATATAACATGTGATGCTTCGCCTTTCGGAGTGGGCGCCATTTTGAGCCATGTACTGCCTAATGGGAACGAAGCCCTTGTTGCATATTTTTCAAAGACACTTTCAAAAACTGAGCGAAATTATGGACAAATCGATAAAGAAGCCCTCGCAATTGTTTCAGCCGTTAAAAGATTCCACGAGTATGTGTATGGCCGGGCTTTTACTATCGTGACTGACCACAAACCATTATTGGGGATAATAGCTGGAGATAAGCCGACTCCCTACATATTATCCCCTAGGATGACTCGATGGTCAGAATTCTTAACTGCTTATAACTATCGGCTGCAATACCGCCCGGGGAAAGCCATTCCCCACGCCGACGCATTGAGCCGAGCACAGCTTCCAGAGACTCTCAACGATCCTGCACCAATGGTAACCACGTTGCAAATTGAGGCACTCAACTCGCCACCATTAACCACCCAAGATATTGCGAGAGAAACTAAACGTGACCCCACCTTAGCGCAAGTCCTAAGCTGGGTAGAACGCGGATGGCCATTGGACCAATTATCAGATGACTTCACACCATTCAAGATTCGACAAACAGAATTGTTCTCCCAAAAAGGCTGTGTCATCTGGGGCGATAGAGTCGTTATCCCAGAACGACTCCAGAAAGTGCTTCTGAGAACCTTGCATGATGGCCACCCCGGTTAGGATTCGGGTTAGGGTTAGGGTTAGGATTCGGGTTAGGGTTAGGGTTAGGGTTAGGGTTAGGGTTAGGGTTAGGGTTAGGGTTAGGGTTAGGGTTAGGGTTAGGGTTAGGGTTAGGGTTAAGGTTAGGTTTAGGGTTAAGGTTAGGTTTAGGGTTAAGGTTAGGATTCGGGTTAGGGTTAGGGTTAGGGTTAGGGTTAGGATTCGGGTTAGGGTTAGGGTTAGGGTTAGGGTTAGGGTTAGGGTTAGGGTTAGGGTTAGGGTTAGGATTCGGGTTAGGGTTAGGGTTAGGGTTAGGGTTAGGGTTAAGGTTAGGTTTAGGGTTAAGGTTAGGATTCGGGTTAGGGTTAGGGTTAGGGTTAGGGTTAGGGTTAGGGTTAGGGTTAGGGTTAGGGTTAGGGTTAGGGTTAGGGTTAGGGTTAGGGTTAGGGTTAGGATTCGGGTTAGGGTTAGGGTTAGGGTTAGGGTTAAGGTTAGGTTTAGGGTTAAGGTTAGGATTCGGGTTAGGGTTAGGGTTAGGGTTAGGGTTAGGGTTAGGATTCGGGTTAGGGTTAGGGTTAGGGTTAGGGTTAGGGTTAAGGTTAGGGTTAGGTTTAAGGTTAGGATTCGGGTTAGGGTTAGGGTTAGGGTTAGGGTTAGGGTTAGGGTTAAGGTTGGGGTTGGGGTTAGGGTTAGGGTTAGGGTTAGGGTTAGGGTTAGGGTTAGGGTTAGGGTTAGGGTTAGGGTTAGGGTTAGGGTTAGGGTTAGGGTTAGGGTTAGGGTTAGGGTTAGGGTTAGGGTTAGGGTTAGGGTTAGGGTTAGGGTTAAGGTTAAGGTTAGGTTAGCGCAGGGCTACCAGAAGACAAGAACAATTGAGAAAGCAGGGTCGACTCAGGATTCAGGCCACACCTCAGAGATGATTGGCTCCTCCCATAGGACATAAAAGAGAAGTGAATGGGACATGAGCTTTTGCAGGAAGCAATTAGTTCGTCTGGTTGATTCATGCATTGAAATATTCTGTTTGACTCTGTGTCAAGTTTGGCCTTGCCCTGCATCTGGCAATTCTTTCTCTGCCCGCATTCCAAGTGTGATAAGGTGGGTGTTTTTAAACATTCCCCTGAAAGACTGTTTGTGAAGCCTTGCAGGCTTTGAATGAACGTCATTCACAGCCGTGGAAATAAAAGAGGTTTTGCCAGGATTAAGATTGTGTGTTATGCTTTCTAAGGAAGCCTAGGTCAGAACACACCCATTTCATAGTCCCTTTTTGTTGCTCCCCTCTGGGAGGAGGTTTCGAAGTATTTCTAGCAGGACTACCAGATTGTGTAACAGCTTCGTTCCCTGGTGCCATCCATCTGATAAACTCACAAGATTCATTTCTCTCGCCACGTACATGTATACATCCCAGCTAGACTACGTTGTTTCTCTGTGTCATATAAAGTATGTGGGTCTATGCATAATTTTGTATTTATTCATTCATTTATTTCATTTTATTATGTTTATATAGTGTGTATTAGAGATGGAGAGCTGTGTGCAACAAAATTTCATTTTAATGTATGCCGATTAGTGTACATTCCAAGTGTCAATAAAGTTACTCTAAGTTCTAAGTGCAAATGGCAATAATGCAAAAAAGGCAGGATATATATCAGCCATGTGACTTACATCAGAACTTCGTTATTTGTCCCTCCTGCCAACCCCGACCCCATCTTCACCCCCACAGACATCTAGGTCTGCACTGCAAGGCTCCGATGGGAAGGAAAATGCTCATTTCTGCCCACCCAGAAAAATTTAATTGGGTAGACCTTTTACAAAATTTCACAAATTGGAAGCCCTTCCTGACTCGCTTTTTTCCCCTCTCCATTTGGTGGCATTTCATGTGAATTAAATTTATGACTTCATTAACCTGTGGAACAGCATCGGACGTTTTTCTTTCATCTCACAGTTTTATTTCCTGCTACCTCTCCGGCATTATTTCAGGAGCCAATATATATATATCCCAGATATATATTCACCCTTCCGGAGATAGATAGATAGATAGATAGATAGATAGATAGATAGATAGATAGAGAGAGAGAGAAAGAAAGACAGACAGATCGATGGATAGATAGATAGATAGATAGATAGATAGATAGATAGATATGGATGGATAGATAGATAGATAGATAGATAGATAGATAGATAGATAGAAAGAAAGAAAGAAAGATAGATATGGATGGATAGATAGATAGATAGATAGATAGATAGATAGATAGATAGGTGTTAAGCCTGGTTTCCCCAACCAGGGTTAGGGAGACAAGCTAAACAGAACGTGCAGCGTTAGTCAGATAGGCACACAGATAAATGAGTGAGCTAAGCTTGTATGTTTATTAACATACAGTAAAAATAACAGATACGCTTGTGCTATCAAAAATATAGTTTATTCCATTATGAGTTCATAGCATAGTCAAAATAACAGTCCAATAGTCATGTATCATTTAGTCAGTCCATTCAGGGATATTCAGTTAGCAAAGTCCGTGTAGGATATCCTATGTCAGTTCACTTACAAATCAGTCCTTTGTTTATCTCTCCCGTTCGAGCAATGCAGTCTTGAGTCCTTGCAGTAATCAGGGATCATCAAAGCCAGAGAGAGAGCAAGCTGCAGTCTTGCTTCTTTTAAAGTGCTTTCACAACCACTCCCTTAATTACTGTCCCACAGTTAAAGTTGCAGACACTTTAACATACAAACTATGATTACATATTATTATTTACCTAAACCAGTTAGGGTAAAACAATGTTATCCCTAACAATAGGGATGGATAGATAGATAGATAGATAGATAGATAGATAGATAGATAGATAGATAGATAGATTAACCTAAGTTCCAGTTTAACTTGCCTGCTATGAAGGCAAATAACCGTCTTCACAGAATACAGAATAACAGAGTCAGAAGGGACCTTGGAGGTCTTCTAGACTAGCCCCCTGCTTGAGTAGAAAACTCTATACCATTCCACTGGACAAATGGTTGTCCAGTCTCTTTTTAAAAACCTCACATAATGAAGCACCCACAACTTCTGGAGGTAAAGCCGTTCCACTGATTAATTGTCCTCACTGTTAGGAAATTTCTCCTTAAGTCCAGGTTGCTTCCTTCCTTGGTTAGTTTCCATCCATTGTTTCTTATCTTGCCTTCAGATGCTTTAGAAAATAATTTGACCCCTTCCTCTTTGTGGCAGCTCCTCAAATACTGGAATGCTGCTATCATGTCACCCCTAGTCCTTCTTTTCTCTAGACAGGCCATACCCAATTCCTGCAACAGTTCTTCATATAGAATAGAGTAGAGTAGAGTGGAGTGGAGTGGAATGGAATAGGAGCGCAGTAGAATAGGAGTGCAGTAGAATAGGAGTGGAGTGGAGTAGAATAAAAATAGAGTGGAGTGGAGTGGAATAGAATGGAATGGAATGGAATGGAATGCAGTGGAGTGGAGTGGAATGGAATGGAATGGAACTCCATTCTTTACTGGTCAGGTGTGATTGGACACAGAAGGAATTTGTCTCCAGACCCTTAATCATCTCAGTTGCTCTTTGCACTTTTTCCAAAGCCTCAAAATCTTTCTTTGTAATCTGGTGACCAAAGCTGGATGCAATATTCCAGGTGTGGCCTTATTAAGGATTTATAAAGTGATACTAATACTTCACTTGGTTCTATGCAGGCACCCATCTGGATATTTAAGGAATATTTATCAGGAATGGTATATTAAATGTTTCTGTGTGTTACAATCCAGATAGAAGGCTCCATAATTAAACATGTGGTTTTGATTTAAGCTTGATGGTTATTCCCATGTCATTAAATTATTGTATGTTTGTGGTATATGTAAGTTGAGTCCTTCTCCAGTTACAAGATAGAATTTAATTGATTGCAGAAAAAGAAGCTTTTGGCCAAAGTTATATTTGTTTGAAAGCCATGCAGAAATATCCACTTCTGCTTTTTATTTATTTGATAGCGAGTAGCAAACCTGGTCAAATCTGACCCTTGGCTGGAAGATATTGACCTAAGACAGAGCCCTGTGGCACCCCACTGCTTACTTCCCTCCATGTAGACTTAGACCCATTAAGGACTACTCGTTGAGTATGGTTTGCCAGCCAGTTGCGAGCTCATCTAGTGGTGGTGCTATCTATTCCACTTTTTTTCTAGCTTACTAAGAAGTAGGTTGTGGTCTACTTTGTTGAATGCCTTGCTGAAATCTAAATATATTATGTCCACAGTATTTTGCTGGTCTACTAATGTAGTCACTATGTTGAAGAATGTAGTCATTATGTTTGGCATGATCTATTCCTAACAAACCTGTACTGACTGCTAGTTATTACTTTACTTGTTTCTAAATGTTGGCAGATCTGCTTTTTATTATCTTTTCCAGTATCTTCCCAGGTATTGATGTTAGGCTGATTGGTCTATAGTTTCCTTGGTTTGTTTGTTTTTTTTCTTCCTTTTTTGAGGATGAGAACCACATCAGCTCTTTTCCAATCCTCTGGTAGTTCCCCAGTGCTCCAGGATTTTTGAAAGATATGGTGCAGTGGTTCTGAGATAACCTCTGCCAACTCCTTTAAAACTCTGGGATGTAGTCCATCAGGCCCTGGTGATTTATTTTTATCAAGATCAGACAGGTGTTCTCTTACTATATTTTTTGGTTATCATAAGATACAACACTTAGTGATAGTCATGGATATTAAATAAGCAATCAACATTGCTTATCAACATATTAGATACCAAGTGAACAATATAAGTCATAAGATACAAGCAACAACATCATAGTCATAAGAAGATAAGGAGACAAGGAATAGGGAAGATGAGAACAATGATGGTAACACTGCCTTTTTAGATCATTTGACAGTGTTGTGGGAATTAGTTGTTTAGCATGGGAGGGGATTATCCTTGTGTCTAGTTGTTTTGATATGCGGTACCCTATAGCATCTAAAGCTTAAAATCTTTTTATTTACTGAAATATTATTATTTCTGTCTTTGAAAAAACCCAAAAAAACAAATTGTCTGGGCACCTAATCACTGCCTTGACACTTGGCAAAACATTACAACATCAATCTGTGTCACCAATGAAATTTGGGGCCACCGAAGGTTAAAAAAAAGAAACTATGATGACAATTTTAGGGTCCCTCCCCCTTGGAAACCAAACCTCCAGCCCTAAAATTAGAGAGACTTTCCTATATAGTTTTTTTTTTAAGTGTCTACAGAAAAAAAATTGAGTATTTTCAGCCTAGACATATTTAATATTTTTTTTAATTGCTTCATTCTTCATGGTTGCACAAAGAACCCCGTGAAATAAACCTTTTAACTCTTACACAGTTTTTGTCTTCGGGGTAATGAACCATATGCAACGACATCTGTACCGCCAGCATTGCGTGGTCATTAATTAGAAAGAAGACAGGAGTTCTTTACGACTTCTGGGACAAAAGGTATGTGTGTGTGTGGGGGGGAAATAACCATCAAAGGAACTGTGAATAACAAGAAGGGTTGTATGCATCCTTTTCAATAGTAAATTTTTAATAGAGGGTGAATTTGGCCATTTGTCAGATTTTGCACAGAGGAATGTCTGGAAAAGATACAAGGGGAAAAGCATGTTGCTGAATTTGAAGGAGGTTTTTTTTCAGATTAGCAAGAGCATTTAGACTTATATACAGCTTTACAAGTGCTTTACAACCCTCTCTAAGCTATTTATTTACAGAGTCAGCCTCTTGCCTCCCCCCAACAACCTCGTTCCTCATTTTACCCACCTCAGAAAGATGGACAGTTGAGTCAACCTTGAGCTGGTCGGGATTGAACTTCTGGCAATGGGCAGAATTAGCTTGCAATACTGCATCCTAACCACTGTGCCACCACAGTGTCAGGTTCCAAGTAATGCAATCATCTTGATGATGGATAGATGGGTAGATGGATAGAAATAGCACTTAGACTTGTATACCACTTCATGGTGCTTTACAGCCCTCTCTAAGTGATTCACAGAGTTAGCCTCTTGCTCCCAACAATGTGAGTTCTCATTTTACCCACCTTGGAAGGATGGAAGGCCGAGTCAACCTTGAGCTGGTCAGGATCGAACTTCTGGCAGTGGGCAGAGTTAACTTGCAAAATTGCATTCTAACTACTGTCCCATCACAGCTCTTGATGATGGATAGATGGATAGATGGATAGATGGATAGATGGATAGATGGATAGATGGATAGATGGATAGATGGATAGATGGATAGATGGATAGATGGATAGATGGATAGATGGATAGATGGATAGATAGCAATAGTACTTACTTATATGCTGCTTCACAATGCTTTACACTCTCTCTAAGCTATTTGTTTATTTATAGAGTCAGCATATTGCCCCCCAACAATCTGGGTCCTCATTTGATCCACCTCAGAAGGATGGAAGGTTGAGTCAACCCCAAGCCCAGTGAGATTTGAACTGCCAGATTGCAGGCAGCCGGCAGGCAGCAGAAATAGCCCGCAGTACTGCATTCTAACTACTGCGCCGCCATGGCTCTTTGCCAATATGCCAAGATTGCCAATATGTTCATCCTTCTTCCTCTCTTCTCAGCTAAGCAAGACTTTTCAACCTAGACAGAGGATGTCAGTCAATACAATGACCAAGAATCAAATAATATGCTTACCAGAATAATGCATGAAGTCCTTGGTACCCTCTGTTTGCTTTTTTTCTTGCAGATGTTTCATTACCTGTCTAGGTAACATCATCAGTGCTAGTGAGTATGGAGTTTGCTCCCTGTTTATATACAGCAGCTTCTTCTGCCAATACCCTAATCAAGATATTAAGTAGACAAATAATCAAGCAGATAAACGATCAATCAGAAAACAATACCCTACTCAAGGAACAACCAAGAGGAAAGCAGACCTCCGTCAATATTGGCAGGGCAAGCTAAATTTAAAAATGATGCAACATCTTCTCAGGTATATCGAACAAGGTAGACAGTTCCAGGCTCATTATGAAGGAAAGGTACCCCCAATTCAGTCATGTCCAATTTTCTTGGCAAAGATTTTCAGAAGTGGTTTGCCATTATCTTATTCCTAGGGCTGAGAGAAAGTGACTGGTTCAAAGTCACTGAGAGTTTTTCAAAGACTTCAAGCCCAAGGTGGGACTAGAACTCACTGTCTCCTGATCATTGGCTCATGTTGTCCAGCTATCTTTCATGTCTGAAGAAATAACTGACTCCTGGTGATTGGCTCAAGGGTCAGCCAATTGATTTCATGCTCAAGTTGGGACTAGAACTCACTGTATCCTGGTGATTGGTCCAAGTCATCCAGATGTTTTTCATATCTCAGGTGGGACTAGAAATCGCCATCTCCTGGTGATTGGCCCAAAGTCACCCAGCTGGTTTCATGCCAAAGTTGGGACTAGAACTCACAGTCTTCTGGTGATTGGCCCATGTCATCCAGATGTCTTTCATATCTAAGGTGGGACTAGAAATCACCATCTCCTGGTGATTGGCCCAAGGTCACCCAGCTGGTTTCATGCCAAAATTGAGATTAGAACTTACAAATCATCCAGATATCTTTCATGTGTAAGGTGGGACTAGAACTTACTGTCTCCTGGTAATTGGCCCACGTCATCCATGTGTAAGGTGGGACTAGAACTCATCATCTCCTGGATTCTAGTGTGATGCCTTAACCTCTATAACAAATTGAGTCTCATAGGCCTAGTAAGGGGTAATAAATGCAATAGGTGAGAGTTATTTTATTCTAAATGAAGATGCATTTAAACCAAAAACGTTTCCACCTAGAGTCGGAGCAGAATGGCTGTAAGTTAGGGCTATTCATAGGGAAGAGGTCAAAAAAGTGAGAATGGCCACCATAGTCATCAAAACTTTTTTTTTAAACCAATTTTATTAATTTTTGAAGACAAATAAAACATAGGACATAAAAGCATAAAACCTCCTTTCTAAAAATTACTTATAAGTTTCAACAAGGCAAATAGAACATCATTTTTAAGGCATAGTTCCACATTGTCACATTTCCATTTAAGCACATATATATCTTTTCCAAATTTCTCATTATTTCTCCCTTCAATTTTATTCAATTATATTTATTTCTATCAAGGTTTTATTAATTCTCAATCAAATATAGACATTTATACAGCATAGTTCCAAATTGTCACATTTCCATTTAAACACCTATATATCTTTTCCAAGTTTCTCATTATTTCTCCCTTCACTTTTATTCACTTTTATTTCTTTCTATCAGTTTTATTAATTCTCAGTCAAACATAAACACCCAAAATACAAAACATAAAACAAGACATAAAAAAATAAAACCTCCTTAATTATCATTTGTACATGCCTTTTCCAAATTTCTCTCCCTTTAGTTTTATTCCTCCAAGGTTTTATTAGTTCACAATCAAAAAAGTTTGATGACAAAAGAGTCATCAAAACTTTAAGTCATCAAAACATCAGCCTTTAACATGCAACTGGTGAAGAAGGTAAAACAAGAGGCACTGATTGTTCCTCTTCTAAACATAACTTAAACTTCATCGCATGTTTTTGCATTACCTGTTTTTGCATTTTGCCATTAACCTTTGACACTACAGGTAATCCTCGGCGAATGGCCACAGTTCAGCCCAAAATTTTGTTGCTGAGTGAGACAGCTGTTAAGTGAGTTTTGCAACCTCTCTTGCCACAGTTAAGTGAATCACTGCAGGTATTAAGTTACTAAGCGAATCTGGCTTCCCCATTGACTTTGCTTGTCAGAAGGTCACAAAAGGGGATCACGTGATCCCCGGGACGTGCAACCATCATAAATAGGAGCCAGTTGCCAAGCATCCAATTTTTTTTTTTTAAACAAATTTTATTAATTTTACAGAAAACAACACACAATCCAGGCATAACAACTTTAAAACTCTTTTCTAAAAGAAAAATTAATAATAATTAAAGAAGAAAGTCAATAGAACTTATAAAATAATTTCAAATTGTAATATCAATATTTACATTATCTAAACTTTATATCTTATCCAGACTTCTCCTTTTATCCAAATTATATTTCTTGCTTAATAAAATTTTATTGCCTTTCATAAACATACAAAACACAAAACATAAACAAAACTAAAAGATCTTTTCTGAAGGCTGTCTGATCCCGGGTTGAAACTCTTCACACAGACACAAATTCAAACATCATATTCACTTTATATATCCTTCCATATCTTATTATCATTTTCTTTTTTTATATATATAAACCAATTTTATCAATTTTATAAAAACAGTGCACAAAGAATCAAGGCATAACAGCTTATAAATTCTTTTCTAAGAAAAAATAATAAAAGAAGAAAACCAATAGAACATAATGATTACTTTATCTATTTAACTTCATATCTTATCCCAACTTCTCCTTTTCATCCAAATTATTTCTTGTTAATTAAAATTTTATTGTCTTTTATCAATATACAAAACCCAAAAAAACATAACAAAACCTTTATATATCCTTCCATATCTTATTACCATTTTCAATAACATTCTTTGTCTGTTCTATTTCCAATTATCTATTCATCTTTTTTTTTTACTATACTTCTCCTATACACTAATTGGAGTGACGCCTTTAACTCATTACCCTAACTTAACGTTGCAGGTCATCTAGTCAAACCCCTCCCGCCCAAGCGGGAGACCCTACACCATTTCTGACAAATGGCAGTCCAGTCTCTTCTTGAACGTCTCAATTGATGGCACTCCCACAACTTCCGAAGGGAACTTCTGTTCCATGGGTTGATTGTTCTCTCTGTCAGAAAGTTTCTCTTTATTTTTATGTTACATCTCTCCTTCATCAGTTTCCATCCATTATTCCTTGTCTGGCCTTCAAAGGTGCTTTGGATAATACCTTGAACCCTTCTTCCTCTCTGGGCAGCCCCTTAAATATTGGAAGACTGCTATCCTGTCTCCCCTGGTCCTTCTCTTCCCTAGACTAGCCAAGCCCTTCCTGTAACCGTTCTTCATATGTTTTAGTCTCCAGTCCCGTAATCATCCTGGTTGCTTTTTTCTGTACTCTTTCTGGAGTTTCAACATCTTTTTTATAATGTGGGTGACCAAAACTGGATGCAGAACTCTAGGTGTGGTCTTACTAAGGCTTGGATACTATCTGTATCTTTGTTTCTTGTTAATGAAACATTCCAAATGACATTTGGTATTTTGTAGAAATACGGAAAAATCTGTCCACGCTGTCATTGATTTTGTCCAGTTCTTTTAGCTTCCCACTTTAATAAACTCTCCAATTCTCAGGTTGGTTTTCAATTGAATGAAAAGAAAACAGGCATTAAAAAAAACAAATGTTGGTACAATGCTCTGTATTCTATTAACCCTGCAAACAGA
Organism: Hydrophis major; assembly: GCA_033807585.1. Taxonomy (NCBI): domain Eukaryota; kingdom Metazoa; phylum Chordata; class Lepidosauria; order Squamata; family Elapidae; genus Hydrophis; species Hydrophis major. Next base: position 137,897,698 of record CM066332.1, read on the forward strand.
CATTTGCAAATGAATCATTTGGGAATTCGAACCGAGCGCTAAAATTTCTTCCCTGCATCACGTTTGTCACACACACCATTTCTACGGCAAATATTGGGGATTTGGAGACAGAAGTAAATAGACTCAAAATTCAAAAGGTCTCGTGGTTAGAATGTACTTGGAAATATAAAGGGTTTTTTTTTTTTTGTTATTGCTGTGAAACTACAACACAATTCCCTTCCTGATGAAACAGAGAAGTCTCAAGACTCTATAATTACAATGCTTCTACATCACCATCTCTGCAAATTTATTCTGCACTTCAAGTTTTCATCTGGAGTAAGAGATCCAATACAGGGAGTTCCCCACTTACGACAGTTTCATTTAGTGGCCATTCAAAGATACAATGGCTGTCAACTCTGAACCGAGCCTAGCTGGGGCCATTTTGGAGATTTCCTGGCAGAGGTGGTATTCAGCAGGTTCTGACCAGTTCTGGAGAACCAGGAGCAGAAAGTTTGAGTAGCTCGAAGAACCAGTAGTGGAAATTTTGAGTAGTTTGAAGAACCAGCAAATCCCACCTCTGACTGGCCCTGCCCCCATCTATTCTCTGCCTCCTCAGTCTCTTCTTTTTTTTGCCCTGCACAGGAGAATGGAGCTGGAAAGCAGGTTAGTGGGGTGGGGAGGGAATGGGGATTTTACATTATCCTTCCCCTGCCACACCCACAGAACCTGTAGTAAAAAATTTGAATCCCATCATTGCTTCAAGGTTGCCACAAGGTTGCGAAGAAGGGATCAGGAGGGGGAACATAGTTAGATGGGGGGGGGGGGGGCTTGTAGCCAAAACAAAACAGTTTCCTGTGGGAATGAAGGAGATTCCATCAGGTGGCTGGAGAAAGGAGGAATAAAGTAACCAGGAACTAGCTAGTACCTTAATTGGACAATGTGACTGTTTGTGGAAAGGCGGCATTTTCTCTTTTTAATCAGGTGAAACTCACAGGAACTTTCAGAGTCGGTTTTCGCCAGTTTGTGCCAATATGATATCTCCAGTAAATTGTTCTTTGAGGAATCTTCCTACCTTGGAGTACTGCTTTCTGTGGGGTTATTACTTGGAAACATGACAACGGCACTGAAAAAAGTGACTTATGACCATTTTTCACACTTAACGACCGTTGAAGCCTCCCCATGTCAGGTGATCAAAATTCAGATGCTTGGCAACTGGTTCCTATTTACAATGGTTGCGAAACAAGTAAAACAAGTATCACATCATAAAAGCACGCAAAGCAAACCTCAAAATTACAAGATACTATAAACTGTATAAAAATCCTTGCACTCATCAAAGCTACCGTGTTTCTCATATAATAAGGCCGGGTCTTTTTTTTTTGTTTTTTTGTTTGAGCCCTGAAAAAATGGCTAGGCTGTCTTTTTGGGGGTGACTTAATTCCCCCCCCACCCTTGCATCTTTGGGCAGGTGGGCGGCGATGGCTTGGATGTTGACCTCGGCGTTGGTGGGGCACTTCGTATCGGGGTCAACGCAGGCAGCACCATATCCGGGTGTGCCACAAAAGTACTTCCTAACGGCAAGCCCCCCCATTTCGCATGTTTTAATATAGGCCTTAATTTGGGCGGAGGGGCTTAATTTCATTTCATGTCTATAAAACATGCTGGGACTTCCTATTGAGGGAGGCCGTATTGTTGGAGAAACAGGGTAGCTGTCAGCTGTCCCAGAACTGTGTGCTGTACGTTTGTTGGTGCCACTCATCCATAAATTGATCTTCTTTCTTAAACTGCTTCCATTTTATTCCTGGCTGGGAACTGGGCCTGAATTTTTCTTCCAACTTGTGTTTATCTACTGTTAAGCTTCACAAAATCACGAAGCAGACTCCTCATCCTGACAAAAACCCTTTTTATTAGGCAAACGTAAATTCCCCTCATTCACATCCAGCAAAGTCCGGGCAAACAATCTTCCAAGGGTGAATTACAACCACAGATCTTATCAGGCTTGGAGAGTTGCCAGGCCGATAACTGTGAAACGCAATGCTGTAGAAGAAAATACTTGGCAAGAAGACAGGAACAGATCTTCATCCTAATTAAATGAACAAATTTCTCCTGCAAACACCACTTCCCTTTCACTCCTCTTTATTCCCTATGGGAGAGGCCATTCACCATTTACCTGAGCCTTTAGTCCCAAGTCGATCCTTGTTCCTTAAGTGTTCCCTTCTCCTGGCAGCTCTGTGCATGCGCACATTGGGAGCAGTCTCCAGCTGTTCTTCTGCCCCACTGATCTCCGAAGGCAGTTGATAACTATCAGACTGCCCTGGCCCCATTTCTGCCTCCAATGCAGAGCCCTCATCAGAGCCTTCCCCAGACTCCAGGACTGTCCCAAGTTCCTCCCCAACCTCCTCATTGTCTAACTCTGCAGAGCTGGCTGCTGGCAGGCCACAACATCTGCAGAACAGAAGCTTCACATACAACCCGGGCACGTTCCTGAAAACAACAATCAATTTTGTGCAGTTACTGTAATCTAATCACTCAGCCCTTCTTATTATATGTAGAAGAGATTCAATAAACGGTCGATTTGCAGCAGCAGGAAAGCTGAGACACATGTTCCTCTTTTGTCTTCTTGTAGTCAGAACCTTTGTGTTCGCCGAGATCTGACTTGCTTTCCCAGCAATTATGAGAATGTGTTGCTGGAACACTGTGCAGCATCATTCAGTGGCCACCCTAGCAAATTGGCCTGACTTTTCCTGAACCGAACTGCAGTGCATAAATTTACGCTGATAATGTACTCAGCCTGGCTGGGTTAGGCCTAATGAATTGATCACAATGCAGATAAACTATATAGGCAGCGGGCAGCCAAAATTTTCAAGGCAGGCTCCTAAACTAGCAAGCAGAAAAACAGAATAACAAAATAATTAGAAGGGACCTTGGAGGTCTTCTAGTCCAGCTTTCCTCTGTTCTAGCAAGAAACCCCATACCAGTGGTGGGATTCAATCTTTTTTTACTACCGGGTCTGTGGGCGTGGACTGGTGGGCATGGCAGGGGAAGGATTCTGCAAAATCCCCATTCCCTCTCCACCCCACTAACCTGCTTTCCAGCTCTGTTCTCCTGTGCAGGGCAACCAAAGAAGACCCAGCCAATCAGCTGGGACTCGGGAGGCAGAGAATAAATGGCGATGGCATTTGTCAGTTCTCCCAACTGCTCAAAATGTCTGCCACCGGTTCTCCAGAACCTGTCAGAACTGGCTGAATACCACCTCTGCCACAGTGGGGGGGGGGGGGTTTCAAATTTTTTTAACTACTGGTTCTGTGGGCATGGACTGGTGGGCTTGGTGTGGCTTGGTGGGCGTGGCTTGGTGGGCATGGTAGGGGAAAGATAGTGCAAAGTCCAATTCCCTCCCCCCTCCTGGGGGAAGGTTACTGCAAAATCCCCATTCCCTCCTCACCCCACTAACCTGCTTTCCAGCTCCGTTCTCCTGTGTAGGGCAACCAAAGAAGACCCAGCCAATCAGCTGGGACTCAATGGGAGGCAGAGAATAGATAAGGGCAGGGTCAGTCAGAGGTGGTATTTACTGGTTCTCTGAACTACTCAAAATTTTCCCCCAACGGTTCTCCAGAACCTGTCAGAACCGGCTGAATATCACTTCTTCCCTATACCATTCCAGACAGGCAGCTATCCAATCTCTTCCTGAAAATCCATCCAAGCTGGGAGAAAGATGCTGGAAACAACATGGAGGCTGATTGGAAAGAAAGTTTATTGAGGAACAGAACCACACGCAAAGATAGTGTGTGATTCTGGGTCAGCTGAACAATTAACTGAGTAAGAGGAAGGATTCTTCAATGTTTTTGAAATGTTGGGATTTGTGCATTATGGGCTTTGTGTTTTGAAAAAGGTGTTGGGCAATTCCTATTGTGGCTAATAGTTTTCATCCTGTGTTGGAATTTGGGTTAGGGGCTGCCTGTTCTAATCCCATCACTCTGCTTTTGTTAGCTGTCAAACTTTGCTGCAAACTTTTTAAATATCCTGTCTTAAATGGATTTCTGCCTGCAGTATTTGCTTTGATAATGAATGGGGCCATCTAGATAGTTGGCTTCCTCTTTCAACAAGCTCTTTATCTCCTTAAGTGGTGGCATCTGCTGTGGGCTATTAAGACTGGGGGGCTGCTTTCTGCCTCTAAAACATGTTTCTCCATTTCTCCTTTAGGGAAATATATTCTGCCTTTCTTAATATTTTCCGAAATATTTCATTCTTTGGGGAGTGAGGGGGGCTTCCCATAACCTCCAGTGATGGAGCAAATCGCACGCATTGTGGGTTTTTTCTGAATCCATCCAAAGAAAACCTCTGAAAAAAAAATCAACACTATATAATCTTTATGGCATATGCAGAAGGAAGTTGGACTACACTGCATTAAATATGTAGAATCATTGCTGACTATTTGGTAATAAGTCACAATGTACTTTCTTTTCTGTTAGAAGGATTTTCAATTCTATTTTATACTAGTTGAATACCTGTGATTTGCTATGAAACTATGTGATCGGGCTTAATTTTGGGGGAGGAAAATAAGGAAGAGAAAATTCTGCCTCTGCCTACCAGCATCCATCGGTATTCATCTGGCTAGTGTCCTATCAGTATGTGAGAGAGCTGAGGGCTGTTTGGAAACTGAAACAGTATTCGCTGTGTGAGCAAGAAGGAGACAGCAAGGAGCCTGGGTGTGACTTAGCTCAACTGTTCTGTACTGAAGTTGCTTGGTGCTGTGAAACTAAAACTGGAACTGGAACTCCTCTCCTCTGCTTGTGTTTTGCATTGGAACAGATTTCTTTCCAGGTGGGGAGGGGGAGTAGAACTCCTTAGCATCAGAGCATGTTAATAATAATAATATACAAAATATTCATGTTCTGATGGTCATTTCGAAAAAATCCTTTCTTAAGGAACACCTAGAAAGCAAGAGGAACACACGTGCCAAATTTCAAGTTTGTAGGCTTTATGGCTCTGGACATTTTTTGATGATGCGTGAGTGGTGTTTCGCTTTTATATATATAGATTCATTAAAAAAAATAAATTTATTCAAGATTAGTTTTGTTTTGATATGTCATTTTCAACATTCCCTGCTTTATTTGGATCACCTCATCTGCAAATTGAAAATATTTGTAGGTGGGCAACCTTATATAATTAATAAATCAATGCGTCGCAAAAGAGTGCTCAGAGGGCTCATAAACGTGCAGTAAATATTCTGTTGGGGAATATTTTTATAGTTTGCTGAACAGAATTGCAGCTTACATGAGAAATGGAAAAATTGATCAGACTAGGAAACTAATATCACGTAGGCCAATGTCACATATAGAGTAGAGTAGAGTAGAGTAGAGTAGAGTAGAGTAGAGTAGAGTAGAGTAGAGTAGAGTAGAGTAGAGTAGAGTAGAGTAGAGTAGAGTAGAGTAGGTAGAATAGAATTCTTTATTGGCCAAGTGTCATTGGACACACAAGGAATTTGTCTTTGGTGCATATGCTCTCATGTACATAAAAATACATTCATCAAGTATCATAAGGTACAACACAGTGATAGTCATAGGATAATAAATAAGAAATCAAATCATGGTAGGACAATAAATAAAACAATATAAATAGTAAAGGTACAAGCAACAAGGTTATTGTAAGTAACCAGAATCTTGCAAGTCTGAACACAGCTCCTTCCTCCCTCTCTCTACCTTTGTGTGAACCAAGGAGGGGCTTCCAAACATTGCAATCTAGTTGAGACTCAAGTTTCTTTTATCTCACCATTGTCTTGGTAGTGTTCTTCCAGCTATCTCCCAAGGCCATTCCGTCTGCCCTCTACATATTGTTCTCTTGTGAATTGTTACCTGATGTAGTTGAATGTGGCCTAGATTCCCAGGAGGGAGGGGCTGCATTCCAGAGGTCCAAGAGGCAGTAAAGTTTAGACAGTTTGGTTGGGAGGAAGAGAGTGATAACGGCTCCTCCCTAGCCATTCTCAAAGTATAACTTTAATGATGGAAGTAGTTGCTTTCGGTTGGCAACATTTCTGTTTATAGGTGAGGAACAAGGAAACGATAGGTGGCCCACAATGTAAGACTGCAATTGAGCCCCCAAACAGCTATTATGTGAGTTTTGCCCCATTTTACTTTAATGACGGAGTTGGTAAGTGAATCACTGCAGTTTTTAAGGTGTTGTGGTTAGCCGGAAGCAGGTGCTGAGGAGAAGGCTGAGGAGAAGGAAGACTCAGATGAGGGGCCAGGACCATTAGGGAGTGAACTCCTGCCTTCAGAGATTGTGGGGGCTGGCAGCAGCGATGAGGAGGTTCCCAAGGAGCCTGTGCCAAGTGCGCATGTGCGCAGGGCTTCTCGCAGGAAAGAGTAGCTGCAGCAGCATGGATGACTCGGAAGTAAGTCTGTAAGATAATGGCCCCTCCTTCAAGAAGATAAAAGCCAGCTGTGAATCAGACGTTCTTTGCAGGAAGCAAAGCTGTTTTGAAACTCGAGCTTCATGGACATTGCAGTATCTTAAGTTGGTATTTGAAGACTTTTATGTTGTAAAATATTTCTTATTTGTTATTCTTGGCAGTCTCACACAGTTTTGGCAAGGTTTGAGCTTATCAAAGTTAATTAGTTTGCAGCAGCCTTTTAACTGGGGATTTGTAAGAATCATTAAAAGGTTTCTGTTCTCTTTGGTTCATGTTTGTTTTATTGGAAAAGGGGTTTGGGTCAGAACATAAGGCAGTAACACAGCTGTAAAGTGAATCTGGCTTCTGTTCTGTCGCGGGAACAGATCTGACTTGAGACCAGTGTGAATTCAGCTCTTTATTTGCTCTCAGTAACTTCAACAAAACCGGAGCCGCGGCAGCCTCTTTTATAGCGGCTGCTCACAGCTTGCGGCCAATGACGGCTCCTTAAACTTCCCGCTGTCAGGTGGACCAATTACAAAACAGTATTCAAGTAGTAAGGATGGACCAATCAATAGGCAGTATTGGCGGACCAATCATAATGCAGTATTACAAGTATGCAAATATATAACAGCTTCCCCATTGACTTTGCTTGTCCAAAGTTCGCAAAAGGGGATCACAGAACATCAGGGCACTGCAATTATGTGATCACTTCCCTGGATGCTTCCCCAAATGCTACTCAGAGTAGGATGAGCTGGCAGCCAAAGGCTATGAGCCAGGAGTGGAGGAGCCAATACAATACACTTTCTATTCAAATAGACATTTATCATGGTCCAGATTAGATATGATTTGGATCTCAACAGAATTAATATCCAATATTCAAGAAACAAATATCGAAACAAGTACTTGGGCAGATCATAGCCCAATGACAATTAAATGGAAGGGACAAAAAAAATGTACGAGATGGACATTAAATAATACTATCTTAAAGGAAAAAGATTTTATACAATGGATGGAGAAGGAACTGGCTTTTTTCTTTAGAGAAAATAAAAAAGAAGATACTTCAACGCAGAATGTTTGGGATACAATGAAGGCATATGCTAGAGGTTTGATAATAGATTATACAAGAAAAAAGAATATTAGGAAAAGGCAAGCTTCTAAGGCCTTGGAAGATGAGTATAAAAGGCTTGAAAAAGAATTACAGAAAATGCCACAGAAAAAAGATATTAAATTGAAGCTGGATGTAATTAAACATAAAATGGAATTAATAGAGAAAGAAGAACTGGCACAGAAAATTAGAAATTCTAAACAGAATTACTTTGAAGATGCAAATAAACCAGGTGGATGGCTAGCATATAAATTGAGAAAGGAGAAGGAATCAAGAAAAATATTGAAGCTAATAGATGATTAAGGCCAAGTTTGTTATGGTAATAAGGAGAAAAAGGAAATTATTCGAGATTTTTATGGGCAACTATATAAACAAGAAAATATTGATGAGGAAAAAGTCAAACAGTATCTACAGAATGCTAACTTACCGAAGATACCTCAAGAGACTGAAGAAATGCTAGAAAGCAATATAACAATGATGGAATTAAATGAAGCACTTAAGAAACAAAATAATGGGAAAGCACCAGGTCCATATGGGTTTCCAGCAGAATTCTATAAAACATTTCAAGAATTATTGAGCATCCCATTGTTAGAAGTTATGAATGAAGTTATGTCAAAGAAGATGATACCCAAAACATGGTCAGAGGCTTATATTACACTTATTCCAAAAGAAGAGGCTGACCCACTGCAAATTAAGAACTATAGACCTATTTCTTTATTGAATGCAGACTATAAAATTTTTGCTTCAATTTTAGCAGAAAGACTTAAAAAATACTTTAATAATTTCATTCACCCAGATCAAAATGGATTTCTGCCAAAGAGACAAATTAGAGACAATATGAGAGTAATCTTGGATACTTTGGAATACTATGAGGCTCATCCTGAAAAGCAAATGGCTTTGATATTCCTAGATGCTCAAAAGGCATTTGATAACGTGAACTGGAGATTTATGTTATTACTATTGGAACAGATGGGTTTTGCCAGAAAATTTATTCAAGCAATAGAAGCCATATACAATAAACAGACAGCAAAGGTAATTGTTATGTTCTGTGCGTGGCGCAAGAAGCGGAGACGAGTTGATGAACTCTTTATTTAACATGGTGCAACAGCTCTCTAAACGGCCTCAACAGCCTCCTTTATATAGACAAGCTCTTGGGTATTAGCCAATGAAAACACAGGAACGTTAGCTCTTTTTAACCAATGAGAAGGGCTCGTTCATAGCCAATCAGATTCTCCTGAACGGACCAATCCGATATCGCTATTCTCGGCCAATCAGAAGTGCAGAGCCAGAACCCTGCACTTTGCTTTAAGGTTTCAACAAACTTTATTCAAGCACTTTTATTAATTCACAACACCCCTTCCCCTTTCCGTTTAAGGGGTGTGGTAATGTAATCTTTGAGGTAGGCAGGTTGTTTTGATTGTCTGTTTGATTTATGCTGTCCTCCCGGTATTTGTCTAGAGTCTTGTTGGGGTAGGACATTATCTGGTGAACAGGGTGCCTCTGGTTCTGTATCTAAACTTCCGTTCCCATTAATGTCCTCGATATCTCTTTGAGGCGAGTTAACCCCTGTCCCCAATCCTTCTTCACATGTTGAGTCTGAGCGGTCGTTTGTTCTGCTTGTGCCTTCTGCCGTTCCAAACTCAGCCTCCTTGGCATCTCCTCCCCCCTCAGTTTGGGAATCACCGGAATCGCAGACCCCAGACTGCAGCCTTGAACGCAGCTGATCAATATGGCGTTTCCATATTCTATTGTCGCGACATTTCACTCGGTACGATCTGGGTCCAGTTACTTGGATTACAGTTGCCTCGACCCACAGTGGGTCGCCATAAAAGTTTCTCGCGAAAACCAAGTCGCCTACCTGGAAATTTCGGCATTTCCTGCTGGATCCGTGTGGTTTTTCAGGTTTGTACGATGGGTGTAGTCGGTCCAGGTGGGAGCAGAGTTTCCATCCCATCAATAACTCAGTGGGAGTTTTGTTGGTGACGCTGTGTGGAGTGATGTGCTGCAAAAGGAGTATCCGGTTAATCTTGTCTTCTATATCGCCATAGTCCATTTTATGTAGAGTTCTTTTGCCGAATTGTACCATGTGCTCGGCCCTTCCATTAGCCGCAGGATGCACCGGTGAAATTAGCGCATGGCGAATACCGCGGTCCGCCAGGTACTGTTCAAAAGAAAGCGTGGTAAACTGGGGCCTGTTGTCGGATACCAGAACGTCCGGTAATCCGTGTGTTGCAAATAATCTGTCCAATTTCCTGATGACCAATTCGGTTGTAGTATTTATCATCTCATGGATTTTGAGCCAGTTTGAGTAGGCATCCACTGTTAATAAAAATGTGTGTCCATTCGTAGGTCCCGCAAAGTCCAGATGAATACGGGACCATGGTCCCCTGAGTGTTTCCCATTCTGTTGGGGTTGCTTTTGGTGGGGCATTGCTGACTTCCTGGCATTTGGAACAAGTCTTTACCCAGGCTTCAATCTGCTTGTCTATGCCCGGCCACCACGCGTAGCTTCGTGTGAGTGCTTTCATGCGCACGATTCCGGGGTGGCCATTGTGCAAGGTTCTCAGTACTGCTCACTGTAATCGCTCTGGGACAACGACTCTATCACCCCAAATGATGTAGCCCTTCTGGGAAAACAGTTCCGTCTGTCGATCTTTGAAGGGTAGCGTAATTGTCAGGGATTTGGTCCAATGGCCATCCACGTTCTACCCAGCTGAGGACATGTGCTAAAACGGAATCGCATTTAGTTTCAATCGCGATACGAGCTGTCAGCGGTGGTTTTTGGAGTGTCTCGATCTGCAGTGTTGTGACGGTCAGAGCAGGGTCGTCAACGGTTTCTGGAAGCGGTGCATGGCTTAATGCGTCAGCGTGGGGAATGGCTTTCCCCGGGCGGTGTTGCAATTTATAATTATAGGCAGCCAAGAATTCTGACCAGTGAGTCATTCTGGGAAATAATATATAAGGGGTTGGTTTATCTCCCGCTATTATTCCCAGTAAAGGTTTGTGGTCAGTTATGGTGAAAGCTCGTCCATAAATATATTCATGAAATCGTTTAACAGCAGATACAATAGCAAGAGCTTCCTTATTGATTTGACTGTAATTGCATTCTGCTTTTGACAGTGTTTTTGAAAAGTAGGCAACAGGGGCTTTACTTCCATTTGGTAAAACGTGGCTCAAAATGGCGCCCACTCCGAAGGGTGATGCATCACAGGTAACAGTTAAAGGCAAAGTTTCATTATACTGCATCAAAACAGTGTCGGATGTCAATAAGTTTTTTACTTGACGAAACGCCTGTTCCTCTCGGTGCCCCCAAACCCAGGTTGCTTTTTTGTCTAATAAACGATGTAGGGGTTCAGCTACGGTTGCCTTGTGAGGCAGGAAGACGTTATAAAAATTGATAAGGCCAAGGAACACTTGGAGATCCGCCTTATTTCGGGGTCTTGGGGCATTTTTGATTGCCCTAAGTTTGCTATCCGTGGGGTGAATGCCTTAAATATCCTAAAAATTCTACTCGATCAGTACATAGTTGACACTTGTTTTTCTTAATTTTGAGACCCGAGTCTTTAAATCTCTGAAGAAGCAACCCCAGACGCTCCCTTAGTATTTCTTGAGTCGGAGCAACAATTAAAACGTCATCAAAATAGGGGACAATGCCTTTTATCCCTTGTAATAGTCTTTCCATCAAACTTTGAAAGATTCCTGGGGCCATGCTTACTCCGAATTGGAGTCGGTTACATTTAAACGCACCTTGGTGCGTAACGATCGTTCGAGCCTCTGCCGTTTTTCTGTCTGCAGGCAGTTGTTGGTATGCCTGGGCTAGATCTAATTTAGCGAAGACTTTTCCGCCCCCCAGGGAATGGAGAAGGTGTTGCACCACCGGTACCGGGTAAGCGTTTTGCTGCAGGGCATGATTCAGGGTGGCTCGGTAGTCCCCACAAATTCTTTTTTTTTTTTTTATAACAAATTTTATTAATTTTACAAAAACAATACATAATCCAGGCATAACAACTTAAAAAATCTTTTCTAAAAAAAAAAAATAATAATTAAAGAGAGCCAATAGAACATACAAAATAATTCCAAATTGTAATATCAATATTTACATTATCTATTTAACTTCATATCTTATCCAGACTTCTCTTTTTATCCAAATTATATTTCTTGCTTATTAAAATTTTATTGCCTTTCATAAACATACAGAACACAGAACATAGAAAAAACATACAGAACACAGAACATAGAAAAAACAAAAACAAAACTAAAACATCTTTTCTGAAGGCTGCCTGATCCCGGGTTGAAACTCTTCTCACAGACACAAATTCAAACATCATATTCACTTTATATATCCTTCCATATCTTATTATCATTTTCTTTTCTTTTTTATAAACCAATTTTATTAATTTTACAAAAACAGTGCACAAACAATCAAGGCATAACAGCTTATAAATTCTTTTCTAAAAAAAAATAGTGATAATTAAAGAAGAAAACCAATAGAACATAATGATTCCCAATTATAATATCAATATTTACTTTATCTATTTAACTTCATATCTTATCCCAACTTCTCCTTTTCATCCAAATTATTTGTTAATTAAAATTTTATTGCCTTTTAACAACATACAAAACCCAAAAAAACATAACAAAACCTTTATATATCCTTCCATATCTTATTACCATTTTCAATGACATTCTTTGTCTGTTCTATTTCCAATTATCTATTCATCTTTTTTCTTTTACTATACTTCTCCTATACACTAATTGGAGTGACGCCTTTAACTCATTACCCTAAATTAAGAGTACTTCATATAACACTTAATTTATCTTGGGATTCTGTTTAGTAGATTCTAAAATTACACAATAAATTTTATACTCTAAATACACATATAAAAACACACTTATGTACCCTCCAGAATCCCTCTTTTATCCTTAATTAAATTCACCCATTGTCTCTGAATAATCTTTTTTTCTTTAGATCTTGCTTCCTACCATTGAGGCTTCTCCTCTTTCTCTCTTGCGTATTCTTCTCCTTGCCCTTTTTACCCCTTTGTCTCTCCTCCTCCCTTTTCTTACTCCCTTTCCTTTGCTTTCTAACCTTGCATCCACCTTTCCTCTCATTTTTCTCTTTTTTTGTTGTTTTTTCAATTCTTAAAATCCCCTTTTTCTTATCCTTTTTCTCCTCCTCCCCGGAAAGAACCCATTGTTCATCAAAGATGGCTTCTTCTTCCTCTTCTTCTTTGTCCCAGTCATTCTGCTGCATAGTCAACTTTTCATAAGTACATAACACCATTTCTAAAAATTGAAACAAAGTGCCCAAAGTATCTTCCTTTTTATATTTTTGATATTCAGTCTTTAGTTCATCCACAAGTGATGCCATCATGAAAGGAGAAACTTTTCCCAAAACAACCACAAGTATTTTTAATCAAAAATAATTCAAAAAAAGTTCCAAAAATTAATACTTTTCTTCCTTCTTCTCTTTCTCTTTCTGGGGTTAATGTTTAATCAAAGAGGTCCAATTACCATATATCTTTCTTCGAGATTCTAGGCAATCTCCTCCTTTTTCCACTTCTGCTCCAATTTTTTTTCCTCTCCCTTCCCACTTGCAACATCAATTTTTAAATGATCAGAAGTCCATACCTCTAATAAGGGTTTTCCAATTTCTTAAATTTTTAAGTCCAATGTCCAAGAACTCTTTTGTCCCTTAACTTCAACTTTCAGAATAGTTCACCTTCAGTGCCCAAACAAATTTCAAATCTTCATCTGCTGTTTCCATGGGGTGGGAGAGTGAAGAAAAAAAAGTTCCCTTTAACAGCTTCTTTGCCGCTTTCGATCTTCTTAGGGATACAATGTATCCTCCAGCAATTCAGACAGCTCAGTTCCAGTGAATTTAAAAGATGTTGATTGACCCGGCTCAGCCAGCACTTTCACTTTTCTTGCTTCCTCCAGCACAATCTTACCCGGTTGCAGGCTTCTTCGTGGCGGCCATTGCTGATCGCCACTCCACCACCTTGGGAAAAGGGGGTTTTTCCGGACGAGGAAGGGGTCTGCGACACCCCAACCCCCTGTCCGGCTCCCCTCTCTCTTCGGCTGTCCCTACAGGGCAGCCATATCCCCCTGACCCATTTGGATCGGGAGTATCTTGGTGGCAAGTGCAGCAGGAATTGCGAACGGACGCGAATTCCTGCTGCCACCGAAGCCACGCAGAACCGGAAAACCCTGTAGTCCCCACAAATTCTTAACGATCCATCTGGCTTGATGGGTATTATGATTGGGGTTCCCAGGGAGAATGGTCGGTTGGTTCTAACACCCCCTGGGCTATTAATTTATCAAGCTGCTCGTCAATCTTTGGTTTAAGGGCGAATGGGACTCGACAAGGCTTAAGGCGGATGGGAGCTATTTTGGGGTTGAGGTTAAATGATATCGGGGTCCCCTTGTACTCGCTTAGTTTGTCTGCAAAGACGTCCTGGAATTCTTGGACGAGAGCCTCTTCCCAGTCGTTGCTGCTGGTTCGGTGAATGCTGGCCACTTCAATTCCAAGTGGAGTGAACCATTGGAGGCCTAACAAGCTAGGCCGATCCCTGTCGACTACAGTCAAGGGTAGAGATGCAGAATGATTTTTAAAGGAGACACGGACTTGGCTGGATCCAACGACTGGAATTTGATTTCCTTGATAATCTTTGAGTATGATTCTTTGGAATCGGAGGTCTTGCCGCCAGACCGTAGGGGTGAGTTGCTTGAGGGTCTTCCAGGAAACCATCGAGAGGGACGATCCTGAATCAACTTCCATCATACAAGGCTGGTTTTCGATGGCCACCTTCACCCGGATCTTCTTGGCGTCCAGTGATGAGGCATGACCAATCGTAATAGTTTGGTGTGCCTCTTTTCGCTTCGTTGAGTGGTTTAGGGGTTTGTTTCTGTAGGAGTGGTTGTTCCATTGGTGGTTCAAGGGTTCTCGCTTTGCAGGAAGGCTTCCTGTAGATTGGTGATAGTTAGCCCCCCTCGGGGTTTGGCTGGGTCCTTGCTTGTTTCTACAGACCCATCCGATGTGGCCTCTTTTCCCGCACACATGGCAGAGCGCATCGAGGAATTTTCAGTCTGATCGTGGGTGGTTTGCCCCACAACCAGCACATTGGTACTGCGATTTCTGGCGTTGGTCTCGTTCAGATTGGAGCCGGTTGACCTCTTCTTCATCGCTTTCTGATGATGATTCGAGGTCCTCGTGGTGGGCTGTCATTGCCGGTTCTTCTAAGTGAGGTGAAACTTCGCTGGCGAGTTGGTGAAGTGGAGCGTGGGTGCGGTGCATTTGAGCAGCCGACTTCCTGGTTGCTTCTGCTGCAGTAGCGTCGGTGATGGCATCTGTAAGGCTAATGTCACCATCAGTTTACTCTGCACGCCTGGAGCATCTAATCCCAGAACTATTCTGTCTCTCAGGGCTTCTTCAAGGTCGGCAAACCCGCATAGGCCTCCTAGATTCCAGAGATTCGCTATGAAATCTACAATGCTTTCGCCCTTCCGCTGATCTCTCTGGTAAAATTCATGCCTTCTCACGAGCATTGGTACGGTCGGTGTATAGGGGGCCCTTAGCAGGGGTTCGAGGACATCCCAGTCCATGGACTTCACTTCTGCCGGTTTCGCTAGTGCTTTGGCCATCTTGAATATGGTTGGCCCACAATGAGTTAGGAATACCGCCTGTTTCTTTCCGGTAGTGGCATCCTTCAAATTGTTGGTCTCCAGAAACATCTGGAAGCGATCCATATATGAGTCCCAGTCTTCTTGTGCCGGGTTGAATGGAGCAGGTGGTATGACGCTGCCAGACATGGTTCCGTCGTTGGTGCGTTTCAGCCACGTGCTCTGTTATCGCTTTGTAGTGTTCAGTCAGCTCTGACGTCTCCACATCCCACCTTCGTCGCCAGTGTTATGTTCTGTGCGTGGCGCAAGAAGCGGAGACGAGTCAATGAACAGTGAACTTCAACTCTTTATTTAACATGGTGCAACAGCTCTCTAAACGGCCTCAATAGCCCCCTTTATATAGGCAAGCTCTTGGGTATTTAGCCAATGAAAACACAGGAATGTTAGCTCTTTTTAACCAATGAGAAGGGCTCGTTAATAGCCAATCAGATTCTCCTGAAGAGACCAATCCGATATCGCTATTCTCGGCCAATCAGAAGTGCAGGGCCGGAACCCTGCACTTTGCTTTAAGGTTTCAACAAACTTTATTCAAGCACTTTTATTAATTCACAACAGTAATGATGGAAGGAGAACTTACAGACTTTGTTAATATAAGAAAAGGCACAAGACAAGGATGTCCCCTATCTCCTTTGCTATTTGTGTTGACTTTGGAAGTGTTAAATAGAAATATTAGGGATGATAAAAGCATAAAAGGAATGAAAATTAAAAAGGAAGAATTCAAACTACAAGCTTTTGCTGATGACTTAGCTTTTATTCTGGAAGATCTGCTAGAAACAGCTCTAAAGATATTGGAAAAGATAGAGACATATGGTGAGATGGCTGGTTTGAAAATAAATAAAGATAAAACAAAGATTTTAACAAAGAACATGTTACTGAGACAAAGAGAAGAACTGGCAGACCTTTTGAAAATCCAAGTTATGAATAAGGTTAAGTATCTGGGTATATATTTGACAGCAAGATGTAGCACATTAAAAGAGAATAATTATATTAAATTTAAACAACAGATAGCTACAGACTTGAAGAAATGGGAAAACTTGCAATTGTCATTAATAGGGAGAATTTCAACAATTAAGATGAATATTTTACCCAGAATTCTATTTCTGTTTCAAACAATACCAATTAGGCTTGGAAAAGACTATTTTGAAGATTTAAATAAAATCATGTTGAAGTTTATATGGCAAGGTAAAAAAGCGAGAATAAAACTAAAGCTTTTGCAAGATGCTAGAATTAGAGGAGGTTTTGGCCTGCCTAATTGGGAATTGTATTGTCAAGCTGCAAGTTTGATGTGGGTCAAAGAATGGATAACATTAAGAAAGGCTAGATTGTTGACATTAGAAGGTCATGATTTGCTGTTGGGCTGGCATGCTTTTTTATGGTATAAGGGAACTAAAACACAGGGTTATTTTAGAAGACATTATATATGGGAGTCTTTGTGGTTAAACTGGGAGAAGATAAAAAGACAATGTTATTTGAAAATTCCAGTTGGTTATCGACTATTGAAGCATTTTCCTATCCTATAATTTATAAGAAGGAACAAACAGTTAGATATGGGGAACTATTGGATGAAAAGGGTGAACTTAAATTGATTCAAAACTTAGAGGAACAAGGTATAAGGATGAATTGGTTTTCATATGCGCAAATACATTCAAGGTAAGATGAAGATTCTAAAACGGAGGGATTCTATGATAAACAGACTGATTTAGATAAGATCTTGATGGATACTGATGAGAAGGTGATTAAAAATTATATGGTTATTTACTGGGAATTAAATTAGAGGAAGAACAAGTTAAAGAAACTGTTGTGAATGAATAAATGCTAAATAAAGTTATCTTGAGCTTGAAGTCAAGTGCAGGGTTCTGGCCCTGCACTTCTGATTAGCTGTTAAATGGCAAGATCAGATTGGTCTGTTCAGGAGAATCTGATTGGCCATTAACAGGCCGTTCTCAGTGGTTAATGGAGCTAGCGCTCCCAGGTTGCTATTAGTTGAATAATTAATAAGTTGCCTACATAAGGAAGGCTATAGTAGCCATCCAGTTTGAGCTGTCACACCATGTAAATAAAGAGTTTGAAGTTCACTATTTTCACCGGCTCGTCTCTATTATTCGCACCCATGCTCCAAACCTAATAGAAACTATGATTGTTTGGGGGAAGAATTTTGGATATGGGATTGATTTAGAGAAATGGCAAAAATTGTGGTCTCAAAATTATAAAATGACAACATCAACAGCATATAAAGAAAACTTGTATAAGATGTTTTACAGGTGGCACTTTCCCCCGACAAGAATAGCAAGAATGTTTAAGAACAAATCTGAAAAATGCTGGAAATGTCATCAGATACCTGGCTCATATTACCATATGTGGTGGACTTGTGAGGATGCCAGAAAATATTGGACTAAAATTCGCATGTGGTTGGAAAAAATGATAAAGAAACGTATAGATTTGAAACCAGAGATATTTTTATTGGGAATTTTACCTGATACATATAGTAAAGATTTTAAATACCTGATTGTAAATGTATTAACAGCGGCTAGGATTGTATTTGCTAAAAATTGGAAGAATGAGAAAATACCATGACAGGAAGAAATTATTAAGAAAATATTGGAATGTGCTGTGATGAGTAGATTGACATTTGAAATTAGAGAGCAAGAGGATAAACAATTTTATGAAATTTGGGATCTTTTTTTATCAATGGCTAGATGATAAAATACGATAATAGAATATTTAGATTGTTAGACAGTAAGGAATATCTTTATTTTTTTTCTTGTCTTTGTTATTTGACACTATATTTATAAATTGTTTTTAGGATTGATTTGGTATGATTATATGATTTGTTACAGAATAAACTGTTTAAAGTATTGTTATCTCATAAAGATGAATGATTAAAAGTATAGTCAAAAGTTTCTTTTTTTTTAATAGCAATATTAGGATATATAAGTTTGGATTGACAATATGAGTTGTTATGTAACATAATTGTAATTGAGACTACAAAATGAATGCACAAAACTGATGAACCAACTGACACACTGGATGTACATATGAGAGTTGATGTTTTAATGTTTTGTTTGTCTTGTTTGTTTGTAGAAAATTAATAAAATTCTTTTCAAAAAAAAAAAGAACACAATGGGTGCCTCATTCCCATTTGGTAGGACGTGGCTTAAAATGGCTCCCACTCCGAATGGTGAGGCGTCACAGGTAACTGTTAAGGGTAGAGTCTCGTTGTATTGTATTAATACAGCATCAGAAGTTTGGAGGTCTTTACTTGTTGAAATGCTCGTTCTTCACGCCGTCCCCAGACCCAGGAAGCCTTTTTGTTGAGAAGTCTTTGTAGGGGCTTGGCTACAGTCACCTTCTGGGGCAAGAAGATGTTATAAAAGTTAATGAGTCCCAGGAAGGCTTGGAGGTCTGTCTTATTCCTAGGTCTCGGGGTGTTTTTGATTGCGGTTAGTTTTTTTTCGGGGGTGGTGGTGGTGGTGGATTCCCTGTCTGTCAAGAAGGTATCCCAGGAACTCCACTCTCTCCGTACAAAGTTGACACTTGTCCCTTTTTACTTTCAGACCAGTGTCTTTAAATTTCTGAACCTTTCTGAGTCATTGTACTAATAATTCTTTAGTGGGGGCAGCTATTAAGACGTTGTCAAAATAAGGCACGATGCCTTTTATGCCTTGTAATAGTCTCTCCATCAAACTTTGGAAAATGCCAGGCACCACGCTTACTCCGAATTGGAGTCTATTGCACTTGAAGGTGCCTCTATGTGTAACTATTGTCTGGGCTTCTGCAGTTGTCTCGTCTACAGGTAGTTGCTGGTATGCCTGAGCTAAGTCCAATTGCACAAATATTTTTCCACCACCCAGGGAGTGAAGAAGGTGTTGGACCACCGGTACTGGGTAAGCGCTCTGTTGAAGAGCATGATTTAGGCTGGCCCGGTAATCCCCACAAATTCTTAACGAACCATCTGGCTTCATGGGCGTTACTATTGGAGTTTCCCAGCGGGAATGGTCAATCGGTTCCAACACGCCCTGGGCTATCAGTTTATCTAGCTGCTCATCAATCTTTGGCTTGAGGGCAAAAGGCACCTGACAAGGCTTAAACCGAATGGGAGCTACATCGGGGCTGAGATTAAACGATATAGGGGTCCCCTTGTACTTGCCTAATGTTCCTGTGAACACGTCCTGGAATTCCTGGATGAGGGCTTCTTCCCAGTCGTCGCTTCTGGTTTGGTGTATGCCGGTTAGTTCAATCCCGAGTGGAGCGAACCACTGTAACCCTAACAAACTGGGCCGGTCACGATCGACGACAGTCAGGGGAAGCGTCGCGGTGCAGTCCTTGAAGGATACTTGGACGTGGCTGGAACTGACAACTGGAATCCTGTTTCCCTGGTAGTCTTTTAGGATGATTTGTTGAGTGCTGAGGTCCTGGCGGCAGATGGCAGGGATCAGCTGTTTGAGGGTTTTCCAGGATATCATCGATAGGGATGACCCCGAATCGACTTCCATCACACACGGTTGATTCTCAATAGTAACCCTTACGCGGATCTTTCTTGCATCAAACGATGAAGTGTGGCCGATAATAATGGTTTGGTGTGCTTCTTCTCATCTCGTTGAAGAGGCAGGTGCTCAATTTCTGTAGTAGTAGTGGTTGTTCCATTGGTGGTTCAGGTGGTCCCGATTCTCAGATGGTTTGCCTGTCTCCTGGCGGCGGTTGTTCTCCCTTTGGCTGGGACTGGACTCTCGCTTGCTTCTGCAGACCTTCACGATGTGGCCTCTTTTCCTGCAGGTACGGCAGAGTGTGTCGAGGAATTTCACAGTGCAATCGCGGGTGGTTTGCCCCGCAACCAGCACATTGGCGCGAAAGTCTCTGGTTCTTTTGCTCTAGTTCCGAGTGGAGCCAGTTGACCTCCTCTTCCTCACTGTCTGAGTATGAC
>CM066332.1:137925272-138080272 GCA_033807585.1 Hydrophis major
CATTCTTTTTTCTCCGCCGCTCAGTTCTTTAAGGAAAGAGGCTGTTATTGTCAAATGCTTTTGTGTGCCTTCCGTAATATATCACAAGCAAATTAGGATCCAAATTAATGGTGTGTGGCAGAAGCTAAAATTCACCCGGATTTTATTATGTTCTATAGTAAAAAAAAATAAAGTCTAACTGCTGGAGCAAAATGATTTTATTGCTTTGGGTATTCTGTTCATGAAATCTTATCAGACAGAAACAGACTGAACATAAAGAATAATATTATGGAGTACACCTCAGAGTGGTATTTCTCAACCGTGGCAACTGGAAGAGGGTGGACTTCAACTCCCAGAATTCTCCAATTTACCTGTGTTTTTCCTTCTCTCCAAGACCCCAAATATTTGCCACTCAGATAGTAGTTTTAACAATCCCCTGCTGAAGGCAGGACCTTTCTCTTGCCTTGAAGTTCTTATGGATAAAGATCTCCTCTTGAGTTTTGAATTACAATTTTTGTCTGATGAGGCTGTCAGTCCGATCCTAAGTTGAGGCAGATATTTCTCTCTCTGGGTACACTGAGAATATATCTGCTGAATGAAATTCCATACTGGGGACAGGAAGGGCATCCGGCCATTAAAACACTCTGCTATCTCCCTCCATTCAGTTGTCCACACTCCACCCTGCAAGGGATTAGGAAATTCGATGAAGATGATGATTTGTTTGGAATACTTTAAATGTCCCAAATCCTCTAGTTTCCCATCCCTTATCAGCTCTTGCACTGGATCCTGAATTTATCTTCATCTGCATGTCGTTAAAGAGTTTTGCCGCAAGGCTGAGAAATTAGATAAAGCTGTTCAAGGCTTGGAAGCTGCGAATAATTCTGTTTTGGGTTTTTTTTTCTGGCAAAAAGAAAGAGGGATTAGCATTTAAGTTAAAGTGTTTTTAATAATACTCAGTAGCACATTTAATTTACAGTAAACTTCTGTGAGTAATTATTTTGTTTTAAAGCCATGAATTTAATTAAAGAACACACATTAGAAACTGATGGCAGTGAACAAAGGTAGGGAGGTGTTAATTTCCTCACCAATTTAGCATACATTTTCCATTCCATTATCACAGAACAAATTCCCGCCCCCAAATCCTCAGAAAATAATCTCATAATGCTCCTTAAAAGCAGGTACCAGCATTGGAGGGAAAGAGTTAGTTGACATGGTGATATCCTTCCCATTGGATGAGAATAGTCTCCTTATTTTAGACTCTATTAGGAATTAGCAGAAATTTGCAGGTGTTATTATTTGTGTCAGAAGCATCACAATTAAAACAAGGTATACTGCATGTTGGAAGAAATATCCAGGTCCAGATCCAAGCCAAGAGAAAGGCACTGGAAACAAAATGGAGGCTGATCACATGAAGTTGAGAGTGAGGGGTTTTTATACCGTCTCTTCAAGCTTTGCACTTGAGCTTCCTGTTCCTGTGCAAGAAATGTATTCTATTGGCAGTTGTCAGACTCCTATGGGGTGATCCACTCCCTTCTAGCACTGATGTTGCTACATAGTTAGGTAATGAAATGTCTGTATGAAATCCACCAAGCTGAGAAACCATCAAGGATCTCGTAGTCTTTTTCCTCCTGCTCCTCTCTTCTTTCTCCTTCTCCACAAGTTCCACTCCCTTCTAGCCAGAAGTGGTATTTAGCCGGTTCTGACCAATTCTGGAGAACCGGTAGTGGAAATTTTGAGTAGTTCAGAGAACCGGCCAATGCCACCTCTGGCTGGCCCTGCCCCCATCTATTCTCTGCCTCCCAAGTCCTAGCTGATTGGCTGGATCATCTTTTGTTGTCCTGCACAGGAGAACAGAGCTGGAAAGCAAGTCAGTGGGATGTAGAGGGAATGGAGATTTTACAGTATCCTTCCTCTGCCATGCCCACCAAGCCAAGCCCACAGAACTGGTAGTAAAAATTTTGGATCTCATCACTGCTTCTAGCACTGATGTTGCTACCTCGTCCTCCTTCCTCCTCCTCCTCATCTCTCCTTAAGTCCTACTCTCTTCTTGCACTGATATTGCTATCTAGTTGGACCATGAAATGTCTGCAAGAAAACAACCAAGCTCAGAGACCAGCAATGACCTCGTAGTCTTCTTCCACCTCCTCCTCCTCCTCTCCTTTCTCCCTCTCCACGAGTCCCACTCCCTTCCACCTAGTTAGGTAATGAAACATCTGCATCTCCCACATTTTATTTTTATTCAATCATACAATTTATCTGTCATCTCAGTTATCGCAGGCTCTGGGCAGTGTACAAATAGTAAAAATAGAGGTTTAAAAAAACCTTCCAGTTTAAAACTTCAGTGATAAAGTTATGACAACTAATATCAGTACAAATATGCAAATGTCTAAATGTAAAATATGTTTCTCAATGGATTCTGGGTAGAAAAGAGCAAATGGAAAATGAGTTCTTTGCAACAAAAGAGCATATTTAATCTTCCATCAGGTTCCCATTTTTGTTTTTGTTTTATTTAGATCTTTTTATCCCAGTACATTAACCCTTGGCCCTTTTCCTACAACATACTTAACCCAGTCACCCATTAACGGAACAAACACCTGAGATTTTGGCAACAGACACATTAACTGGGTCAACAGTTGCTATTTGGAGTGCATACAGAATCTTTACCTCTGGTCTCTAATTGCCTATTATCCCATAATGAAATGTAAGTGCCAGTATTTATAAACCATGTTGAGGAGTGCATTTATGGCTCCGAGTTGTGTGTTTGTGTATGAATTTTGGCTGGAGGAATGATCAATTCTATCTGGACATCCTTCTGTCCTTTAGACTAGCAGGAAAAAAAACACCCAAAAGTTATTTGAGAGGGACCTTGAAGTCTTAATGGACGGCCAGCTAAATAGGAGCCAGCAATGTGCAGCAGCAGCCAAAAAAGCTAATGCAACCATAAATTGAATTAACAGAGGGATACAATCAAGATCAAGGGAAGTACTAATACCGCTCTTTATAGAGTATAGTAGTAAGGCCACTGTTAAGTCCTGGGCATGGGCGCAAGAATGGAGACGAGACATCGGACTGTGACTTCAACTCTTTATTAAACAAGAAAGACTGGAGCAGAAAACTTGGGCAGCAGTAGCTCTTTTATAGAGCTTGCTACCGTTAAACAACCAATGAACTGAGTCTATCGCTTTCACAAGCGTCCAATTAGGGGCTTCCGTTAACAGCCAATCAGACTGGCCAAACCTGACCAATCACGACTCACTATTCACGGGCCAATGAGAATTACAAGCCTGTTGTAAGACGAAGCTGTTTTGGTTGTATCGCTGCGATGGTTTAATACATAACAGCCACACTTAGAGTACTGCATCCAGTTTTAGTCACCACATTATAAAAAAGATGTCGGGACTCTAGAAAAAGTACAGAGAAGAGCAACCAGGATGATTAGGGGACTGTAGAGTAAAACATACAATGAACAGTTGCAGGAACTGGGCCTGGCTAGTCTAGGGAAGAGAAGGACCAAGGGAGACAGGAGAGCAGTCTTCCAATATTTGAGGGGCTGCCAGAGAGGAGGAGAGGGTCAAGCTATTTTCAAAGGCACCTGAAGGCCAGACAAGGTATAATGGATGGAAACTGAACAAGGAGAGATTTAACCTGGAAATAAGGAGAAACTTTCTGACAGTGGGAACAATCAGCCCATGGAACAGAAGTTGCCTTCAGAAGCTGTGGGAGCATCATCGCTTGAGACCTTCAAGAAGAGATTGGACTGCCATTTATCAGAAATGGTGTAGGGTCTCCTGCTTGGTCAGGGGGTTGGATTAGATGACCTATAAGGTCCCTTCCAACTCTGATTATCTGTTATCTGTTATTTCCAACTTGGTGTGATGGTTTGATACCCTAGGTGAGGGGTGTCAAACTCAATTTGATTAAGGGTCTCATCAGGGTTGTGTTTGACCTCAGGGGGCCATGGGGGGGCGTGGCCGGGGTATGGTCAGCTTGACATCACTTGTTGAGGGTCTATTTTCAGCCAAAATAGCCCCTTACAGCCCTCTACCAATGAAAACAGAGCATGGGCAGGCCACACATGGCCTCCCCCTAAGCTCCGTTTTGACTGGCAGAGGGCTGCAGGAGACCATTGTGGCAGCAAACAGAGACTGGCAGACACAGCCTTCCTGCCTCCATTTTTGCTGGCAGAGGCTCCGTGGGCTGGTCCTTCATTGTTTCCAGGGCATCCCCGTGGGCCAGATCTAAGCACCCCGCAGGGCAGATGTGGCCCGTGGGCCTTGAGTTTGACAGCCCTGCTCCAGATACCACAACGCTTCTTCTGAAATGGGATATGGTCAGACAACGTCAACTATTCTTCGCCAAAAGGTGCACCATCAGACGATATTTATTTAGCGGAGGGCAGGACCAGAAGTCACGGATGGAAGGTTATCTAAGGAGAAATTTTCTAACAGTGTTGAGGTTCTAGAGAGGATGCGGAGAAGAGCAACAATGACGATGAGGGAACTGGAGGCTAAAACATAGGAAGAATGATTGCTGGAATTGGTTATGGCTAGTTCAGTGATGGCTAACCTTTTCAACACTGAGTGCCCAAAGCACGCATGTGCACACACATCCCCAAAATGCAATGCGCATACATCCTCCATGCATGTGCCCACCCCTGCATATGCGCCACCCACCCCAACGCCCCACATGCGCCCCACTCCCTGTGCATGCACGGCAGAGACCCGAAGACCAGCTGGCTGGCAGGAGGCGTGCACACATGCACAGCGGAGCTGAGCTGGGGCAACGGCTCGCATGTCCACAGAGAGAGCTCTGCATGTTGCCATCGTGGGGCTAGTTTAATGAAGTTAAGGACTAGGGGTAACACAATAGCAGTCTTCCAATATTTAAGGGACTGCCCCAAAAGAGAGAGGGTCAAGCTAAACTCCAAAGCAGTTGAAAACAGCACAAGAAGCAGTGAATGGAAACTAATTGTTAGGGATAACATTGTTTACCCTAACTGGTTTAGGTAAAATAATAAATATGTTATCATGGTTTGTTAATTGAAGTGTCTGTAACTTTAACTGTAAGAATGTAATTAAGGGAGTGGTTGTAAAAGCACCATAAAAGAAGCAAGGCACGGCAGTTTGCTCTCTCTGGCTTGATGATCTCTAATTACTGCATGGATTGAAGATTGCATTTTTCCCCTACTGGAATGGGAGAGAGAAAGGACTGTTGATTTATCAACGGTGAGAGGACTGATTTATTGTAAGTGAACTGACATTGGATATTCTACACGGACTTTGCTAACTGAATATCCTTGAATGGACTGACTAAAATGATACATGACTAATGGACTGTTATTTTGACTATGCTATAAAACTCTAAATGGAATAAACTATATTTTTGATAACAAGCGTATCTGTTATTTTTACTGTATGTTAACTAACATTCAAACTTATCTCATGCATTTATCTGTATGCCTATCTGACTAACGCTGCACATTCTGTTTAGCTTGTCTCCTTAACCCTGGTTGGGGAACCCAGGCTTAACACTAATCAAGGAGAGAAGCAACCTAGAAATGAGGAGGAATTTCTTGACAGTGAGAGCCATTAAGCAGTGGAACAATTTGTCTCCAGAAATTGTGGGTGCTTCATCACCTGGAGTTGTTGTTGTTGTTTTTTTTTTAAAAAAGATTGGACAACCATTTCTCTGGTATGGTATAGGTCTCCTATCTGAACAAGAGGTTGGACTAGAAGACCTCCAAGGAGCCTTCCAATTCTTTTATTCAGATGTTCTGAATATTATAGTTTGGACTGGAAGGGACCTTGTGTTGTAATGATGAGGCAGTCGAGTTGTTTGATCATGAACAACTGAATCATGATGATCTTTACTGGAGTCTAGTCTTGCATTTTTAGTTATCCTCCATCATTGGTTAACTTTGGTTACTGCTTAATTTTCGTGACTGTTTAGCATAGTAATTAATACAATTAATTATCTCTAGTTAAAGTCTAATATATGTTTACTTCCTCTCTCTAATCCTCCTTTAGATTAGTGACTTTGTTTACCTGAGTTGTATTTGCTTGGAAACATTCTTTATCTGAGGTTTGCCATCCGAGATTGGAACATTCCTGCAATTACAACTCTACAACCTTGGAGGCAGGAGTACATATACCAGTGGTGGTATTCAGCTGGTTCGCACCGGATCGGGTGAACCGGTAGCAAGAATTTGGCATGGGTCGCCGAACCAGTTGTAAGTTTTGGCTGGCCATGCCCCCCACCCGGTCGCCCTCACACCCGATGCTCGTTCACCCCACCTGCCTGCCTGACATTCGCCTAAGGTATTTCTTTCTCTTTTTTCTCTCCCGATAATTACCTGTGGATAAGATCAGCTGTGCCAGGATTCCCCTTGCCTGAGGCCCAGGAAGGCAAAAAAAAAAAAATCTTTTCTGAAGGCTGTCTGATCCCGGGTTGAAACTCTTCACACAGACACAAATTCAAACATCATATTCACTTTATATATCCTTCCATATCTTATTATCATTTTCTTTTTTATATATATATATAAACCATTTTTATCAATTTTATATAAACAATGCACAAGGCATAACAGCTTATAATTTCTTTTCTAAGAAAAAATAATAGAAGAAGAAAACCAATAGAACATAATAATTCCAAATTATAGTATCAATACTTTGTCTATTTAACTTCATATCTTATCCCAACTTCTCCTTTTCATCCAAATTATTTCTTGTTAATTAAAATTTTATTGTCTTTTATCAATATACAACATCCAAAAAAAAACATAACAAAACCTTTATATATCCTTTCATATCTTATTACCATTTTCAATTTGTAATTCTTTGTCTGTTCTATTTCCAACTATCTATTCATCTTTTTTCTTTTATTATACTTCTCCTATACACCAATTGGAGCAACGTCTATAACTCATTACCCTAACTTAAAAGTACTTCATATAACAATTTTTCTTGGGATTCTGTTTAATAGATTCTAAAATTACACAATAAATTTTATACTCTAAATACACATATAAAAAACACAATCTTATGTACCCTCCAGAATCCCTCATTTATCCTAAATTAAATTCACCCATTGTCTCTGAATAAACTTTTTTTCTTTAGATCTTGCTTCCCCTCATTGAGGCTTCTCCTCCCCCCCTTTCTCTCTTGCTTATTCTTCTCCTTGCCCTTTTTACCCCTTTGTCTTTCCTCCTCCCTTTTCTTACTCCCTTTCCTTTGCTTTCTAACCTTGCCTCCACCTTTCCGCTCATTTTTCTCTTCTTTGGTTGTTTTTGTAATTCTTAAAATCCCCTTTTTCTTATTCTTTTTCTCCTCCTCCCCGGAAAAAACCCATTGTTCATCAAAGATGGCTTCTTCTTCCTCTTCTTCTTTGTCCCAGTCCTTCTGCTGTGTAGTCAACTTTTCATAAGTACATAACGCCATTTCTAAGAATTGAAACAAAGTGCCCAAAGTATCTTCTTTTTTATATTTTTGATATTCAGTCTTTAATTCATCCACAAGCGATGCCATTATGAAAAAAGAAACTTTTCCCAAAACAACCACAAATATTTTTAATCAAAAATAATTCCAAAAAAAAAAAAAATTCCAAAAATTAATACTTTTCTTCCTTCTTCTCTTTTTCTTTCTGGGGTTAATGTTTAATCAAAGAGGTCCAATTACCATAAACCTTTCTTTGGGATTTTCGGCAATCTCCTCCTTTTTCAGCTTCTGCTCCAATTTTTTTTCCTCTCCCTTCCCACTTGCAATATCAATTTTAAATAATCAGAAATCCATACCTCCAACAAGGATTTTCCAATTTCTTAAGTTTTTCAATGTCCAAAAAACCCTTTTTTTCCCTTAGCTTCAACTCTCAATTCACTTTCAATGTCCAATATGTCCAAACATATCTGCTGTTTCCATGGGGTGGGAGAGTGAAGAAAAAAAAAAGTTTCCTTTAACAGCTTCTCCGCCGCTTTCGATCTTCTTAGGGATACAATGTATCCTCCAGCAATTCAAACAGCTCAGTTCCAACAAATTTGAAAGATGTTACTTGACCTGGCTCAGACAGCACTTTCACTCTTCTTACTTCCTCCAGCGCAATCTTACCCGGTTGCTGGCTTCTTCGTGGCGGCCATTGCTGACCGCCGCTCCACCGCCTTGGGAAAAAGGGGTTTTTCCGGAGGAGGAGGGGGTCTGCGACACCCCCAACCCCCTGTCTGACTCCCCTCTCTCTTCAGCTGTCCCTACAGGGCAACCGTATCCCCCTGACCCATCTGGATTGGGGGTACCTCGGCGGTTAGCACAGCAGGAATCGCAAGCTGTCGCGAATTCCTGCTGCCCCGAAGCCACGCGAAACCGGAAAACCCCCCAGAGGCTCTTCTGAGGCTAGGAAGCTCCCAAAACTGAGCTTGGAGGAGTGCTACGTGCCCCTCCCATGCTCTGTTCCTTTTCTTCCTGAGCCCCAGAGGAGCCTTAGGGGAGCAAAAATGTCCCCCCCCCAACGCTCGTCTGCAGCTAAGAAGCTCCCCAAAATGGGTGGAGGCTGCAAAAAATAGCCATGCCCACCCAGTCACATGGCCATGCCCACAAAGCCACACCCACAGAACCGGTAGTAAAAGTTTGTGAATACCACCAGTGACATATACCATCGCAGACAGTGGTGGGATTCAAAGCATTTTTACTACCAATTCTGGTGGGCGTGGCTTGGTGGGCATGGCAGGGGAAGATTACTGCGAAATCCCCATTCCCTCCCCACCCCACTGACCTGCTTTCCAGCTCTGTTCTCCTGTGCAGGGCAACCAAAGAAGACCCAGCCAATCATCTGGGACTCGGGAGGCGGAGAATAGATGGGGGCGGGGCCAGTCAGAGGTGGGATTTGCTGGTTCTCCAAACTACTCAAAATTTCCACTACTGATTCTCCAGAACTGGTCCGAACCTGCTGGATACCCACCTTTGATCGCAGACAAAAGATTGTCCATCTTTTCTTGAAGGCTTCCAGCAATGGAGCATCCACAACTCCAGGAGGCAACCTTCTTCTCGTCTGAAATTCTTCAAGCTTTATCCCACTTTTTTCTTGGAGGGAAAAAAAAAAGTTTAAAACTGAGAAGTTCCATCTGGCTTGTTGTATATGCAATATGATTAATAAAGTGTGAGCTTGGAGTTAAGTGCAGGGTTCTGGCCCTGCACTTCTGATTGGCTGTTAAGCAGCCGGAACGGATTGGCCTGTTCCGGGGAATCCAATTGGCCCTTAACAGAGAGTTCTTATTGGTTATAAAAGCTAGCGTTCCTACCTTGTTATTGGTTAAACGTTACAAGGTTTGCCTATATAAGGTGGGTTTTACTGCTGTTGAATTGAAGAAGTCACAATGTAAATAAAGAGCTGAAGTTCACCGTTCAGAGGCTTGTCTCCATTCTTCTCGCCCATGCTCAAAACATAACACTGGTGACGAAGATGGGATGTGGAGATATCTGAACCAATGAAACTTCAAAGAATACCAAGCATGTGACAGACGACGCCAACAACGGAACCATGTCCGGTGGCATCGTACCACCCGCTCCGTTCGATCCAACACAAGAAGACTGGGAGTCTTACATGGATCGTTTCCAAATGTTCCTAGAGATGAACAACTTAAAGGAGGCCACAGCCGGGAAGAAACCGGTGGTGTTCCTAACGCATTGCGGTTCAACCGTATTTAAGATGGCTAAAGCACTAGCTAAACCCCGAGAAGTGAAGGCCATGGATTGGGACGACCTTGAACCTATCCTGCGAGACCACTATGCCCCAACCGTGCCTACGCTCGTGAGACGCCACGAGTTTTATCAAAGAAGCCAGCGAAAGAGAGAAAGCGTGGCCGACTTCATACAGACCTCCGAAATTTGGGAGGCCTCTGCGGATTCACCGATCTAGAAGAAGCACTAAGAGATCACATAGTTCTTGGATTAGATGCACCAGGCGTTCAAAGCAAGCTGATGGCGAAAAGCAACATCAGCCTTGCCGACACCATTGCCGATGCTACCGCAGCGGAAGCAACCAAGAAGTCGGCTGCACAACTACGCCGAAACCGCGTTCCGGTACCTCCACCGACAAGCGACATTTTATCCAAGTAGGAAGGACAGCTTGCAACAACGCACCACGAAGACCTCTCTTCGTCGTCAGACAGTGACGAAGAGGGGGTCCATTGACTGCGGTCCGACCAGGACCATTACCCGAAGCCCGTACGCCCTTGCGCTGGCTGTGGAGCCAACCATGCCAGATCCGAATGCAAATTCCGTGACGCACTCTGCCATGAATGCGGGAAACGAGGCCACATCGGATGGATCTGCCGCAGCTTGCCAGGACCCAGCCAGGCCTCAAAAGGGGCTAACTATCACCAATCGACAGGAAACCGTCCTGTAAGGCAAGAGCCAGTAAACCACTCCTACAGAAATCGAGCTTTGCAGAGAGAAGAGGCTCACCATATTATCACTATCGGTCAAGCCTCAGCCTTGGACACTAAGAAAATATGCATCACAGTAGCCATCGAGAACCAGCCTTGCCACATGGAGGTCGACTCGGGATCGTCCCTCTCGATGGTGTCTTGGAAGACACTCAAGCAACTCATCCCCACAATTCAACGCCAAGATCTCCGTTTCCAATGCCTCATCCTCAAGGACTACCAGGGGAATCGAATTCCCGTCATCGGGTCCTGTAGAGTCCGAGTCTCCTTCAAGAAGCACACAGCATACTTACCTTTAACGGTCATCGATAGAGATAGGTTCGTGCTACTCGGCATTGAAGTGGCCGGCGTAAACCGGGTCGGTGGCTGTGACTGGGAGGAAGACCTTATCTCTGAGTTCAGGGACGTCTTCGCGGACAGCTTAGGCGAGTACAAGGGGACCCCGATCTCATTCAGCTTAGATCCAAAAATAGCTCCCATTCGCCTAAAGCCCCGTCGAGTTCCGTTTGCCTTAAAATCGAAAATCAACAAACAACTTGACAAACTGATAGCTCAGGGGGTGTTGGAGCCCATCAATCACTCCCCCACATCACCCCACATAGCGTCACCAACAAAACTCCCACTGAACTGCTAATAGGACAAAAGCTCCGCTCCCACCTTGACCGGTTGCACCCTGCTTATGAACCGGAGAAACCACTAGGATCCAGCAGCTGCTGTCGCACCTTCCAGGTAGGAGACCTGATTTATGCAAAAAACCTATCGGGCGACCCGTTGTGGGTGGAAGCGACAGTAGTACATGTAACCGGCCCCAGATCCTACCTTGTGCAATGCCTTGACAATAAACTTTGGAAACAGCATATTGACCAATTACGGTCGCGGCTTGCAGCGGCTAGTCCACAACTCCCCTATGACCAAACTGAGGGGGGGGAGGTACGGAAGAAGATGAAGCCCTAGGAAACCCGTTCAAAGGAAACAATGATTTAATAGAAACTCAGGAAGTGGAGCTGGAGGGAGAAACGTTTGCACCTCAGGGAATTGCGGAAAATGTGGGCAATGACGTAGAAGTGAACTCTGAACCAGAGGCAGCCTCACTGCCAAACAATGATCTACCTCAGCAGGGTTGCAACCAGCCTATACAACGAAAATCAAAGAGACTAAAAAGACAACCATCCTATTTAAGGGACTATGTAACTGCGCCCTGAACTAAGAAGCCAGGGGGAAGGGGTGTTGTGTATGCATAAAGATTAATAAAATGTGAGCTTGGAGTAAGTGCAGGGTTCTGGCCCTGCACTTCTGATTGGCTGTTAAGCGGCCGGACCGGATTGGCCTGTTCCGGGGAATCTGATTGGCCCTTAACAGAGAGTTCTTATTGGTTATAAAAGCTAGCGTTCCTAGCTTGTTATTGGTTAAACGTTACAAGGTTTGCCTGTATAAGGCAGGTTTTACTGCTGTTAAATCAAGAAGTCACAATGTAAATAAAGAGCTGAAGTTCACTGTTCAGAGGCTTGTCTCCATTCTTCTCGCCCATGCTCAAAATATAACATGGCTGACACCAAATTTTCTCTACACAAGTCCTGGCCGATGTATTTGCAAGCTCATTAAGAAGTTGGTGTAATTTGTGTGTAATTCACAGAGGATTAAGGCAAACAGTTTCTCCAGGAATGGAAATTGTTTTTTGTTTTTGTTTTTACATTGGCAGTGGGAGCTATTAGCCATTTTGGATTGGGAAGCCAGGAAGGTGTGATCAAACAATGTAATACCTGCAGCGTGCCATTTAAAACCTATCGGAAAGTCAGTGTGATGCTTGTGAGTCATTTAGAAAATGCACATATTACTTAAGGAACAATGATCACAGCTTGATATTTATGAATGCTTAATCAAGGTTCAGAGAAGGTGGGGGTGATTTTGTTGTGGCTTGTTAATAACGGTTGATTATGACTTGCCTTCGTTATCGGAGCAGTAAACAAGAGTTTGTTCTTTTCATGACTCTATAAATTCTAGATATAGTATGTGTGTGTGTGTGTGTGTAGAGATTCTCAGTCATCCCAGTCACAGTTGTCCCAAAGGTGCTTTTTTCAGGAGGCACCTGGAGTTTTTGATTTGTCCTTGAATATATTTCGTTTCGCATCCAAGAAGCTTCTTTGGCTGTGACTGGATGGTGGAGAATGGAAGGATTGATATTCCTTGAAGACAGCTGGTCATTTGCATCCTTTAAGAGGGTTGTTGAGGCCACTTGGAGGTTTATCTGTGTCCTCAGGATCACTTTAGTAGTGCTCCTGGTTTCTGTCATCTGCAATTTTTCCTCTGGAAATCCATTCCTATTCCCACCCCATTCAAAGGATGTTCATCCCAAATTGTATAGCTCAAAGTCTGTAGAAATTCTCAGTCATCCAGATCATGGTTGTTCCAAAGGTGTATTTTTTTCAGGAGGCAACTAGACTTTCTTGTTTTTTTTCTTTTGAAGACGTTTCGCTTCTCATCCAAGGAGCTTCTCCAGATCTGACAGGATGGTGGGGAATGGAAGGATTTATATTCCATACAGACAGCTGGTCCTTTGCATCCTTTTAGCGAGTCATTGAGGCTACTTGGAGGTTTATCTATGTCCTCAGGATCACCCTGAGTGATGCTCCTGGTTCGTATAGTCTGCAATTTTCCCTGTGAAAATCCATTCGTACTTCCACACCATTTGAAGAGTGTTCATCTCAAACTGTATGGCTGAACATTTGTAGAGTTTTTTCTGTTATCCAGGTCATGGTTGTCTTCAAATGTCTTCAAAAAACAAACAAACCAAGGAAACCTCCTGAAAAAGCACTTCTGGGACAACCATGACCTGGACTGTAGTCTCTCTTTGTTTCCCAAATGCAGAGTTATTACTCCTCCATTAGACTCTGGTGATGACAACGAGAAAGTATGTACTGAGCAGCAACACATGCATCTAAGATAAATCGCACACACATTAAGGAACAATGTGCATTAAAGGCATTCTGATACCCTAGACACCATTTCCCTCTTCCTTCGCCTTCAGCAACATGCCTTCCACTTGAATCGTTTTATAATGACACCAGATGTCCCCACCATAATATCTGTCCTCCTTAATAAGTTAGGAAGTATGTTTTGAATTCTGCACTGCTGTGCAACCTATCCCAATCAAAGTGTTAGTACATATTATACTCACCTGAAGGACTCATCAGGGACTGGTGATTTTCAGCAGGTGTCTTCCTGTTTATTTCTTGATTGTTCAACATCATTCCAGTGTGTGTTTTAAAACACACCCCATTGTTTTCTGCACGCTACCGCATGCCTCAATGAAGTGAGATCTGGGGTTCATTGTATCATTTCCATACAATCCAAACCTAGCACAATTCTACTCACTCTGTCCCAAAGGTGCTTTTTCAGGAGGCAACTGGACTTTTTGGGGTGTTTCTTTGAAGATGTTTCGCTTCTCATCAAAGAAGCTTCTTCGGCTCTGACTGAATGGTTGGGGAATGGTAGTTTTATGTTCCTTGCAGACAGCCAGTCATTTGCATCTTTTTTAGAGAGTCATTGAGGTCACTTGGAGGTTTGTCTGTAACCTCAGGGCCACCTGAATTGTGGAAATGGTTCCTGTAGTCTGCAATTTTTGTGGAAATCCGTACATATTCCCATACCATGCGAAGGGTGTTCGTCCCAAAGGGTATAGCTAAAAGTCTATGGAGATTCTCAGTCATCCAGGTCATTGTCTCAAAGATGTTCTTCAAGAGGAACTGACTTACTGGTTTTTCTTTGAAGATGTGTCGCTTCTCATCCAAGAAGCTTCTTCTGTTGAGGCTGGAAGGATTAATATTACTTGCAGACAGCTGGTCATTTGCATCCTTTTTAAAGAGTTATTGAGGCCACTGGGGGGAGGGTTGTCTGTGTCACCTGGTTCACCTGAGTAGTAAACTTCCATCCTAATCCTAGATTAACAATGGCAATCAAAGAACAGGAAGAAAATATTATAAGATTTGGAATTTACTTTATGAATGGTTAGATAGAAGAGTAAGAAACTGAAGCACGTGGTAACGGTAATAATATACTATAATTGATTATTTCTGAAGGAGTAAGAATATGAAGAGTAACTTAGTAAAGATGAGATTTGTTTTTGAAAAATAATATAGAACTGAAATTATAATGTTAAAGATAATATAATAAGGGAACAATATGAAATAGAATGTTGATTAGAATGGCTTGTGAATATAATTAAATAAGAAATGTATAATAATATTACTATGTGCACAAGATATAAGTACCCAACCAACACAGTATAAAATTGAAAGATGGTTTTATTTGTTATTCTTGTTGTAAAAATTAAAATAAAAACTTTTTCAAAAACAAAAAAAGAAATGGTGAATTCTAGTCCCACCTTATCCATGAAAGCCAGCTAGGCTGACTTTGGGCCAATCACCAGGAGATGGTGAGTTCTAGTCCCATCTTAAATTAAAGCCAGCTAGGTTGACTTTGGGCCAATCACCAGGAGATGGTGAGTTCTAGTCCCACCTTATCCATGAAAACCAGCTTGGTGACTTTGGGCCAATCACCAGGAGATGGTGAGTTCTAGTCCCGCCTTAGGTATGAAAGCCAGCTGGGTGACTTTGGGCCAATCACCAGGAGATGGTGAGTTCTAGTTCCACCTTAGATATGAAAGCCAGCTGGATGACTTTGGGCCAATCACCAGGAGATGGTGAGTTCTAGTCCCACCTTATCCATGAAAACCAGCTTGGTGACTTTGGGCCAATCACCAGGAGATGGTGAGTTCTAGTCCCGCCTTAGGTATGAAAGCCAGCTGGGTGACTTTGGGCCAATCACCAGGAGATGGTGAGTTCTAGTTCCACCTTAGATATGAAAGCCAGCTGGATGACTTTGGGCCAATCACCAGGAGATGGTGAGTTCTAGTCCCACCTTATCCATGAAAACCAGCTTGGTGACTTTGGGCCAATCACCAGGAGATGGTGAGTTCTAGTCCCGCCTTAGATATGAAAGCCAGCTGGGTGACTTTGGGCCAATCACCAGGAGATGGTGAGTTCTAGTCCCACCTTATCCATGAAAACCAGCTTGGTGACTTTGGGCCAATCACCAGGAGATGGTGAGTTCTAGTCCCGTCTTAGATATGAAAGCCAGCTGGATGACTTTGGGCCAATCACCAGGAGATGGTGAGTTCTAGTCCCACCTTATCCATGAAAACCAGCTTGGTGACTTTGGGCCAATCACCAGGAGATGGTGAGTTCTAGTCCCGCCTTAGGTATGAAAGCCAGCTGGGTGACTTTGGGCCAATCACATTCTCAGTTCAATTCATCAACACAAGGTGGTTGTTGTAGGGAAAATGGGAGGAGGAAGGTGTGTTGGATTTGTTCACCGCCCCGAGTTATTGGTGAAAATAATAAGGGCAGAAATAAATCAATCAATAAATAAAATAACAAATAAATAAATCAATTGCAACCGAGATAGGCAAGCCATTGAGAAAAAGACCAAAAACACTTTAATTGTAAAAGTTGGAGCAAAAGTTTGGATCCATAAGCACATAAGCCCATCAACCCATCACTCATCCTTATTTTTCGATCAATTATGTGCCACCCTGTTACTTGTTGACTCTTAGCAACCGCAAAGATATATATATTTTTCTCCCTAACAACCTTGAACATCCCCAGCTCTGTGGAATTGAAAAAGCACAGCTTTAATCCATATTCGGATGCTGGGAGTATTGAGCTCCTGGTTGCATTATCAGGAGAAGGATTGAAGGGTGACGTCCCAACGGGACAGAAGAGAATCAAAGGAGAGCTCACCCTTGCCCAAATAGAGGGAAAGGGCAGGGCACAAGATAGCAATAGCACTTGGGTTTATAGACCGCTTCACAGTGCTTTACAGGCCTCTCTAAGTGATTTACAAAGTCAGCCTATTGCTCCCAACAATCTGGGTCCTCATTTTATCCACCTTGGAAGGATGGAAGGCTGAGTCAACCTTGAGCCGGTCAGGATTGAACTGCTGGCTGGCTGCGGTCAGAGTTAGTCTACAATACTACATTCTAACCACAGTGCCACCATGGCTCCTTCCTTCCTTCCTTCCAAACAGATTTATATATTGCTCCACAATGCTTTACAGTCCCCTCTAAGCAGTTTACAGAATCAGCAGATCACCTCCAACATTTTGGGTCCTTATTTTAACCACCTCGGAAGGATGGAAGGCTGAGTCAACCTTGAGCCGGTCAGGATCGAACTGCATGCTGTGGGCAGAGTTAGCCTGCCATTCTGCATTCTAACCACTGTGCCACTAGGGCTCTGAAACAAATAAACATGGCGGTCACAACCATGGGATTTTTAATGTGCCCTGGGAACAAGGAGCAGGGAATCCATCCCAATGAGTTTTTTGGGGTCTCTTCCCCAATAATATTCTCAGCTGGCCACATGGAAGAAGGCGATGGCTATCGAAGTATTTATTTACATCCTGTCTTTATTACTTTTATAAATAACTCAAGGCAGTAAACGTACCTAATACTGGGTATCACTCCTTCCTCTTCCTGTTTTCCTCATAACGACAACCCTGTGAGGTGGGTTGAGCTGAGAGAGACTGGCTAGCCCAAGGTCACCCAGTTTTCATGCCTCAGGTGGAACTAGAACTCACAGCCTCCTGATGAATGTTCCAAAGCCATCCAACTGGCTTTCATGCCTAAGGCAGGAGTAGAACTCATCGTCTCATGGTTACTAAAGTAAACTTGACTCTCAGTATTTAACCTTTAAGTAGTTAAAGTATTTAATCCGCAGTTATTTTTTTTTCTTTTCCTATCCTACTGGTATCAGAACTTGGGGTAGCTGAAACATCTGTGTTGGCACAACATTGGCAATATTTATCTTTGTGAATATTTAATGTATGTGTTATTGCAGGGGTCCACATGATCATTGGTTCAGTGCCAGCCGATCATCGGAACTAGGGGTTTGCCCAAACCATTCTGAACTGGGAGGATCCCTGGAGCAGCCCCTGACTGTGAGTAGTCCAGCAAAATGCTGTTGGCACAATTGCCTTCAAAACAAGAAGTCCAGCGAGGCAAAAAATAAAATAAAAAACAGCAAATGAATCCATGAAGCAAGGAAGAAGCAAACAGTCCTGCAAACAGCAGACATTGACAGCAGCCCATAAAACTCCACAAATTCAGTCCCTCCCCACAGCGTCTTCTTAAAGTCTCAGTCCCCAGGTGTGCTTTGTGAAGAGGGGTGGGATGCTTTCCTCCTGAGTAGTCTGGTCGGCTGGTGCTGTTCCCGCCTCCTCTCTGGTCTCCATGCTCAGGGATCAGGAGGGGAGGCAGTCCTTATTCATCATCTGAGCTCTGTCACTCCTTATTTCCACCACCTTCCCTCTCTCGGTTGTCCTGCTGCCATTCCTCCTTGCTGGCAAGCCATCCCAAGCCAGGCTGCCTCGTCCTGCTTCTCCCCACATTCCTCCGAAGCCAACGAGGCTGCCCCCTCAACCTCCATCGGCCCCAGCTCCTGCTCATCCGCGGATTTAGGCTCCAAAGGGGGCATGACACATAACAACTCCAGCTAACTCCTCTCTTGACTCCACCCCTCCAGGCTCTGCCTGGCCTTCTGTTATATCGACATATTTAGGTTGTGGATGTTTTTAATTGCTTTACAATATTAGAATTGCATGTCACCCAGCGTCCTGTGGCTGAGATGGGGAGCTATAGAAAATGAATGAATGGATGACTTCCTGCCCATCTTCCCATCAAGAAACTCTGGACAGCTTACAATATCATAAAGGACAATACAAACAATTAGATGGTTAAAAGCATTTTTTTAAAAATTGGGCAGTAAAAAAAATCCTAAAAATTCAAAGGGACCAATGCATACACTGGATGTTGAGATGAGATCTACATCTAATATACTAATCAAAATTATATTGTTTTATTGTTGATACCGGTGCACCATATATTGCATAATATATGGATATGATATTAATATTAACATTTGTCTGTATTGCAGATCTATACAGGTAGTCCTCGATTTACGACCACAACCGAGCCCAACATTTATGTTGCTGAGTGAGACAGTTTAGTGAATTTTGCCCCATTTTATGTCTGTTCTTGCCACCTTTGTTAAGTGAATCCTTGCAGTTATTAAGTGAGTAACAGGGTTGTTAAGTAAATCCGGCTTTCCCATTGGTTTGGCTGATCAGGAGGTTGCAGGAGGGGGTCATGTGACTCTGGGACACTGCAACCATCATAAATATGAATCAGGTGCCAAACATCTGAATTTTGAATCAAATGTTTATGACCACATTGCAACAGTCATAAGTGTGAAAAATGGTCATAGGCGGTGGTGGGATTCAAATAATTTTACTGCAGGTTCTGCAGGCATGGATTGGTAGGCATCATAGCAGAAGGATACTGTAAAATCTCCATTCCCTCCTCACCCCACTAACCTGCTTTGCAGCTCCATTCTTCTGTGCACTGCAACCAGAGGTGGTATTCAGCAGGTTCGGACCAGTTCTGGAGAACCGGTAGCGGAAATGTTGAGTAGTGTGAAGAACCGGCAAATACCACCTCTGACTGGCGCTGCCCCCATCTATTCTCTGCTTCCTGAGTCCCAGCTGATTGGCTGGGTCTTCTTTTGTTGTGCTGCACAGAAGAACAGAGCTGGAAAGCAGGTTAGTGGGGTGGGGAGGGAATGGGATTTTGCAGTAACCTTCCCCTGCCATGTCCGTCGAGTCATACCCACCAAGCCACGCCCACAGAACCGGTAGTAAAAAAATTTGAATCCTACCACTGAGGGCAACAAAAGAAGATCCAATCAATCAGCTGGGAGGCTGGGAGGCAGCAATCGACTGACCATCAGCTGGAACTCGGAGCCTGGGAGGCAGTGAATACATCTTTGGGTGCCCCAGCCTTACAAACTCGGTCTCCCTGCAGCCTCCTGGGAGCCAAAACAGACTCCTAGAAGGGCAGAGGACAGGTGGGCAGGGCCAGTCCAAGGTCGTATTTGCCAGTTCTCCAAACTGGTTAAAATTTCTGCTACCGGTCTGCCAAAATCAGTCGGAACTGGCCGGTCATAAATCACTTTCTTCAGTGCTGTTGTAACTCCAAATGGTCATTAGTTTAATGTAAGATTTGGTGATTGACCCATGGCTATAGAAAACTACAGATCTTCAATGCAGATAAAGCCACCTACCCCAATCAATAGCTTTATAATCGGAAGAAATGTGGATAAGATAAAAACACAGTAAATTATTGTCTCTTATCCCATCTTTGTGACCTTTGGCCTCTCTGCTGGAAGCTCATCAATATATGGTCCATGTTTCCATTTCTCCTATAATTTTTCGACTCCCATTTTCTTCTTAATGTTTCCATTCTAACTAATTTGCCTATATATATATAAATCTGGGAACCTCTCCTGGCCTCATCTTTTACTATATTTTTTACCTTTATTAATATAGAAGAGGGACTGAATATAGAAAGTCTTCTTAAAGGCTTAAATATGGAGATGACCTTCTGTGGGTTTGGGTGAAAAATGAAGTGTCCTGCTTCATTAAATCCCTTTCCTCACCAGTGGAAAATGGGATCATGTGGCTTAATAATTCTTCTTTCTTTATGAAAGAAATTTATGAATTCTCTCCCTCCTTCCTTAATTTGGCCTTCTCATCTTTTTCATTGCTTAAAAACTTCTGATAATTACAACTCTAACTGCAGAGGGCAAGATACAGCTCCCACGAAGTTGGAATGTCTATCTTTTGACCAGAATATTACTTTTCACCAAATATAGTTCCATATTTCTCTAAACATTCTCACTAAAAAATGAAAACTTTATTCCAGATTCCTCTTTAGTCCTGCTTTCCTAAGTATTGGGAATTCTATCCAACTAGATAGGATCATCGGTAGTAAAAAGGTGGGAAGTTTGCAGAGAGGAGGAGGAGGAAATGTTGGTGGTGTTGGAGGTGGAGGTGGAGTTGGAGTTGGAGGTGGTGGAGATGGAGATGGAGATGGAGGAAGAGGAGGAGGAAGAAGAGGTGGTGTCAGAGGAGGAGGAGGAGGAGGAGGAGGAGGAAGAGGAGCTGTTGGAGGTGGAAGAGGAGGAGAAAGAGGAGGAGAAGGAAGGGGACTGTTGGGTCCTTGGTTCTCTCTGAGCTTGGTTGTTCTCTTGCAGACATTTTATTACCCAACTATGTAACACTGTCAGTGCTAGAAGGGTTGGATTTTGAGATTCTTTGTGCTGTCTGAGCTTGGTGGTTTTCTTGCAGACATTTCATGACCCAATGAGGTAACATCATTAGTGCGAGAAAGGAATAGGATTTGTGTTCTCTTCATATACAACTGTAACATAACCACAGCCCAGACAATTATGGTAATTAATAATGGTAATTAATGGTAATTATGTAACTCTGTGTAACTTGTTGTATAAAGTTGTATCAAGATGACAACCTGATGTTGGAAACTGAACCAGATAAGGTGTTTGACATATGGGGATCAGGGGTTAAAATAGGCTTTTAAAAATGTCAGGAAGAGGTTGGAGAAGAGTCAAAGGTGGTGAAAAGTAGTTGAGAAAGTTGGAGAAAGAGACAACAAGAAGGAAGATAATTAATAAGCAATGGTGGAATTGGGCCACAAAAGTGATGTAAACTCCACAATGATCCAAGGTGACAATAGATGTTTGCTGGACAAGAAGGATAATAATGCAGCATAGGATCCATCTACCTTATGCAGAATATCGAGAGGGAGAAAAAGATACGAAGAAGAAACAAGAAAGAAAAATCGAGGTTTTGCTTGGTGTAAGAGGCAACTGGTCAAGTTAACAGAAACCCTTGATTAAGTCTTTGGGACATTTAGTCGAATCCTAGGATTGGAAGAGGGTTTTTTTTTGTTTTTTGTTTTGGGAAGTCTTCTAACCCAACTCTCTGCCCTAAGCAGGAACCCTTATTGCATTCTGGACAAATAGCTGTTCAATCCTTTCTTGAAGACCTTCCAATGATGGAGCACCCGCAATTCCATGAGGAAGCTGTTCCATTGCTTAATAGTTCACACTGTTAGGAAATTCCTCCTTAGTTCCAGGTGGTATTGGACCGGTTCACACCGGTTCAGGAGAACTGGTAGTAGCGATCTGGTGTGGGTCGCTGAATCGGTAGTGACTTCTGGCTGGCCACGCCCCCAATCAGGTTGCCCGGTTGCCACTTTCTCCCTTGCCCTGCTCACCTGATGCTTGCTCGTTCCTCTTGCTGCTGGCCCCACCCACTCCCTCCTCCCCTCCTATGTGGCATGCTCAGTGGTGGGATTCAAAAAAATTTACTACCAGTTCTGTGGGTGTGGCTTGGTGGACGTGGCTTAGTGGACGTGGCAGGGGAAGGATACTGCAAAATCTCCATTCCCTCCCACCCTACTAACCTGCTTTCCAGCTCCATTCTCCTGTGCAGGGCAACCAAAGAAGACCCAGCCAATCAGCTGGGACTCGGGAGGCAGAGGATAGATGGGGGCGGGGCCAGTCAGTGGTGGGATTTGCCAGTTCTCCAAACTACTCAAAATTTCCAGTACCAGTTCTTCAGAACTGGTCAAAACCTGCTGAATAACACCTCTGCTTACAGCATTTCCAAAGAGCTTAACCCCCATTTATGTTCCCAGAAATATGGAACTGGAGCACCATGCTAATTTTCTATTTGGACAAAATTGCTGCATTATATCTTATGCATGAACAATGGCTTCCATATGCTCCCTTTATCTGTTCAGCCTTTTGCTGCATACGTCTTCCTTAAAGGGTCTGTAAAGTATAATTTGTAGGTTCACAACAGGTTGTGACAAGGAACCAGTTGCTCTTTTGAATAGAGAGAAAGAGGATTCTTCCTCTCCTGTGGAGGATGCGTATAAATGTTTTTTTTTTTTTAATTTGGCTTTATGCTATCTCAGTGCCAAAATTGTATTCCATGCATCCACAAAGAAGAGCTTGCTTTGTTTTGCAATTTTGTGTTGCAATTGTTTCACTTTTGTGTTTGCAATAAGCGAAAGGTTCAAACCTGGTAGATAATAATCAGCTTTGCAGTTCTTATGCCGCTGATATTTTCAAAATGTTTGCCTTCCTTTGATAAATATTTGCGAAAGTAAATTGACAAACTCAAAGGTCCGTGCCTAAACCTTTGTAAATCAGGACAACATTGGCTTCCTCCAGAGTAAAGAAACAATTGAGTTAATTGGACGTTATAATCCATGACTATTTAATGTGTGATCTCTAAGGGGGAAACCGTGTGAAACAACATGGGGCTGCTTCTATTAGAAGCAATGAGGGAGTAATTACTCTGTCATCTATTAATTGGGTTCTCACAACAGACTGGCTTAATATAGGGCAGTGTCTTTGGAGATTCTCAATCATCCAGGTCATGGTTGTCCCAAAGGTTTTTCTTGCTTTGTTTTTTTTTTTCCTTTGAAAATGTTTTGTTTTCATCCAAGAAGCTTTTTCAGTTCTGAAAAGCTGCAGAAGGTTCTTCAATCAGAATAGATCTGGAAAGGACCTTGGAGGTCTTCTAGTCCAACCCCCTGTTCAAACAGGAGACCCTCTACCATTTCAGACAAGTGACTGTCCAGTCTCTTCTTAAAGACCTCCAGTGATGGAGCACCCATGATT
Source organism: Hydrophis major (assembly GCA_033807585.1). Taxonomy (NCBI): domain Eukaryota; kingdom Metazoa; phylum Chordata; class Lepidosauria; order Squamata; family Elapidae; genus Hydrophis; species Hydrophis major. Next base: position 137,948,289 of record CM066332.1, read on the forward strand.
TCCGGTGGCAAGCTGTTCCACTGGTTAATTGCCCTAGGAAGTTTCTCCTCAATTCCAGGTTGCTTCTCTCCTTGATTAGATTCAATCTATTGCTTCTTGTCCTTCCCTCAGGTGCTTTGGAGAATAGCTTGATTCCCTCTTCTTTGGGGCAGCCCCTCAAATGGTGTGCATAAGCGCACCAGCACGCCCACCATCTGTCCTGTCCTACTGTTCCCATTTATCCATTTATTCATACTCATTTATTATGTATATACTCATACTTGTTTATACTTATATGTTTATGTTCAGAGTTTTGCAGTGTAAATTCGTCACCAGAAAAATAAATACAGATGGCTAAGGCTTCATTTTAACTTCTTTATAAACACAAGTAAAGTTTTACAATACCAGTTGTAGATTTCTTCAACATGGAGCAAACAGAAGCAGACATGTTACAAGCAACTCAACTTCAGCTCAGAAACAGAAATCAGTTTCACTTTAGTTCAGCAGGCAAACAAGAGGAGAGAAGCAGTTTCATTTTCAATAGACAGACTCAAAGCTCAACATAGCTGCAGAGTTGCAGAGCTTAATATAGAGCCACGCCTAGGCTACTTCTACTTTCAGTTTCCAAACAGTCCTCATTGGCTGCTTTAGTTGATATGCCTATTCATTGGCTGACCTTGTTACCCTGCTCTATTCCAGTTCATGAATATACTCTGATAGTTTGTATGTTATGTTCATACTTTTTTATTTATTTTGATTTGTCAATCGCTTACAAGATAATAGGTATAAGTATAAACATAGTTTTGAATACATGAGATGGATACGTGTAAGAAAAATAAAAGAAACAATAGGACAGGGACGGTAGGCGCTTGGTGCGCTTATGTATGCCCCCCTACAGGCCTCTTAGGAAAGGGGTGAGGTCAATAGTAGACAGTCTAAGGTTAAAGTTTTTGGGGTTTGGGGAAGAAACCATAGAGTCAGGTAGAGAGTATTCCAGACCTTGACCACTCTGTTGCTGAAGTCATATTTCCTGCAATCAAGTTTGGTGCGGTTAACCTTGAGTTTGTAATTATACTTGTTTTCTCATACATGCTTGACAAACAAACAAACAAATAAAAATAAAAAATATTGAAACACTGCTATCACGTCACCCCTGGTCCTTCTCTTCGTTAGACTAGACACACTCAATTCCTGCAACCGTTCTTCATATATATTTAGCCTTCATTCCCCTATTCATCTCAGTTGCACTTCTCTGCATGATTCTCAACAAAACCCTTCAACATTGGTTCTATGAGTAGCAGAAAAGGCATCATCATAAGCACCCCCATTTGATTCGATTTTTTCAGCTAGTTCCCTACTACTGCTATGCAACAGTCTTTTAGGCACTGTGATGAAGATTTCAGTCTGACTGCAAACATGTGTAGCCAACAGACAGCAGCAAGAAAAGATTGCTTGGTTGCAGCTCGTTGCTTCCAAAGGCTCTCAGAGATTTTCCCTGATGAATAAATAAAATAAGAAAATCTGTTTCCCCGGTCCCTCGCTACCTCAATGTGGGGAAATCCAGGCAGGGATATCAGAAGAGCTAGCAGTTGAGGAGAAGGCAGTACCAAGCTACACGTTCTGTAGAGGTCTGTAGGGGGCGTGCATAAGCGCACCAATCAGAGGTGGTCTTCAGCAGGTTCAGACAGGTTCTGGAGAGCCGGTAGCGGAAATTTTGAGTAATTTTGAGAACTGGCAAATGCCACCTCTGACTGGCCCCGCTCCCATCTAGTCTCCGCCTCCCGAGTCCCAGCTGATTGGCTGGGTCTTCTTGCACAGAACGGAACTGGAAAGCAGGTTCGTGGGGTGGGGAGGGAATGGGGATTTTGCAGTAACCTTCCCCTGCCACGCCCACCAAGCCACGCTCACAGAACCGATAATAAAAACATTTGAATCCCACCACTGGCACCAATGTGCCTACTGTCCCTGTCCTATTGTTTCTTTTTATTTTTCTTATATGTATCCATTTTATGGATTCATAACTATGTTTATGCTTATACCTATTATCTTGTAAGCGATTGACAAATCAAAATAAATAAATAAAAAATAAAATAAAGTTCTTGACAGCACAACAAGGAACCTGGAGCTCAACTAGGAAGATTTCCAAAACTAGAGGAGACGGCTAGGAAAGCAAAGACTTCACCTGGAGCTGCATTGCAATGTGACTACTGATGGAAAAGTGTTTTCTGTTTCATCTTATGGTTAGATTCTGAAAGACAGAGCTAAAGGGAGTTTCAATCTGTACATTTTCAGAAGCAATATCCAAGTGAGATAGAAGAGAGAGAGAGAGAGAGAAATGGATGACATGTAGATAGAAGATAGGTAGATGATGATGATGATAGATAGAGAGATAGATGGAAAGAGAGAGAGAGAGAACAGAACAGAACAGAACAAAAGAACAGAGTAGGAAGGGACTTTATAGGTCATCTAGTCCAATCCACCCCTGCCCAAGCAGGAGACCCTACCAATTCTGGCAGATGGTAGTCCAGTCTCTTCTTGAAAGCTTCCAGTATGAAGCTCCCACAACTTCTGAAGGCAAAACTGTTCCATTGGTTGATTGCTGTCATTGTCAGAAATTTTCTCCTTATTTCCAGGTTGAATCTCTCCTTGATCAGTTTCCATCCATTATTCCTTGTCTGGCCTTCGGGTGCTTTGGAAAAACAGGTTGACCCCCTGCCTCCCTCTCTGTGGCAGCCCCTCAAATATTGGAAGACTGCTATCATGTCTCGCCTGGTCCTTCTCTTCCCTAGACTAGCCAAGCCCAGTTCCTGTAACTGTTCATTGTATGTTTTAGCCTTCAGTCCCCTCATCATCCTGGTTGTTCTTCTCTGCATTCTTTCTAGAGTCAGATACAGTTCTGCAGAGGAATTATGGAGTCTGTCACCTGTATCTCTACAACTGCCTGGTTTGGCACTGCAATCAAACAGGACAGGTACAGATTTCAACAGATAGTTAGGACTGCAAAAAAACCAGTTGCCACTAGCCTGCTTCCCATTGAGGACCTGTACACTGCACGTGCCAGAAAGAGAGCCGAGAAAATATCTACAGACCCTTCCCGTCCTGGACATAAACTGTTCCAAGTTCTCCCCTCAAGATTTTGCTAAAGGGCATTGCATACCAAAACAACCAGACATAAAGTTTTTTTTCCCCCATGCCATCATTCTGCTGAAGATTTAATTCCCAAAGCACTGTCTGATTTCTCATCTTTTCTCTTCTCTTATTGGTGTCTTATGATTTATCATTTGTGGTTTGTAACTTATGATTAATGATTGTAACTATGATTTATGACCTATGGCCTAATACTTGTTGTTTATATGTACCCTGTGAGCTTATGCATCAGAGACAAATTCCTTCTGTGTCCGATCACACTTGGCCAATAAAGAATTTCTATTCTATTCTATTCTATTCTATTCTATTCTATTCTATTCTATTCTATTCCATTCCATTCCATTCCATTCCATTCCATTCCCTATTATTTTCTTTTCTATTCTTTTCTATTTTCTACTCTACTCTACTCTACTCTACCCTACCCTACCCTACCCTACCCTACCCTACCCTACCCTACCCTATCCTATCCTATTCTATCCTACCCTATCCTATCGCATTGTATTCAACTCCACTCCGTCAACCCCATTCCATTCTTTCCTGTTCTTCCCTTCCTCTCCCTTCCTCTCCCTGTTGTTCTGTTATTCTGTTCTATTCTGAACAAAGAATTTTGTTCTATTCTTTATAGAAAGTAACAAAGCAATGTTTTCTCATTGGATTTGGATTATTTTTCTGTGCACTCTTGTTAAAAGAAAACCATTCTAAGTGTCGGTCAGAAACTTAGTCTTTTAATCCATGAAAATAGTATAGTCATACCTCGGTACTTGTCATTAATTGGTTCTGGGAAGTACTAAAAACAACAAGTACCGAATAATTTTTGCCCAAAAAGAATAATGGGGAAACTACTCACAAGGCAACTGACATCAACAAGTTCTAGCTTATGTGTCAAGTACAGAACAAAAGAGCCGTACCAAGACAAAATGTTCACGTCAAAAAGTGTCGAGTGGTGTATTATGCAGTTTGGGAAAATTGGTATGAATGGATGGACAATAGGAATAAGATTTGTGAAAAAAATCAATTTTTTAAAAGATTTTGTTTTTAAATTTTTTTAAAGATTTGTGAAAAAAGAAGGTATAGACAGGTATATAAATAATTAGAAATGTATGGAAATATGTATTTTTACCAAAAATGCCTCAGTACTGCTAAAGATGATTGAGATGTGTAAAGAGAAAAAACTGCAGTAAAAATATTTTTTTTAAAAAGTGTTGAATGCCAAATGTGACGAGTTTCAAAGCAGTCAAGTACCTAGGGACCACTGTATGTTATTAAAGCAAGGTCTTGTTTTCTGAGATGGATGGATGGAGGAAGGAAGGAAGGAAGAAGGAAGGAAGGAAGGAAGGAAGGAAGGAAGGGTTACATATAAGATAATATAGCATTGTGTGATGTTTTGTATACTTTGTATTACCAACATTCTGAGACAAACTTCAAAGAGCCCAACAAAATATATACAGGAGTTCTGACTTTCTACTCTTCAAAGCAACTGTGCGTGTAGATTATTTGATTCCCTCCCCCCAGAAAATTATTTATTTCTGCTCTTACACTGCACGCAAACCATCTACTGTAAATGTCATCTCAAGTGAATTTGGAAGACTTATGTAGCCTTTTCATTATTTGCTGCAGTTTAATATTTCAGGCAATGCTATGCTATCTGTCAGGTCAAAAGCTTTTTTCTCTGCAAGTTCCTAGCAGAAAGACATGAATTATAAAATAGAGATGGAAATCGCAGGTTGAAAATTAACATTTAAAAACTCTAGCTTTCTGTTTGTTTGAGGCCTGGATTCATTGAGTGTTGTTTACGTCCTTCGTTTCTGCACTCTGTTTATAGCCTAATTTGCTGTATAAGTGGAACATTCATTTCCCATTCAACATTTTGCAAAGCTTTTGATGATGATTGTAGTAACAAGTGTTTCTTAGGTAGGCAGTCATCCCTTCAAGATACTGAGAGCTTTGGAGGCATGTAACATTCAAACAGCTTTTGCTTCAAGTCAAACTCTTTGTCTATCTATTGCTGCACTGTTCAATCTCTGCTAGGGGCTTTTCAAGATTCCTGACAATATTTTCCAGCCCTTCCTAAAGGGTTGTCTAACAGGGAAGACCAAAAAACCAACACAATTTTAGGTTGCATAAACAGAGGGATGGAATCAAGATCACGTGAAGTGTTAATACCACTTTATAATGCCTTGATAAGGCCACATTGGGAATATTGCATCCAGGTTTGATCACCATGATGTAAAAAAGATGTTGAGACTCCAGAAAGAGTGCAGAGAAGAGCAACCAAGAGGATTAGGGGACTGGAAGCTGAAACATATAAAGAATGGTTGCTGGAACTGGGTATGTCAAGTTTGACGAAAAGAAGGACTAGGGTAAACATGATAACAGTGTTCTGATATCTATGGGGTTGCCATAAAGAAAAAGGAGTCAAGATATTTTACAAAGCACCCGAAGGCAGGACAAGAAGCAACAGATGGAACCTCATCAAGGAGAGAAACAACCTAGAACTAAGGAGAAATTTCCTGATAGTTAGAACAATTAACCAGTGGAACAACTTGCCTCCAGAAGTTGGGAATGCTCCAACACTGGAGGCTTTTAAGAAGAGACTGGGCAGCCATTTGCTTTAGGGTTTCCTGCCTGATCAGGGGGTTGGATGAGAAGACCTCCAAGGTCCCTTCCAACTCTGTTATTCTACCCTATTCTAAAAGTCAAAGGTGAGCTATAATTGTGCAATCAAAGTCCCATCTACTTTGTACAAGCTGACTTTTGGATCTCCCATGAGTGGAACTGACCTTAGGCCTGTCCACATAGAATGTCAATACTTCAACCACTGAGCAGACAAGAGTCCTATAGCGTAGGTTGTCCAGGAATCAAATGAGATCAATGTCTTTATTTAGTAATAAAACCATGGAATGAAGAGCCATTTTGCCCATCCGGTCCAATTCCCTGCTTTGTGGAAGAATTCATACTAAAACTTCCCCACTCAACAGCTGTCTAACCTTTGCTAAATTGCAATAGAGCCCACCAGGTCTTGGGGAATTGATTCCACTATCAAACTGCTGATATGCTAGGAAGTCATTTCCTAAAATCCCAATAAAACCTAGGTTCTTGTTCCTTTAATTCAATATCCCATATCTTGCACTCTGAAAACAACAGATCTTCCACTTCTATCTGACATCCTTTCAGATGCTACCATACCCTCTTCTCCCCTCAAGGCTAAATAGACTTGATTCTTTAGTGTCTCATCATAAGATGCGTCTGTGGTGACAATGCAAAAGGGCTTTCTTATTGTGAGGAATTTAATGACATGTTTGTGTTATGAAGTAATAAAGGCGTTTCATAGAGTTTTAAACAACCTTCAGTAAAAAGCAGGGTTCTAATCCTGCACTTCTGGTTGGCCCGAAAATAGCGACATAGGATTGGTGCCTTCTGGGAAATCTGATTGGCTGCTAACAGGCCGACTCTCATTGGTTCAAGGGTTAAATACTTCCATGCTTTTCATTGGCTAATAGGACAGCAGCCAACCCTATAAAAGGGCTGCTGCTGCCCTAGGTGTTGCTCTGTTCAGTATGATTAATAAAGAGTTGAAGTTCACTGTTCACTGCCTTGTCTCCGTTCCTTGCGCCCACACTCAGAACTTAACACTGGTGATGAAGGTGGGATGCAGAGACATCTGAGCTGATTGAACACTCACAGAGCACCAAACAGAGCACGTGGCTGAAGGCACATCGACAACGGAAAACATGTCCGGCAGCACCATACCACCCGCTCCATTTGACCCGACACAAGAAGACTGGGACTTGTACATGGACCGTTCCAGATGTTTCTGGAGACCAACAATTTGAAGGACGCAACAACGGGGAAAAAGCGAGCAGTGTTCCTGACCCATTGCGGGCCTGCCGTCTTTAAGATGGCCAAGGCACTAGCGAAACCGGCTGAAGTGAAATCCATGGACAAGGACGTCCTTGCGCCCCTTCTACGAGCCCCCTATGCACCCACCGTACCAACGCTTGTCCGAAGATACGAGTTTTATCAGAGGGACCAACAGAAAGGAGAGAGCATTGCAGATTTCATCATGGACCTCCGGAACCTGGGAGACTTCTGTGGGTTTGCAGACCTCGAAGAAGCTCTGAGAGACCGGATAGTTCTGGGATTAGATGACCATACGGCGCAGAGCAAGATCATGACCAAAGGGGATATTGATCTTGCCAATGTCATCAAAGACGCTACTGCAGCAGAAGCAACCAGGAAGTTGACCGCCCAAATGCACCACACCAACACACCGCTCCGTCAACTCGCCAACGATACCTCACCTCGCCTAGAGAGGCACACAACAGCGACCCACCACGAGGACCTCGAATCTCCATCGGATAGTGATGAGGAGGAGGTCAACCGGCTCCAGTCCGAACGCGACCAATGAAATCCGCGTAATCAAAGACTTCCGCGCCAATGCATGGGTTGTGGGGCAAACCACCCACAATCAGAATGCAAATTCTTCAACACGCTCTGCCATTCCTGTGGGAAAAGAGGCCACATTGGGAAGGTCTGTAGAAGCAAGCGAGGATCCAGCCCAAATCGGAGAGAAAACAACTACCACCAGACCACAGGGAATCGTCTTGTGAGTCGGGAACGCATGAACCACTCCTACAGAAATAAAACACTTGCCACTTCACCGAGACGGGAAGAGGCACACCAAACCATTACCATCGGTCACGCTTCATCGTTAGATGCAAAGAAGATCCGAGTGAGGATCACCATTGAGAACCAACCTTGCGTGATGGAAGTCGACTCAGAGTCATCCCTCTCAATGGTTTCCTGGAAGACCCTTAAACCGTTAATCCCTGCTGTCCGGTGTCAAGACCTCAGAGCCCAAAGAATTATACTCAAAGATTACCAGGGGAACTGAATTCCAGTTGTCGGCTCCAGCCAAGTCCAAGTATCATTCAAAAATCATACTGCGTCATTACCGCTGACCATCGTCGATTGCGACTGGCCTAGTTTGTTAGGCCTTCAATGGTTCACCCCACTCGGGATCGAGGTAGCTGGCATTCACCAAACCAGAAGCGACGACTGAGAGGAGGCCCTCGTCCAGGAATTCCAGGACGTCTTTGCAGACAAACTAGGCGAGTACAAGGGGACCCCGATATCATTTAACCTTAACCCTGAAGTTGCCCCCATCCGCCTTAAGCCTCATCGGGTACCTTTTGCCCTAAAACCAAAGATCGATGAGCAGCTCGATAAATTAATAGCCCAGGGTGTTTTAGAACCAACTGACCATGCCCGTTGGGAAACCCCAATCATAACACCCATCAAACCGGATGGATCATTAAGAATTTGTGGGGACTACCAGGCCACCCTCAATCACGCCCTTCAACAGAACGCTTACCCGGTGCCGGTGGTTCAACACCTTCTCCATTCCCTGGGGGGCAGAAAAGTCTTCGCTAAATTGGATTTAGTGCAGGCGTACCAACAACTGCCTGTAAATAAAAAAACCGCGGAAGCACAGATGATCATTATGCACTGAGGCGCTTTTAAATGCAACAGACTCCAATTCGGAGTGAGCGTAGCCCCAGGGATTTTCCAAAGTCTGATGGAGAGACTTTTGCAAGGGATCAAGAGGGTCGTACCATATTTTGATGACGTTTTAATTGCGGCCCCGAATAGAGAAGTACTAGAGAGGCGTCTTAAATTGGTTCTCCAGAAATTTAAAGACTCCGGCCTAAAGGTTAAAAAAAATAAATGTCAACTGTGTACAGACAAAGTAGAGTTCCTGGGGTACCTAATCGATAAGCAAGGAATTCACCCCACTGATAGCAAACTAAGAGCGATCAAAAACGCCCCATGACCCAAGAATAGGACAGACCTCCAAGCTTTCCTGGGGCTCATTAACTTTTACAACATCTTCTTGTCCCAGAAGGCGACCATAGTTGAGCCCCTACATAGACTTCTCGACAAAAAAGCCACCTGGGTCTGGGGACACCGAGAGGAGCACGCATTCCGACAAGTGAAAAACTTACTAACCTCCGATACTGTTTTAATGCAGTATAACGAGACTTTGCCTTTAACCATTACATGTGATGCGTCACCGTTTGGAGTAGGAGCCATTTTAAGTTATGTGTTACCAAATGGTAGTGAGGCCCCTATTGCCTATTTTTCAAGGACCTTATCAAGGGCTGACCGCAACTATAGCCAAATTGACAAAAAGGCTCTTGCTGTTGTATCTGCTGTGAAACGGTTTCATTAATATGTGTATGGATGAGCTTTTACTATTATTACCGATCACAAGCCTTTGCTGGGGATTATAGCGGGAGACAAGCCAACTCCCTATATATTGTCACCTGGAATGACTTGTTGGTCGGAGTTCTTAGCTGTGTGCAATTATAAATTGCAACACCGCCCAGGGAAAGCCATTCCCCACGCTGACGCATTGAGCCGTGCCCCACTTCCAGAAACCGTCGACGACCCAGCTCCAACCCTCACGATACTCCAGATTGAAACACTACATTCACCGCTGCTAACAGCCAGAGACATCGCTATTGAAATGAAATGAGATCCTGTCCTGGCATGAGTTCTCAGCTGGGTCGAACGAGGATGGCCAGTAGAACAAACCCCTGATGACTTCACCCCTTTCAGAAACCAACAAACAGAACTTTTCTCGCAGAAAGGCTGCATCCTATGGGGAGACAGAGTCGTCGTCCCAGAGCAGTTACAACGAGCAGTTTTGAAAGCATTGCATGATGGTCAACCCGGCATCGTGCGTATGAAAGTGCTCGCACGAAGCTACGCGTGGTGGCCGGGCATCGATAAGCAGATCGAAGCCTGGGTGAAGACTTGTCTAAAGTGCCAAGAAGTCAGCAGTGCCCCACCTAGAGCAACTCCAACAGAATGGGAAACCCCCCGGGGGCCATGGTCCCACATCCACATTGACTTTGTGGGACCTACTAAGGAACATACGTTCCTCCTAACAGTGGATGCCTATTCCAACTGGCTCAAAATCCACGAGATGAAGACTACTACAACTGATTCAGTCATCCGCAAATTAAATAAACTATTCGCAACACATGGGCTGCCAGACGGGTCTCCGACAACGGACCCCAGTTCACCGCCCTGGCATTTGAACAATACTTAGTGGACCGGGGTATCTGCCATGCACTAACCTCGCCGGTACACCCTGCGGCCAATGGCAGGGCCAAGCGCATGGTCCAATTTGTTAAAAAAACTCTCCACAAGATGGACTATGGGGACATTGACGACAAACTAAACAGAATACTCCTACTCCAACACATGACCCCGCACAGCTTTACCAACAAGACTCCAGCTGAACTGTTGATGGGACGCAAGCTCCGCTCCCACCTCGACCGTCTCCACCCGTTCTACGCGCCAGAGAAACCCTGTGGATCTAGCAGAAAATGCCGTGAGTTTAAGGTAGGCGACTTAGTCTTCGCTAGAAACCTTTCCAGCGAACCATTATGGGTCAAAGCAACCGTAACCCAAACCACCGGGCCCAGATCGTACCGCGTGCAAACATTGGATGGAAAGATATGGAAACACCATATAGATCAGCTTCACTCTAGGTTGCAACCCAGTTCCCGCGACTCCTGTGACTCTCAAACTGAGGGGGGAGGGGATGTTGAGGGAACCGAATTCGAGATGGTGGAAAGCGGAATCGAAGGAAGTCACCAGCCCGCCGCATTACCTGAAGAAGAATCAGGAAGGGGGGTTGCCTCGCCACAGAGGAATACCTCAACGGAGGTGAGCCTGCAGAGACCGGAGGACAACAACGACAGACTTAGCGGCGCCAAGTTGTCCTGTGAGGATGCGGAACCGCCTGTACCAAATAAATCAAAAAATGCTCCACCGAAGCCGGACTACAGACAGGAACCGGTGGGACAGCGCAAATCTAATAGACAGTTGAAACAATCTGCTTATCTACGGGATTACATCACCGCACCCCTCAAACGGAACCTAGGGGGAAGGGTTGTTGTGCACTAATAAAGGCGTTTCATAGAGTTTTAAACAACCTTAAGTAAAAAGCAGGGTTCTAATCCTGCACTTCTGATTGGCCCGAAAATAGTGACATAGGATTGGTCCCTTCTGGGAAATCTGATTGGCTGCTAACAGGCCGACTCTCATTGGTTCAAGGGTTAAATACTTCCATGCTTTTCATTGGCTAATAGGACAGCAGCCAACCCTATAAAAGGGCTGCTGCTGCCCTAGGTGATTGCTCTGTTCAGTATGCTTAATAAAGAGTTGAAGTTCACTGTTCACCGCCTCGTCTCCGCTCCTTGTGCCCACGCTCAGAACTTAACAGTTTGATTTCCATTTATAATAATTCTACAGAGGAATGATTGAGTCTGTCATCTGCACCTCTATAGCTGTCTGGTTTGGTTCTGCAACCCAACAAGACAGACACAGACTCCAGAGAGGAATTAGGACTGCAGAAAAAACAATTACTACCCACCTCCCTTCCGTCGAGGACCTGTATACTGCATGAGTCAAAAAGAGAGTTGTGAAAATATTTACAGAACCGTCACATCCTGGACATAAACTGTTTCAACTCCTTCCCTCAAAATGATGCTATAGAGCCCTGCACACCAGAACAACTAGACACAGGGACAGTTTTTTCCCAAAGGCCATCACTCTGCTAAACAAATAATTCCCTCAACACTGTCCAACTATTACTAAGTCTTCTCCTCACTCCTTATCACCCATCCCCTCCCACTTGTGACTGTATGACTGTAACTTTGTTGCTTGTATTCTTACAATTTATATTGACTGTTTCCTAGTATGATTTGATTACTTATTGTATCCTATAACTATCATTAAGTGTTGTACCTGATGATTCTTGACTCTTGACAAATGTATCTTTTCTTTTATGTACACTGAGAGCATTTTCACCAAGACAAATTCCTTGTGTACCCAATCACACTTGGCCAATGAAGAATTCTATTCTATTCTATTTCTTATTAAGAAAAGTCTAGAAGTTTAGAGAACTTTACAAGCCAATCTTCTTGTTTTTCTACTTTAGGGGAAATATTCTGCCTTTTTACTATATCCTAAAATATTTCATTTCTCAAGGAAAGGGGTGGGTGTTAACTTCCAACACAGTAAAACGATGTTGCTATTGTAATCTTTTCTTGAAAACCTCCAGCAATGGAGCTACCCACCATTCTGGGAAGCAAGCTTTGATTAATTGCTAATTGGCCTTAAATCATCCTCAGTGTCCTGTCCATCAATTCACTTTTAAAGTATGATGCCTTCATCCAAATACAGCATTTGACAACCGACTACCACAAACCAAGTTAGAGTGATTATTTCCCATCTCGCCCCAAATAAAACCTGCGGGAAAAATCTAATGCTAATCCCAATATGTAATCTTAGCTGCTGGCCATGTCTCCTAAAATGGACTTATAGAAACAAGTCCTTTTCTAATCAAGGGTCACAAAAGCTTATTTAAAAGATGCCACCAGACTCCTGAATTTTTGTGCCACCCTGGGTGGTAAAAAGCTCTTTTCTGGAAAGGCGAAACCGAGAAATTCCTCCTGCTGTCACAGAAAGCTTTAGTTCTTCCTCCTGCCAATTACTTACCCAGAAATCAATTTTATTTATTTTTTTACCCAGTGTGGCCATTAGTATGCTAATTATTTTGACAGGCTTTTTTGAACACGGTATGGAGAATTTGTGATTATTCCAAAGCAGATGTGTACGTTCGGTTTTCGTGCTGCACGTTTCCTGATTGTAAATATAGTTCCCCTATTTCTTGGGAGAATTGGTTGTTTGTCTTTCCTCCGCTTGCCACCCACCTGAACTGAAGGAAAAATCCCCCCCTCTCTTTTTGAATCTCAGTTTGCTAAATTATTCTGCAGCTCAACCACAGTATGAAAAGAAACATCTGCTTCCAAGCAACTGGACAAAGGGGAATGAAATGCATAAGATGCTTATAACAAAAATAAGAGGAAGCACTTTTCTTTTCTTTTCTTTTCATTAAATAAAAAAATAGCAGATCCCAAGTGTGGCTTGGATAGTGAATATATCGCTTCAGGGGATACATCTGCAAACTACTCAAACTTGCCAGTCCAATCTTAGTGGTCCCCTTATCACACAATACACCCTTCAGCACTTATAATCGTGAATTTCTTTTCCCTAAATAAGTCACTGGAAGGAAGCTACTTCAGCCTGTTTATGCTGTTGACAGGCTCTCAATGGATGGAATTAGACTTAGAATTCAGAATGGGAATGAATGCCGTCCTTAAAGAAATAGCTCAGGGACTTGCAAGAGATAAAATTGGAAGGAAAAGGTAATACTCAAACAATAAATAGTAGCCTAATCTAGGAGTCTCCCAAGAACTAAAAGAGAGTTGACAAAAATAACTGGATTCTTACTTTCTGACACAAGAAGCAATGTCTTGTGACCTGAACATGACCAGCATGCTATTGTTGGAAGTTCAAACCCACCTCTCTCCTAGAAAAATGAAATATTTTAGGATATACTAAAAAGGCAGAATATTTCCCCTAAAAGTGAAGTAGAAACTCAGAGAGGCAGAAACATAACCCTCCCCCACTTTGTTAATGGGCCATTAAGGCCTGGGCCAGTCTATTCTACATAACAAAGATCTACCTCCTCCAGGCAGAGCCATTTCATCGCCCTTCATTGCACCACCCACTCAAGTTCAACCAAACTTAGCACACGGACAACTTACAAAGCTAGCTATGACCTCTGATAGCAACCAATCAGGATAATCTTCCTGTGTCCCAGGAAGTTCAAAGCCAGAAAGGGTATAAAACTCTCAGCATCTCCTCCAGTGGTAGGATTCAAAAAAATTTACTGTCGGTTGTGTGGATGTGGCTTGGTGGACGTGGCAGTGGAAGTATGCTGCAAAATCTCCATTCTCTCCCCACCCTACTAACCTGCTTTCCAGCTCCGTTTTCCTGTGCAGGGCAACCAAAGAAGACCCAGCCAATCAGCTGGGACTCGGGAGGAGGAGACTTGATGGGGGTGGGGCCAGTCAGAGGTGGTATTTGCCGGTTCTCTGAACTACTCGAAATTTCTGCTACTGGTTCTCCAGAACTGGTCAGAACCTGCTGAATACCACCACTGCACAAGAAGCAATGGGTCAACGCTGATCAGCAGAAGAAGACCGAACCTGGAAATAAGCAGGAATTTCCTGACAGAGAGAACAGTTAACCAATAAATGTAATGTGAGAACAATTAACAATTAAACAAAGCTTGCCTCCCAGAACTGTGGGTGCTCCATTGCTGGAGATTTTCAAGAAAAGATTGCATAACCATTTGTCCAGGATAGCAATAGCACTTAGACTTATATACCATTTTACAGTTCTTTTACAGCCCTCTCTAAGCAGTTTATGCAGTGGAGGATAGCATCAATATATAAGCAGCACGTGGAGAAGATAGATAGATAGAAGGTAGAATTCTTTATTGGCCAAGTGTGATTGGACACACAAGGAATTTGTCTTGGTGCAAATGCTCTCAGTGTACATAAAAGAAATGATACGCTTGTCAAGAGTCGAGAATCATCAGGTACAACACTTGATGATAGTCATAGGGTACAATAAGCAATCAAATCATATTAGGAACCACTCAATATAAATCGTAAGGATACAAGCGACAAAGTTACCTTCATACAGTCACAAGTGGGAGGGGATGGGTGATAAGGAGTGAGGAGATTAACAGTAATAGCAATGCAGACTTGGTAAATAGTGGAATAGTTGTAATGTTTTAAAATTAAGAAGGCCATCAACAGTTCAAAATTAAAACCATCAACACGTTCAAAATTATATTCCAAATTGTGCTGCCCCTTGACCGTTGTCACCTTAAAACTATGCAGGTAATCCTTGACTTACATTTAGGGAAACTGTTCCAAGTTGCAATGGCAATGGAAAAAAAGTGACTTATGGCCAGGGGTGGGTTTGAGAAAAACCGGATGTTAAAGTTACATCTGGTTCGCCGAACCTATATTTCAACCGACTGGCTGGCCCCGCCCGTCCCATCCCACCCCCTCCCAGAATTTCCACGTGATGTAGGTAAATGCAGGGTCTACATGGAGGTTCTGTGAGGGGGGAGAAATGGGCCTTCCAGAAGTACCGGAAGTTTAGAAACAGGCCTGTTTCCAGCTTCCGATGGGCCTCCAGAACCCAGGGGAGGCCATTTTCACCCTCCCAGGGGAAACCTCTGGACCCTTGGAAGGGTGAACATGGCCTCTCCCGGGCTCTGGAAGCCCACCAGAAGCCGGAAACAGGAAGTTCCAGTAGGCCACACCCACCCAGAAAACTGGGCAGCGAGCCACTTGCTGGGAGTTTTTGAATCCCACCCCTGCTTGTGGCCATTTTTCACACTTACGACCGTTGCAGCATCCCTGTGCTCACATGATTTATGTTCAGATGTTTGACAACTGACTCATATTTATGATAGTTCTGACAAGGAAAGCCAATGGGGGAAATCAGATTCACTTAATAAGCGGGTTGCTGCAATGATTCACTTAACGACTATGGCAGTAAAAGTTGTAAAACTCACTTAACTGATGTCTCGCTTAGCAGCAGAAATTCTGGGATCAATTGTGGTCATGTTGAAGATGACCTGCACAAATATTCTACTTTTCTCGCTCTATTTGGGCCCTATTTAGTTGCATTTAATATGTAGTCACTGCTATGATGTCATCTGTGGGTTTTTTTTTTTTTAAAGCATGCTTAAATTAGCCATTTTTATTTTGGAGAAGAAGAAAAAATTGCTTTTTCTATTCTTTGCCTTTATGGCTTTTTAATGCTTCCAGCAATTTTGAAAGCAGATAAATTTCAGCCTGAAACATTCAAGATTAAAAGCATATTTTGGACAAAAGCCCGCAGCTAACCTTTGCATGGAATAGAAACAGGCCACTTAAGTTTCCCTTTTCAAAAAATGTGTGGCTGAATTAATACGTAGTTTTGGCTTTTAAGATTATAGGAAATCAATAATCTCCTGTGTCCAGAGAAATTGCATTTCAGTAGAACACTATTCTCTGCTCTATAGAGCAGTGGTTAAGCCGAGTATGGACCAATTCAGCAGCGATTAAATAGACAAACTTACTTCAAACATGGAAAAAAAGTAGGGGGAAAGGGGGGAATGATCAATTTTGATACTAATGGTCAAGCTCTATGAACTTTTTGAAGCAGAGTTTTGTGTATGGGTTCGAGTTAAACCATCTTTTTTATAAAATGGAATATTATGTCCTGAAGTAATTATAATCTTCCTTCCTTCTTTCTTTCTTTCCTTCCCTCCCGTTTTTCCTCTCCCTTGTTTTCTTCCTTCCTTCCTTTTCCCTTCCCTTCCCTTCCTCCCTCTTTATCCACTCCCATTCATTCCTTCTTTCTTTCCTTTCCTCTCTCCCTTCCTTCCTTTTTCCTTCCTTCTCCCTTCCCTCCCTCTCTCCCTTCCTCCCTCTTTCATTTCTCCCTCCCTCCCACTTATTCTCCCTTCTTCCCATCCTTCCTTCTTCCCTCCCTCCTTCTTTCCTTCCTCCTTCCCTCTCTCTCCCTCTTTCATTTCTCTCTCTCTTCCTTCCTTCCTTCCTTTCTCTCCCTCTCTCTCTCTTTCTTTCATTTCTACCTCCCTTCTTCAGCTCTTCAGAAGAAGCTAAAGAAGCTTCTTGGATGAGAAGCGAAACATCTTCAAAGAAAAAACAGACAGTCTGGTTGCCTCTTGAAAAAAACACCCTTGGCATATCTATTTCTCTCTCTCTTTCTCCCTCCCTCCCTCTCTCTCTCTCCCTCCCTCCCTCCCTCTTTTTACAAATAATTCAAGGTGGCAAACATATCCCACATATCTTCTTCCTCCTATTTTCTCCACAACAATGACCACTCGGTGTGGTTAGTTGGAATGACAGAGAGAGAATGACTGCCCCAGATTAACCCAGCTGGCTTTCATGACTAAGGCAAAACTTGAACTCAATGTCCCCCACATTTTTACCAGGTGTC
Source organism: Hydrophis major (assembly GCA_033807585.1). NCBI lineage: Eukaryota > Metazoa > Chordata > Lepidosauria > Squamata > Elapidae > Hydrophis > Hydrophis major. The sequence goes on from CM066332.1 coordinate 137,965,371, forward strand.
ATAACCGCCGGAACAAATTAGTAGTGGTATTGAAATTTTTCTACTACCAGTTCTGTGGGTGTAGCTTGATGGGTGTGGTGTGGCTTGAAGGGTGTGGGGTGGCTTGGTGGGCGTGGCAGGGGAGGGATACTGCAAAATCTCCCTTCCCTTCCCACCCCACTAACCTGCTTTCCAGCTCCATTCTCCTGTGCAGGGCAACCAAAGAAGACCCAGCCGATCAGCTGGGACTCAATGGGAGGCTGAGAATAGATGGGGGGCTGGGCCAGTCAGAGGTGGTATTTGACGGTTCTCCAAATCACTCAAAATTTCTGCTACCGGTTCTCCAGAACTGGTCAGAACTTGCTGAATACCATCTCTGGAACAAACCTAGACTTAGCTGTTAGGGAAAGGACTGTGGTACCACATTGCAAAACAAAGTTAGCATCACTTTGTTCTTAAGTGTATCTGAGATTCAAGGAACAGGATATTCAGTTCTTCAATTTAATGGCACATAAAAGGAATAATCGGGCTAGCATTAAAGTGGGTTAAATAAATCACAGGACATTCAATTAGTCTTATCCAGGACTGATTTTTTTTTTTTTCAGGTACCACCTGTGGATGAAAAGCAGAATGGCTCATTGTGCGTGATGTCACAAAGTTGCACTTTTTCCCCCTTCCTGTGCCCGATTTGCTTCACAACTGGGACGAGAAAGATCATAAAATGGAGCAAAACTCCATTTTGAGCAAATGTCTCGCTCAGCGATGGAAATGTCAGGCTCATTGGTAGCCATAAGTCAAGGAGTTATAGTGGTGTTCTGACCCAGCCGGATTTCCCAAGAGCAAACACAGATAAACTCAGTAACTCAAACTTTCATGCCTTTAATCTACAAATAAACCTCTTTGTAGATGAAAGATGGCTTGCAGCCAATTAGTCCAACTAGAAAAACCTTGGCAGAAGTCCTAAAATAAACCAGAGTCTTTAATCACAACACTGAGTCCTTCGAATCGTTTGAAACCAGGCTTATATTCCCTGGAGGGAGGGGCCATTAATTAGCATTCTTACTCCCCAGTCACCTGTGCTGCTCTTCCATGAATCCTCCTGCTCTCACTCACACCCAGCACAGGCTCCTCGGGGACGTCATCCTCATTGCTGCCGGCTAACCACAACAAGTAGTCTCTCTCAACCCAAACTCCCAAAACTTCAGCAAAATATAAAAGAGGCCGATCAGGGAGAGATTCAACCTAGAATTAGGGAGAAATTTTCTGACAGCGAGAGCAATCAACCCATGGAACAGAAGTTGCCTTTGAAAGTTGTGGGAGTTTCATCACTGGAGGCTTCCAAGAAGAGACTGGGCTGCCATCTGTCAGAAATGGTGTAGGGTCTCCTGTTTGGTCAGGGGGTTGGACTAGACCAGGGTCACCAACCTTTTGGACCTCAGAGACCACCAAACTCATAATTTTAAATCCCGCAGACCACTAATACGACTTTTGACTGACGGTGGCTTGGTGATGTTGGTAGGAATGTCAGTCCCATATTCCAGAGCTGCAGTAGTCACAGGACTGGCCCTTTGGTCATCCTGGAGCAGCTTCTCCTCCACCCGGCTGCACCACCCTGACATGGACTGGAGAAGCTGCTCCCGGATGACCAAAGGGCCAGTCCTGTGACTACTGCAGCTCTGGAATATGGGACTGACATTCCCACCATTAGAAAGCCACCCCGGGGTGGATTTCCCTCCTCCACCATTGGTCTTACTTTCCAATTCCAGCTTGTGGGGCTCTACTCAAGGTAACGTTTGTGCTTGGCCGAAGGGCGGGGGCCAGTGGGTGGGTACCCCATGTGGGCGATGCAGCCTTATGTTCCCGCACAGCCTGGATTAATTACTTTGGGAGGAGTGCTTTGGGGGGGCGGGCGACATTTCTCTGTGTATAGGAAGTTAGCAGCCAACCCTCTCCTAGAAAATTGAAATATCCTAGGAAATATTAAAAAGGTAGACTATTTCCCCTAAAAAGAGTAGAAACTCAAGAGAAGACACACCGCAGAAGTTCATCCCCACCTTTGTTAATGGGTGGGCCATTAAGGCCTGGGCCAGAATACTTTACCTAACAAAGATCTCCAGGTAAAGCTATACCAATTGCCAGAGAGCCCCTTCAGTGCATCATCATCCAGCAAGGCTCAACCAAACCTGGAACTCAGGACACCCTACAGAGTTGCCCCTGCATAGCCCTATGGGAGTCTGATAACCAATCAAAATACGAGCTCCAATTCAAATCCCAACAAAGGTTATAAAACTCAGGCACTCTCAACATATCAACCCTTCCTTCTTGATCACATTAGAGCATGTGATCATCTTTCTTTGGAGCTCCAAGCCATGTGGTTCTGTCCACCATTAAACCATCTTTCCAAACAGCCTCCATGTTTCCAATGTCTTTTTCCCCACTTGGAACTGAACCCAGAAGGATATTTCTTCCAACATGTGGACCACTAAAATTTTCTCATGGACTACCAGCGGTCCCCAGCCCACTAGTTTGGCAACCGCTGGACTAGATGACCTACAAGGTCCCTTCCAACTCTGTTAAATCTGTATCTTTTGTTTCTGAAGCTTGTATGTGGCATTTTAGGCCAGAAATCTTTTCTCTTCTGGGTTTCTTTCGTATTTACTTGGAGGTGAGTTATTTATCTCAAGCACGTTTGCTGAGAAGCAGCCTCTGATCTTTGTAGTATCTTGGGAGCCTATTTTACCAGTGAGGTGATACCCCTGAGTTGCAGAGGAGTAGTCAAAGCGAGAGTAAGCTTTTACTCAGAGAAAAATATCCCAAAGGCTTTTTTCCTCCTTCTCCCTTCTCCCATATATATATATGGAACGGCCACCAGCTCTGAAATCAGAAGAGGCAGCTATCTTCAAAGGGTAGAAGTTGTAAAAAAAATATCTTCATATTTTAATGGAATCGCCACATTCCCTTTGATGCTCGACTCCCATTTCTTGACTGACTGTGTTTCCATACCAGCAGAAGAAGCAATTCAATTGTAGTGTCAATGCTCATTTGTGCTCTGTCGGAAGAAGAATATAAGGTCACAGGCCTTTATCCCAAAGGAAAGGTGACAGAAAAAGAATTAGAAATGCAGATAAAACAATTTGACTTTGCTCGGCTTTTCAGCCGGAGTAGTAACACTGATGGAAATTGGTGCTGAAGATTTCCACTTTCCAAAGAAATGTGTCTGTGAGTCACACCTGTTGGTAGGTGTATTTCTTTATCCCATTTATTCATTCGGGACTGTGAGACAAGGTACATAGTAGTCCATTTTCTCATTTTTCCCCTACATCAACCCTAGATGTCAGCTGAGCATCTGGCAATATTTCATTTCCTTTCCTTTTCCTTCCTTTTCCTTCCTTTTCCTTCCTTTTCCTTCCTTTTCCTTCCTTTTCTTTCCCTTTCCTTCCCCTTTCATCTCCTTTCCTTCCTTTCCTTTCCCTTCCCATTCCTTTCCTTTCATCCTCTTCTTTTCAGAAATCAGGTTTCGCCAAAATAAAGCCTCATTCAATTCTCTGATACAGTTCGATGTAATTCTATTCTCGATCCTTTTTAGCAGATAGATCTCAGATTTTTTTTCCTTTTTACGGTTTATTTTGAATGTCTAACCTGCTACAGATGTGTCATTCCCACATTTTGGGCAATTAATATTATACCTTCCTCCACTGATGTTTCTTGATCAACCTTATAAGGAGTCAAAGGTTGGTTTACATCACATCCTGATCACATACCTTCTCAAGGTATACTGAGTAGGCTCTGTCTCACATGTTCACAAGTGTTGTCATGTACAACAACATAAATTTTGGGCTCCATTGTGATCATAAGTCAAGGACTACCTGTGTACATCAGGGGAGGGATTCAACTGGTGTAACAACTGTTTTGGTGAGTGCACACTTTGCGTGCACTTTGCGTGCACTTGTAGCACTTCAAAACTCAGCATTTCAGCTCTAATACTTACCTTCTATTGCAGCCCTGGTGAGTAAAACAGCTGAGCCACGGCAATCCACTGTGCCACGTGAATCAACTGAGCTGCAAAACAGGGAAATAAAGGACAGACTAGGGCAGGGACAGGTGGACAAGGTCAAATGATCACCAGAACTACCAGTTTGTGTGAACTGGTCTGAACCGGTAGTATCCCACCACTGGGAGTTCTCAGAATAGATAAAACCTAGATCTTGCTGGCATAAGAGAGATGCCATTACTCCACCAAGCAAGAGCAAGGACTATTTCAGCATGAATTAAAATAACTGTGTGCACCTGATGAGTCTCTATCAGGTTGAACACCCTTTCCTATGAATTGAGTAATATTTCTGTTGGCCAATCTATCTTTCAAGCACTGGGGAAATCAGAAGATTTAGGCAATTCAAATCAGTATAAAGATGTATTGCAAGCTTAAGTGATCTATAAGAATCTGATCAACTAACAGTCAAGGAAAATCAGTGGGAGGTAAGAGAGGCATTCAAGGTGAGCTGGACTTAGATCTCTTGCAGGTGCGTAGGGACTTGTGACTTATGATGCATTTGACTCCCCCTTCCTCAGGCTCAGCCTGGTCAGCTCCTATGCTACCACTAAGAAATTCTATCAATTAGACTCAGCAACTGCATCAACAAATGTTTATCTCTCTAGCACTATTTAAAATAAGATAAAAGGAAGGATCACAGCTCTCACTGATTGCACATGTCTGTTTTTACTTGTCCAGCAACGAACAAAAGATGGGGAGACAAACTAGGAAGAATATTGTAAAATAAATAAATAAATAGGAGAAATGCAGTTGTACCTGTGTTTTATGATCTTGTAATGTTTTCTGTCTCAGGTGGCCTAGAGGTGGAGGTCGATCCTAAGTAGCACCTGATATTTCTCTCTCTGGGCACCAAGAGCAAATATTTGCTGCGAGCTCTGCATAGGCATCGGGAAAAGCATCTGACCAGTAAATGCTCAGCTCCATTCAGCCACCCTGACTTCATCCCGATGAAAAGGATTACAGAGTTGTTCAAAGGAAAAAAAAGTTTTGTCTCAGACCTACACGAAGGTCACCTGGTGTGTTGTTAAGAAAAGGCTAAAAGTCTGGGTGCAAGGTGACTGTGATAAGTTTTAATTTCACAAAAATCAGTCTCCGGGATTCTTTTTTTTTTCCTTTTCCTTTTTTGCAAAGCGGGGAAATTTATAGCAGCAGAATAAGCGTTTCTCATCAGTGCATTTGTGTTCCCTTGCCAGGCTGTTTATGAATCATTTCTACCAGGATTAGATGTTGATGAGATATAATGGCCGCTAATGATCATAGCTACTAAATTAAGGCAGATGTTAAGGGATTTGTACTTAAAAATACTTCATGTGGCAAATCTCCCAAAGAGAATAGGAAAGAAAGACATTGCCATCTGCACTTCTGCGGATAGGAAATTAACCATGACCTGGAGATATGAGGGCAACATCCTTCAACATGGTGCCCTCCGCCATTATCATATAGGGGTAATTGTGATTTTTTTTTTTTTAACCAGGCATGGTTTGGAACTTCATTACTTGTTACTGCAAAATCCATTTGGAGGTCATATATGTGTGTGTCCATTTCAAACAGCAAAGAACCAAAAGTTCTCAAATAAGGAATCAATGAAAAATAAAGAAAGAAAAAAAATATTCTCCCTCTTCCCCACTCTCTATCTGTATCTCTATCTATCTCGGTGTCTGTCTGTCTGTCTGTCTGTATCTGTATCTGTATCTCTGTATCTCTGTATCTCTCTCTGTATCTCTCTCTCTCTGTATCTCTCTCTCTCTTATTTCTCATCTATCTATCTGTCTCTGTCTCTCTCTTTCTCACTATCTAGCTATCTCTATCTCTGTGTCTCTATCTATCTATCTATCTATCTATCTATCTATCTATCTATCTATCTATCTATCTATCTATCATTTATCTATCTCTGTATCTCTATCTTTCATCTATCTATCTATCTTTCATCTATCTATCTATCGTCTATCTATCTATCTATCTATCTATCTATCTATCTATCTATCTATCTTTCATCTATTTATCTATCTATCTGTCTGTCTGTCTGTCTGTCTGTCTCTGTCTCTCTCTTTCTCACTATCTAACTATCTCTATCTCTGTGTATCTATCTATCTATCTATCTATCTATCTATCTATCTATCTATCTATCTATCTTTCATCTATTTATCTATCTATCTGTCTGTCTGTCTGTCTGTCTGTCTCTGTCTCTCTCTTTCTCACTATCTAACTATCTCTATCTCTGTGTATCTATCTATCTATCCATCTATCTATCTATCTATCTATCTATCTATCTATCTATCTATCTATCTATCTATCATCTATCATCTACCTACTTACCTATCTCTATATCTATCTCTCTACCTCTGTATCCCTCCCTCCTTCTCCCTCCCCCTCCCCTCTCTATATAAATAAAATTTAAATATAAATAAAATTATTCACACACACACACACACACTTACTTACTTACTTATATACAGATAGTCCTTGACTTATCACTACAATTGAGCCTAACATTTCAAAACAATTGTTAAGTAAATTTTGCCCCATTTTATGACCATTCTTGCCATAGTTATTAAGTGACTCACTGCAGTTTTTAAGTCAGTAACTGGTTGTTACATAAATCTAGCTTCCCTATTGATTTTGCTTGTCAGAAGTTCCCAAAAGGGTAACACATCATAACTGTCATAAACATGAATCAGTGTCTGAATGTTGATCATGCCACCATGGAAATTCCACAATGGTCTTAAGTGTGAAAAATGGTCATAAGTCACTTTTTTTCAGTGTTGTGGTAACTTCAAACAGTCACTAAACCAGCATTAGGATTGCCTGGGCTTGAAATCTATAGCAGCTGGAATGAAATAAAGAAGTTGGATTCCTAGAAGCCATTCAAGTTGGTTTGTCACATAATCAGCCAGGTGTTTAGACTGGATTTGGCCTTTTTGCCCATCTATTAAGTCCTTCCCCAAGACCTGGGATAGGCAGATGTGGATGTTTGATAGTGTTCAAGGGATCACTGCCGGATGTAAGTGGTTCCAAGTTAAAGCTGCCTTTTGCAATTGACTGATGTGAATTTGTCAACGCTGATCGTGTTCAAAGTGGTGCTTCAGTTGGAGTTTCTCAGTCATCCAGGTCATGGTTGTCCCAAGGGTGCTTTTTTCAAGAGGCAACTGTTAGGAATGTGAGTCACCTAACAGCTATTTGGTATGGAAATATATAAACCAGGATAGACATTTTAATACTGTTTCTTTAAGAGCATGCAAAAAACTGCAATTGGGTGTGGTTTTGCAAATGGCCATAAGATGGAGCCAGAAACCTGGGTTGTTTTAGTCTCAGGAAGTCTCAGAAGAGTCTCAGTGAAGTGAGTGAATCTCTGTTTCCTTCTGTTGGAAAGAGTTGCTATTCCTCTATTTTTCCTTATTGACTGTTATTCTTGGATTTGATGTAAGTCTGTTACTGAACTGTTTTTGATACTGGACTTTGATATTGGAATTATGAACACTGACTGATTGGACTGTGTATGGACTTTGCTTAAACGTTTATTGAAAGTAAAAACCTACATTAACTGTACAGTGTATCTGTGTGCTGTGTGTGTATTATTCAAACACTTCTCTCAAATACGTCTCCCTGTATGCGCTCATTCTCCTAATGGGGAATTACCCCAACAGCACCTAGACATTCTTCTTGTTGTTGTTTTTCGAAGAGGTTTCATTTCTCATCCAAGAAGCTTCTTCAACTCTGACTGGATGGTGGAGAGAGTCAGTCAGAGCTGAAGAAGCTTCTTGGATGAGAAGTGAAACCTCTTCAAAGAAAAGTCCAGTGGCTTCTTGAAAAAAGCACCTTTGGTGTTCCAGTTGTTTTGGGATTTCACCCAAGGTACCCATGACTATTGGTGCTATCTTTGCTTGATTTTCTTCAGAGTAGCTGTTCTTGTAGGCACATCAGAGGAAAGAGAAGACTGCATTAATGACCAAACTATAATCAATAAGAAGAGGGTCTGATGGAAAAGCTCCATGATTTATGCATCTTAAGCCTAGGTAAATATTTATACCATTGATTTTGGTCCGCAATGAGACTCTTATGTAATCTGCTTATCAAAAGCTTTCATCAACAGCTGCTGTCCCAGACAAGGAGAGTGGGATCTTGACTGAACTACAGAATGGCTCCCGTATTGTGGTTAATTAAATGCAATGAGGACATATTTTGCAAGATGCAGCCAACTTGCTATCAGCGGGTTGCTTATTTTTCCGGCTCTTTGATGCAAACCTCACTACTTTTCACAAAGGGAACGGAAAATAAATATACACTTTTAAAGATAAGAAACAAAAGATCACATTACAGAAGGGTAGGAAAACATTTCCCTTCTGTCTGTGGGGATCCCTTTTTCATAGGACTGTTAATAGCCTGAATACAATGGTGGGATTCAGGCGGTTCGCACCACTTTTGGAGAACTGGTTGTTGGAAGAAATCATTAGGGCAGAGAACCGGTTGTTGAAGTATTTGAATACCACCACTGCCTTAATATAAGTTAATTCTATTACTGTCTTTATTTATTTGAGAATAGAATAGAATAACAGAGTTGGAAGGGACCTGGGAGGTCTTCTAGTCCAACCCCCTGCTTAGGCAAGAAACGCTATACCATTTAAATGATAACGTTATTTTTGGATCGTTACTGAATATTGATTGCTAGTTTCCTGTTTTTTGATGAAGAATGTAGATTGTCCAGTGTCTTTGGGGACAAGGTGAAGATCAAGGTCAATTGGTCAATCAATCAATCAATCAATCAATCAATTAATTGGTCAAGCCATATATTCTAACAAGCTGCTGAGAATCAATATCCTTGGGCTCCATTGTGCTTATCCATAATGTGAATATTCTTATTTCTGCAGAATGGAACATTGTGGATGATTCTCAATGAAGAATAATTAAAAATGGCTTTGTACAATAGTCATGGTATAAGATATTGACGGCATGAGTTTCCTGCCAAAGCAGGGGATTGGACTAGAAGGCCTCTAAGGTCCTTTCCAACTCTGTTATTCTATTCTATTGATACTCCACTGTTGTAGACAAGAGTTTGATCTGCACATGGTGCTAAGGGATGGTGCAATTTATGGTTATAAACTGGGATGAAATGAGCAGGGCCTGGCATGAGGATTGAACGGAGTCAGTATAGAATTATGGTTTGCATCGATGGCTTTATTTACATGTTGTACTCTTCCAGATCACTTACAATTACAATTACCCATGCATTTAATGGAATGCTTTGTTAGTGGAAATGCTGGGCCAGTAAGACCTGGGTTTTATTTTGTTTTTTGGGTGTGGAATTTAGCATTTTAGCATAGCCTATCCTTTTTGGATAGTTACAGCTCAATGAATTGTGTAATCAATAACATGGAACAATTGAGTAACTTAACCAAGCAACTCTTTCCTTCCTTCCTTCCGGCCTTCCTTCCCTCCCTCCCTCCCTCTCTTCCTTCTTTCTTTCTTTCTTTCCCCCTCCCTCCCTCCCTCCCTCCCTCCCTCCCTCCCTCCCTCTTTCTTTCCTTCCTTCCTTCCTTCCTTCCTTCCTTCCTTCCTTCCTTCCTTCCTTCCTTCCTTCCTTCCTTCCTTCCTTCCTTCCTTCCTTCTTTCTTTCTTTCTTTCTTTCTTTCTTTCTTTCTTTCTTTCTTTCTTTCTTTCTTTCTTTCTTTCTTTCTTTCTTTTATTCTCGGTGTCAGGGTTCCGACGGATGCCCTAATTAATTCATGAGCCTCCAGCCAACTTTCAAAAGAAATCCAATTATTTATTAGGAGCAACCTGTAGGCATCTTTCTCAAGTGCAGTCGGCTCTGGTAATTTTCTGTTCACCTATGACCCTGTTTCCCCTCTCCTCTCAGGATGTGTCATAAATCACATTCTCCAACGAAGAACTTTCATGGGCTGTGGAAAACACACTTCTCCGGCTAGCTCTGGTGACCTGGGAAAGGTATGTGTGGAATGTGCTTCTGGTCATAGCAACCAAACTGCTCCATCAGTTCTCCCCTCCCTCCTTCTTATGGCAACTCGAGAGCAAGCCAGGTGTTAAGTCCTGGGCGTGGGCGCAAGGAACGGAGACGAGACATCGGATGGTGACTTCAACTCTTTATTAACAAGAAAGAACGGAGCAAAATATTTGAGCAGCAGTAGCTCTTTTATAGAGCTTGCTGCTGTCAAAACAACCAATGAACTGAGTCTATCGCTTTCACAAGCATCCAATCAGGGGGTCCCGTTAACAGCCAATCAGACTGGCCAAACCCGACCAATCACGACTCGCTATCTACGGGCCAATGAGAAGTGCAGGATTACAAGCCTGCTGTAAGACGAAGCTGTTGAAGGTTGTATCACTGTGTTGGCTTAGTCCATAACACCCCTCCCCCCTTGGTTCCGTCTGAGGGGTGGGGTGACGTATTCTCGCAAGTAGGCAGGTCGCTTCACCTGTCTGCTCGACCTGCGCTGTTCCACAGGGTTCTGTCCCAGTTCTGGTTCTGGTTCTGGTTCCGGTGGGCTGCTAGCTGGGTTGGATGGCGAAGATTATGGTCCTGGGCTGCTTTCATCAGCGCTGTCTTCTGGGTTCCCTGGATCCGTTTCCGTCACGGTGCTGTCATGCGGCGAGGCCGCTCCCTGGCTCGGTTCTCCCTCGGATGGTGAGTATCCCTTGGGCTGTTGGGTTTCAATTTCTTCTTCTTCGTCCTCCTCCATGTTCCTCCCCCCCCCCCCCCAGCTAGAGGTTCCGGCACTAATCTGGAACGGAGTTGGTCTATGTGGCATTTCCACATCTTACCGTCTGCTGTTTGTAGGTGATAGGATCGGGGTCCTGTAAGTTGCGTTATTGTCGCGGGGACCCACAATGGGTCACCCGAGAAGTTTTTTGCAAACACAAGGTCCCCTTCCTGGAATGCCCAACACTTGCTGCTGGATTCCGGGGGTTGTTCTGGCGTGTAGTTTGGGTGGAGGCGATCGAGATGCGAGCGAAGTTTCCGGCCCATCAGGAGTTCAGCTGGGGTTTTGTTCGTGGTGTTGTTTGGGGTTATGTGTTGGAGAAGAAGCATTTGATTTATTTTGTCATCAATGTCGCCGTGGTCCATTTTGTGCAGGGTCTGTTTTACAAATTGAACCATTCGCTCAGCCCTACCATTGGCCGCAGGGTGAGCTGGCAATGTTAAAGCATGGCGGATGCCTCGATCTGCCAGGTATTGTTCGAATGGCAGGGCAATGAATTGCGGGCCATTATCGGAGACGAGGACATCAGGAAGTCTGTGGGTAGTGAATAGTTTATTCAGTTTTTTAGTGACAGCGTCTGTGGTGGTGCTTTTCATTTTGTGGACTTCAAGCCAGTTTCAATAGGCATCCACTGTTAGGAGGAAAGTGTGTCCTCTTGTGGGTCCCGCAAAATCAATGTGGATATGAGACCAAGGACCTCGAGGCGCTTCCCACTGAGTTGGGGGAGTCTTTGGAGGAGCGGAGCGAGTCTCCTGGCATTTACTGCATTTTGCTACCCAAGTCTCTATCTGTTTATCTAAACCAGGCCACCATGCGTAACTCCTGGCTAGTGCCTTCATCCGCACGATGCCTGGATGTCCATCGTGCAGCATTTTCAATACCCTATATTGCAATTTTTCCAGAATTATGACTCTGTCTCCCCACACTATGCAACCTTTTTGGGAGAATAGTTCTGTTTGATGATTCCTAAATGGCTTGAACGTGTCATCGGTTGCACTGACCGGCCAACCCCGTTCTATCCAGCTGAGGACTCGTGCCAAAACAGGGTCCTTTTTTGTCTATAAGGCTATGTCTCGAGTGGTTAGTGGTGGTGATTTAAGGGTTTCAATTTGTAATACGGTTACAATTGGAGCTGGGTCCTCTATAATGTCTGGTAGTGGAGAGCTGCTCAAAGCGTCAGTGTGGGGAATGGTTTTCCCCGGGCGATGTTGCAATCGATAATTGTAGGCGGCTAAAAATTCTGACCAACGTGTCATTCTTGGTGATAAGATATGGGGAGTTGGTTTGTTTCCCGCCAAAATACCAAGTAGCGGCTTGTGGTCTGTAATTATGGTAAAGGGTCTCCCATATACATATTCATGGAAACGTTTAATTGCGGATACAATAGCGAGAGCCTCTTTATCAAGTTGACTATGGTTCCTTTTGTTTTTAGACAAAGTTCTCGAAAAGAACGCAATGGGTGCCTCATTTCCATTTGGTAGGACATGGCTTAAGATGGCTCCTACTTCAAATGGTGAGGCATCACAGGTAACCGTCAAAGGGAGAGTCTCGTTGTATTGCATTAATACAGCATTGGAGGTTAAAAGGTCTTTTATCTCTTTGAACGCTTTCTCTTCATGCCGTCCCCAAACCCAAGAAGTCTATGTAGGGGCTCGGCTACGGTTGCCTTCTGGGGCAAGAAAATGTTATAAAAGTTAATGAGTCCCAGGAAGGCTTGGAGGTCTGTCTTATTCCTAGGTCTCGGGGCTTTTTTGATTGCGGTTAGTTTTTTTTCAATGGGGTGGATTCCTTGTCTGTTGAGAAGGTATCCCAGGAATTCCACTCTCTCCATACAAAGTTGACACTTGTCTCATTTTACCTTAAGACCCGTGTCTTTGAATTTCTGCAGGACTTTTCTGAGTCATTGTACTAATAACTCTTTAGTGGGGGCAGCTATTAGGACGTCGTCAAAATAAGGCACAACGCCTTTTATGCCTTGTAATAGTCTCTCCATTAAACTTTGGAAAATGCCCAGCACCACACTTACTCTGAATTGGAGTCTATTGCACTTAAAAGCGCCTCTATGTGTAACTATTGTCTGGGCTTCTGCAGTTGTCGCGTCTACAGGTAGTTGCTGGTACGCCTAAGCTAAGTCCAATTTCGCAAATATTTTTCCACCACCCAGGGAATGAAGGAGGTGTTGAACCACCAGTACTGGGTAAGCGCTCTGTTGAAGAGCATGATTTCGGGTGGCCTGATAGTCCCCGCAAATTCTTAACGAACCATCTGGCTTCATGGGTGTTACTATCGGGGTTTCCCAGCGGGCGTCGTCAATCGGTTCCAATACGCCCTGGGCTATCAGTTTATGCAGCTGCTCATCGATCTTTGGTTTTAAGGCAAAAGGTACTCGACGAGGCTTAAGCCGAATGGGAGCTACATCGGGACTGAGATTAAACGATATAGGGGTCCCCTTGTACTTGCCTAATGTTCCTGTGAACACGTCCTGGAATTCCTGGATGAGAGTCTCTTCCCAGTCGTCGTTTCTGGTATGGTGTATGCCGGCTAGTTCAGTTCCGAGTGGGGTGAACCACTGTAACCCTAACAAGCTGGATTGGTCATGATCAATGACAGTCAGGGGAAGCGTTGCTGTGCGGTCCTTTAAGGATACTTGGACATTGCTGGAACCGAAAAACTGGGATTCTGTTTCCCTGGTAGTCTTCCAGGATGATTTGCTACATGCTGAGGTCCTAGCGGCAGATGTCAGGGATCAGCTGTTTGAGGGTTTTCCAGGATACCATCGATAGGGACGATCCCGAATCGACTTCCATCACGCACAGTCGATTCTCAATAGTAACCCTTATGCGGATCTTTCTTGCATCAAATGATGAAGCGTGGCCGATGATAATGGTTTGGTGGGCCTCTTCTCATCTCGTTGAAGAGGCAGGTGCTTGATTTCTGTTGTAGTAGTGGTTGTTCCATTGGTGGTTCAGATGGTCCTGGTTCTCAGGAGGTTTGCCTATCTCCCGACGGAGGTTGTTCTCTCTTCAGTTGGGACTAGACTCTCGCTTGCTTCTGCAGACCTTCATGATGTGGCCTTTTTTTCCACAGTTACGACAGAGTGTGTCAAGGAATTTGCAGTCCGATTGCGGGTGGTTTGCCCCGCAACCCGCACATTGGCGCAGATGTCTCTGGTTCCTTTGCTCTCATTCTGAGCGGAGCCGGTTGACCTCCTCTTCATCACTGTCTGAGGATGACTCGGGTCTTCGTGTGGGTGGTGGTAGTGTGCTTCTCAGCGGTGAGTGGGCTATCGTTAGCGAGTTGACGAAGCGGTGCGTTCACTTGGCGCATTCGAGCGGCTGACTTCCTGGTTGCTTCTGCTGCAGTAGCGTCGGCGATGACATCTGTAAGGCTGATGTCACCTTTCGCCATCATTTTACTCTGCATGTGTTGTGCATTTAATCCCAGAACTATGCGGTCTCTTAGGGCTTCCTCTAAGTTTGCAAAACCACAAAGGCCTCCTAGGTTCCGGAGGTCGGCTACGAAATTACCAACGCTCTCATCCTCCCATTGGTCCCTCTGGTAAAATTTGTGTCTTCATATCAGTGTAGGTACTGTGGGTGCGTAATGGGCCCTGAGGATTGGAGCGAGGGTGTCCCAATCCATGGTCTTCACTTCCGCCAGTTTCGCTAATGCTTTAGCCATTTTGAAAACGGGAGGGCCGCAATGAGTCAGGAACACCGCTCGTTTCTTGCCAGGCGTAGCATCTTTTAAATTGTTGGTCTCCAGGAACATTTGGAAGCGATCTATATATGAGTCCCAGTCTTCGATTGCTGGGTCGAATGGAGCAGGTGGTATGGCGCCGCTGGTCATCTTGCTGTCTGTTGCGTGTGCTCTTTCGCCATGTGCTCTGTCTTGTTCGATGTGTTCTAGTCAGCTCTATCATCTCCGCATCCCACCTTCGTCGCCAGTGTTAAGTCCTGGGCATGGGCGCAAGGAACGGAGACGAGACATCAGATGGTGACTTCAACTCTCTATTAACAAGAAAGAACGGAGCAAAATATCTGAGCAGCAGTAGCTCTTTTATAGAGCTTGCTGCCGTCAAAGCAACCAATGAACTGAGTCTATCGCTTTCACAAGCATCCAATCAGGGGGTCCCGTTAACAGCCAATCAGACTGGCCAAACCCGACCAATCATGACTCGCTATCTACGGGCCAATGAGAAGTGCAGAATGACAAGCCTGCTGTAAGACGAAGCTATTGAGGGTTGTATCACTGTGTTGGCTTAGTACATAACACCAGGAATGCTTTACAAGTTGACACTCAGGCCCCAAATTTGTCAAACAAGATTCCTGCTGTCAAAAACTAAAAGAAATTTAAGTAATGCAGATAAATAGGATACCATATTCTTTACTTAAAACTTTAAATGAAATGATGCCATTGTTTTGTCTTAAAGTTACAGAGTGTTTTGGAAACAGGAGAAAACAGATCTTCAATTGAACATATGCAAAATTGACTGTGGGTTTCCTTTAAAACCTGTACAACATTAATGTCAGTGGGAAAAATGGTTATCATCATCATCATCATTACCAAATCTGTCTCTCCGTCATCGCCCATTCTTTTGAATGTCTTTTGTTTCTTTCTTTCTTTTTTACTGAATAATACAAATCCCCGTGGAAGTCTAAGAAAGAGCTAAGGTCTTGTTTAGGTCAGATTTTATGTAAAGATAACATTTATCACACATTTCCCTGACAAAATAAGCCCTGGGATCAATAGTCTGAATGTCAAATCTGCATTGCTTAAACTTCAACAGATTGTTCTGCAGAATTCTGAATATAACTGTATTTTGAAAGAGCTTTCCCACATATTTTTGTTGTATTGTTTATAAAGTTCTTCTATATTTCATCCTGAGTAGTAGAGGCAGTCAAGAAGAGTCAAGAGAGAAATTAGCCTTGAGTCATTCTGTTTTCATAAATGGTCTAAATCCAGCTTCTCTTGAATCCCGTTGACTCTTATATAGCAATAATTTTAATCCTGTCCATCAAGTGACTAGATTCTTGTCTATAGAGAAGAGCAATGGATTTACTTAACTGGAACTTAACATAAGGTTGTGATTCTTTGTGCCTGACCACTTTTTGTTGGGCTTATTCTAATTTGCTTTACTTGAAGCTGATCTAGAAAATGATTTCGAGATTATTTTTAAATCCTACAGAATATTTTTCAGGAGACAACTGGACTTCGTTGTTTTTTTTCTTTTGTAGACATTTTCCTTCTCATCCAAGAAACTTATTCAGTTCTGACATGATGGTGGATAACAGATAATCAGAGTTGGAAGGGACCTTGTAGGTCATCTAGTCCAACCCCCCTCCCGCCCACCCAAGCAGGAGACCCTACACCATTTCTGACAAATGGCAGTCCAATCTCTTCTTGAAGGTCTCAAGTGATGGCGCTCCCACAACTTCCAAGGGCAAGCTGTTCCATTGGTTGATTGTTCTCATTGTCAGAAAGTTTCTCCTTATTTCCAGGTTAAATCTCTCTTTGTTCAGTTTCCATCCATTATTCCTTGTCTGGCCTACAGATGCTTTAGAAAACAGCTTTACCCTTTCCCCTCTGTGGCAGCCCCTCAAATATTGGAAGATGCTATCCTGTCTCCCCTGGTCCTTCTCTTTACTAGACTAGCCATGCCGAGTTCCTGTAACCGTTCTTCATATGTTTTAGTCTCCAGTCCCCTAATCATCCTGGTTGCTCTTCTCTGTACTTCTTCTAGAGTCTCAACATGGGAATCAAAGCATTTATATTCTCTACAGACTTTTAGCTCTACAATTTGGGATGAATAGAATAGAATAGAATAGAATAGAATAGAATAGAATAGAATAGAATAGAATAGAATTCTTTATTAGCCAAGTATGATTGGACACACAAGGAATTTGTCTTGGTATAAATACTTAGTATACATAAAGAAAAGGTACATTCGTTAAGAATCAATAACACTCTTTGAATAGGGTGTAGGAATGGATTTCCAGAGGAAAAAAAAATGCGGACTACAGGAAACATTGGCACCACTCAGGTGACCCTGAGGACACAGATAAACCTCCAAGTGGCCTCCACGATCTTCTAAAAGGATGCAAAGGACCAGCTGTCTGCAAGGAAGATAAATCTTTCCATTCCCCACCAACCAGTCAGAGTTGAAGAAGCTTCTTGAATGAGAAGCAAAACATCTTCAAAAGGAAAAACAAGAAAGCCCAGTTGCCTCCTGAAAAAGCACTTTTGGGACAACCATGGCCTTGATGACTGATAGTCTCTACAGCAATGATGGCTAACCTTTTGGGGCTCCTGTTGTGAATGAATAATACCAATAAAGTTATCTTGAGCTTGAAGTCAAGTGCAGGGTTCTGGCCCTGCACTTCTGATTGGCTGTTAATGGCAGGATCGGATTGGTCCGTTCAGGAGCATCTGATTGGCCATTAACAGGCCATTCCCATTGGTTAACGGAGCTAGCGCTCCAGGTTTTCTATTGGTTGAATAGTTAATAAGTTGCCTATATAAGGAAGGCTATAGCAGCCCTCCAGTTTGAGCTGTCACACCATGTAAATAAAGAGTTTGAAGTTCACTGTTCTACTGGCTTGTCTCCATCATTCGCACCCATGCTCCAGACTTAACAGCTCCTGTGCCAAAAAATGCACATACACCAGCTTGCATGCACTCACATGCCAGGTCCAGAATGCAATGCGCTCCCCCCTCTCCACGCCCCCTGTGCATGTGCGTGCAATCCCCCCTTCCCGGCACCCCCTTACCTGCACTGTGCCTCACGGCTGTTTTTTTGGCTGGTTTGAGGCCATTTTTGGCCTCCCAGAGGCTTGGAAAAAGCCTCTGCAAGGTTTTTCAGGACGAATGATAGGCCCGTTTTGTCACTTCTGGTATTATAAGAAATGATAAAACAGGCCTATAATTCATCCTGAAAAGCCTTGCAGAGGCTTTTTCCAAGCCTCTGGGAGGCTGGAAAAAGAAAAAAAATCAGGTGTGAGGCGCATGTATGCGCAGTGAGGTAAGCTTGCCTGTGGATCGTGTGCCAGCACAAATGGCTCTGGGCGCCATTTGTGGAACGGATGCCATAGGTTCACCATCACAGCTCTACAGAATCCTACAGAACAATGTATCTCAGTGGCTATTTATTTATTTGGTTTATTTGATTTGTCGATTGTTTACAAGATAATAAGTATAAGTGTATACATAGTTATGAATACATGAAATGGGTACATATAAGAAAAATAAAAGAAAAATAAAAGAAACAATAGGACAGGGATGATAGGCACTTTGGTGCGCTTATGCATGTCCCCTAGAGACCTCTTAGGAAAGGAGTGAGGTAACATCTAATGATAACATCTATGATAATATAATATAATGAGGGAACATCTGAGAGAGCTCCTTACCCCGATGGGACTAAACCACCTCACTGGTTCCAGTAGAAAGGACCTTCTTCAGATTCTATCGGACAAATAATTTTGGCTGGCATGGTCCAGGAGAAGATCCATTTTTGTTGTGGCCCCCACCCTTCTGGAATATTTTCCTGTCAGAGGTGAGATCCAACCTCCTTCTCCACCCCACAGTCCTGTCCTTCTAGAAGAACCTAGAATCTTGGCTCTGCCTCTTCACCTAAAGCCCCCAACCTGCTACATTGGGATTGGCTGATGAGGCAGAGAAGATTTTCATCCCAGGTTACCCATCATCATGGCTTTTTAATTTTTTTCAAAAACTTCTTAAAACTTTTAAAATTTTCTTTTCGCTGCTCGATGTGGTTTCTTCACGAGATGGGTGGCAAATAGGTTCTAAAATAAATAATATTGAAATGTTAATTTTTAAAAGCACTTTTACCCATTTTATTATAAGGGAAGCTGTCTAGAGTCGCTGTATTAGTGAGATGGGTGGCACAGAAATTAAATCAATCAATCAATCAATCAGCATCCCAGTGTGTGATGACCTGGTATAAAGGTACAAAGGCAACACAGCCAGCAGATCGGTCAAACTTCCCTTTATTGTTCCAACTTTCCTCCAAATGTTCCCATGTTTATGGCAAGTCCTGAAGCAAAGCACGCTCTCTCTGTCTCACACACACACAGAAGCCTCTGGCTGCAAGTAATCCAACAAAACGCTTCAAAACAAGAAGTCCAGCATGGCAAAAGAACAAGACAATGAGTCCACGAAGCAAGGAACAAGGCAAGAAGTCCTGCAAACTCCAGCACAAAAAAAAAATCCATGAATTTAGCATTTGTTCCTGACCAGTGGCCCTCCCCACAGAGTCACCTTAAGTCTCAGTCCCCAGGTGGTGCCTGGTGAAGTGGGGCCGGGCACTCTCCTCACGAATCGTCAGGTCAGCCTGCGCTGTTCCCACCTTCTCTCCACTCTCCATGTTCATGGATCGGGAGAGGGCAGTTCTTGCTATTGTCTGAACTCTATTGCTCCTCAGTTCCACTGCCTGCCCTCTCTCGGTCATCCAGACTCCATTCCTCCCTGCTGGCAAGCCAACCCCAGCCTGAAGGACCTGGGGCTGCTTCATCCTGCTCCTCCCCATGTTCCTCTGAAGTCCACGAGGCCACCCCCGCAACCTCCATCAGTCCCAGCTCCAGCTCGTCCTCTGTCTGATGGGGGATGCAGATACAGTGGTTTCAGAGGTGGTATTCAGCAGGTTCTGACCAGTTCCGGAGAACGGGTAGAGGAAATTTTGAGCAATTCCGAAGAACCGGCAAATACCACTTCTGACTGGCCCCGCCCCTGTCTATTCTCTGCTTCCCGAGTCCCAGCTGATCAACTGGGTCTTCTTTGGTTGCCCTGCACAGGAGAACGGAGCTGTAAAGCAGGTTAGTGGGGTGGGGAGGGAATGGAGATTTTGCAGTATCCTTCCCCTGCCACGCCCACCAAGCCATGCCCATGGAACCATGGAAGTTGTGCATGCTCCATCACTCAAGAAGAGATTGGATAGCTATTTATCTGAAGTAGTATAGGATCAGAGGTGGTATTCAGTAGGTTCGGACCAATTCTGGAGAACCAGTAGCGGAAATTTTTAATTTGGAGAACTAGCAAATCTCACCTCTGACTGGCCCCGCCCCCATCTATTCTCCACCTTTTGAATCCCAGATGATTGGCTGGGTCTTCTTTGGTTGCCCTGCACAGGAGAACAGAGCTGGAAAGCAGGTTAGCGGGGTGGGGAGGGAATGGGGATTTTGCAGTCACTTTTCCCCAGGAGTGGGAAGGTAATTGAGATTTTATAGTATCCTTCCCCTGCCACGCCCACCAAACCACACCCACGGAACCGGTAGTAAAAAAAATCACTCCCATCATTGCTATCATGCCCTCAAGATGAATTCCAGAAGACGTGCATCCAGTAAGATTCAGTGCTTCTCTCCTTCAAAAATAAGCACACTTGTTTCTAAGGTCCATCTACTTAAAAACCAGGTAATCAACTCCAGTTGGAAATGATACTGTCTCATTATTTATAAGAAAAAGATGACATGATTATGGAACTGAGACAGTGAACTCGACTAATCATGGCCATTGAAGAAATGAGATCCCTTGCAAACTATTCTTAAGTACCTTCATCACATTACTATTGTGCTAGCCTATCCATTTAATCACAACATCCATTTTTCTGTTAATCCTACTGGTTGAATGCAGCTGATCAGGCATGCAGCAACTACAGTAATTAATTTACTCCATGTATAACTCCAGAGCAGAAGAAAGAATCAATGGATAAAAAAAAAAATAGAATATTAGAATCCTCGTACTGATTCATCATCATTGAATCTCTGAGGGGAATATATTGTAGGAGACCTTTTGGGGTATTTGGAGAATTTTGTCAAGAAAGCATTAATCGCCATAAAATTTAGGGAAACTAGTGAAGAACAAAGAAAGTATAAATTAGCTGTATGCTGTCACTTATTCGTGAACATTGCTTTTGAATTGTGGTGCCGGAAGAGACTTATGAGAGTCCCTTGAACTGCAAGGAGTTCCAATCAGTTGATCCGCAAGGAAATCAACCCTGATTGTCCTTTGGAAGGACACAGATCCTGAAGCTGAAACTCAAGTACTTTGGCCACCGAATGAGAAGAGAGGACTCCTTGGAGAAGACCTTGATGTTGGGAAAGATAGAAGGCAGAAGGAGAAAGAGACAGCAGAGGAGAAAATGGTCAAAGCAGAAGTCTTCAAACTCAACAGCTTTAAGACTTGTGAACTTCAACTCCCAGAATTCCTCCTGCAGTCATGTTAGCTCAGGAATTCTGGGAGTTGAAGTCCACAAGTCTTAAATTTGCCAAGTTTGAACACCCTAGGGTTAGAGGTTGAGTTTGGGCAAGCTCCGAGAGACAGTGGAGGATGGGTAGTGATGGTGGCTGATGTGGTATGGTCCATGGGTTCATGAAGAGTCGGACATGACTTAGCAACTGAACAATGAGAACAACATTTGTAAACATTATATATAACTGATTTGTTACAATGGAGTTAGAAGGTGCCATCTAGGAAAATGTCTCTTTCGTTCTTGTTTGCTAAGGGACCAAGGGTGACATGATAGCAGTGTTCCAATATCTCAGCAGTTGACACAAGAAGAGGGAGTCAAGCTATTCTCCAAAGCACCTGAGGGCAGGACAAGAAGCAATGGATGGAAACTCATCAAAGAGAGAAGCAACTTAGAATGAAGGAGAAATTTGTTGACAGAGAGAATAATTAATCAGCGGAACTACTTGTCTCCAGAAATTGTGCGTGCTCCAAAACTGCATGTTTTTAATAAGAGATTTGTCTGAAATGGTACAGAGTTTCCTGCCTAAGCAGGGGGTTAGACTAGAAGACCTCCAAGGTTCCTTCCAACTCTGTTATTCTGTTATTTTGCTTCTAGCACTGATGATGTTACCTAGTTAGGGTAATGAAATGTCTGCAAGAAAACAAGCAAGCTCAGAGCACCAAGAACCCCTCGTGTCAGCTCTGAGCTACAAATATTCTCCTTTATTATTACAATCCAGTCCCTCTCTGATGTTATTTCTTAGTTAGTTTCAGCTTCTTTAATCCCTTTTCCTCAGACTTAATACCCAATCCTATTCACCTTGATCGCCTTATTCTTGGCTAGCACAAATTCAAATTGGATTTTTTTTAAAAACACAGGGCTTAAAATTGGACACCATTTGGGGAGGGGTTCTGACCGAGCCAAAATAAAGCTCAATGTTTTCTTCCTACAACTTGGACAGCTCATTTCTGTTGACCTAATCTAAACTCTCATTTAGTGAGAACAATTAATCAGTGGAACTGCTTGCTTTCAGAAGTTGTGCGTGCTCCATCACTCAAGAAGAGATTGGATAGCTATTTATCTGAAATAGTATAGGATCAGAGGTGGTATTCAGCAGGTTCGGACCAGTTCTGGAGAACCAGTAGCGGAAATTTTTAGTTTGGAGAACCAGCAAATCTCACCTCTGACTGGCCCCGCCCCCATCTATTCTCCGCCTCTTGAGTCCCAGATGATTGGCTGGGTCTTCTTTGGTTGCCCTGCACAGGAGAACAGAGCTGGAAAGCAGGTTAGTGGGGTGAGGAGGGAATGGGATTTGGCCGTATCCTTCCCCTGCCACTCCCACCAAACCAAACCACACCCACCAAACCATGCCCTGAGAACCGGTAGTAAATTTTTTTTGAATCCTACCACTGGGTGGAAGCTTGTTGAAGAGCGATCCAACCAAAAAGAAAGGAGGAATTTCATTTGCGACCAGCAAAACTAGCAAAGATGTTTAAAAAAACATGTCCGGCAAATGTTGGAAATGCAATCAGACACCGGGCATGTAATTATCACATGTGGTGGATGTATGTGAAAGCAACTAAATATTGGACAAAAATATACACGTGGATAGAAAAAAAAATGTTAAAACTGCATATGTAGATTACAAGCCAGAAAACTTTTGGATAGGTATAATATCAGAAAGTATGATAAGGGGAATATATATGCCAGGCCCATTAAGCCACACTCACCAAGCCACGTCCATGGAACTGGTAGTAAAATTTTTTGAATCCCACCACTGTATAGGATCTCCTGCTTGATCAGGGGGTTGGACTAGAACACCTTGAAGGTTCCTTCCAACCCTGTTAATCTGTTATTCTGTTACCTTCGTGTTTTTTGCAGTCACATCTTATTGCTGACGGATCTTCAGTTTGTGAACAACTTTTCCAAAATCTTTCTTACAAGTTCCATTGCCATGACATTCCATTGTCATGCCCCCCCTCTATATCTCAATACTTGAACTCCCCCTCCCAGCACTAATAGCTCTATTTCATTGTAATTAAATGTAAATATGAGGTTCAATTTAGGTGTTTTTTTTTTTTTGCTTTGATTCCACACATTAGTCTTTGCAGATACTAGCATGACCATCAAAGGCCAAAAAATGGGCACTTTAAGCAGTAGAAATTGTATACTCTGGTTGAAAAGTTGAAAACAGGGCTGGATATAATGACGGGGAGAAATACCCTGGAATTATACCAATTGCAGAGAATAGAAGAGATCACAAGTGAAAGTGGTTCCCCCCAATCATCTCTATAAGGAAAATAAGGAAACAATTTCTTAATTCATTTTGGCACAACTTTGAAAAAGTAACAGAATAACAGAGCTGGAAAGGGACCTTGGAGGTCTTCTAGTCCAACTCCCTGCTCAAGCTGGAGACCCTATACAATTTCAGATCAATGGTTGTCCAATCTCTTCTTAAAAACTTCCAGTGTTGGGCCATTCACAACTTCTGGAATCAAGTTGTTCCACTGATTAATTGTTCTCACTGTCAGGAAATTTCTCCTTAGTTCTAAATTGCTTCTCTCCTTGATAAGTTTCCACCCATTGTTTCTTATCCTTCCCTCAGGTACTTTGGAGAATAGCTTGACTCCCTCTTCTTCGTGGCAGCCCTGGGATATTGGAAGACTTCTATCCTGTCACCCCCTAGTCCTTCTTTTCATCAAACTAGACATACCCAGTTCCTGCAACTGTTAACAGAATAACAGAGTTGGAAGGGACCTAGGAGGCATGGGTGGGATGCAAATATTTCTACTACTGGTTCTATGGGCATGGCTAGGTGGGTGTGACTATATGACTGGGTGGGCGTGGCTTCTTCTTCTTCTTCTTTTTGCAGCACTCCCCACCAGTGTTGCCAGACATACGATAATTATCGTATTTGTACGATAATTTGGCCCTCTGTACGATGTACGATCAATAATTCCCAAAAAGGTCAAATGTACGATAATTTTACAGTTTGGCAATTTAAGAAGATAGTTGGCCTACTTTGACCCTTTTTTGTGCCTCGTGACTGTACTTTTCGTGGGTTCATGCAACTTCATGAGTCTAGATCACGTGTGTGTGCGTACGCACGTGTAGTTTGTGCATACGTGATACACGCTCGCTCACGAGCTACGTACAAGTACGAGTACGAGTCGAGTCAGCTAGTCGTCGCACGCGTCAGGCCCATTGAGGTAGTTTATTGCTGATCGTAAGTTTTGCGGGATCGTATCTTGTGGCTTCATGCCTTCAGTTCGGACATTTTCCACATGGATATATGCCTACAGTTGGTACTTCCTGTGAGATATAGAGTTTGCTATATGTACGATAATTTTCTCAAAAAAACGATAATTTTGAGTCTCGGGTACGATAATTTTACATTTTGAATCTGGCAACGCTGCTCCCCACACTCCATTTTGTTTTGCCTCCTGGGCCTCAAGGAAGCCTCCTGGGCGAAGCAGTAAGACAGCGAGTGGGCTCCCTGCACAGCTGATCATCAGAACAGCTGGTTGTTGAAAGGAAAAAGAGAAAAAAAAAGAATCACCCTTCAGTTGAACTGGTAGCTGTTTTTTTTTAACTACCGGTTTGTGTGAACCGGGCTGAACCGGTAGAATACCACCACTGCTTGGAGCCTTCTAGTTCTGCTCCCTGCTCAAGCAGGAAACACTATAATATTTCAGACAGGTGGATTGTCCAGTCTCTTCTTAAAAGTTTCCAGTGGTGGAATACCCACGACTTCTGAAGGCAAGTTGTTCCACTGATTAATTTTTCTAACTGTCAGGAAATTTCTCCTTAATTCTAAGTTGCTTCTCTCCTTAATTATTTTCTATCCATTGCTTCTTGTTCTCCCTTCTGGTGCTTTGGAGTAAATAGGCTGACCTTCTATGTCAGCTCTTTAGATCTTGGAAGACTGATATCATGTTACCCCCAGTCCTTCTTTTCATTAAACTAGACATACCCAGTTCCTTCAACGGTTCTTCACATGTTTTAGCCTCCAGTCCCCTAATCCTCTTTGTTGCTCTTCTGTGCATATTATAAATGTTGGTACAGCAGCATTTTTGAATCAAGGTGACAATCCATCAGGCAAGGTTAGAGAAATCAAGGCTTCTATTTATTTACTTGGCTAAATTTTCACAGTGGGCTTTTCAGCTGCACAGTTTTAATTTGTCTCTTCACCTAATTAATGTGCAATGCAATTTTTGGGCATCATGACAGCGCATTAATTTAACAAGTCTCTGCCTTTGATGTATAATGCATATGCTGAAAGATAGATGCAGATTCAATTTGCAAAGGTATTTTGGGTTAAAATGCCAGAGGGCTCTGCTATCTGCTAAAAAAATAATAACAATGAAGCACAAAAGCATTTGGCTTTCTTCGAATCCATCACATGAATCAAAATCAAAGTGAGAAAGACAACTCAAACCAGTTTTCATTAAACTAAATATTCCCAATTCCTGCAACTGTTCTTTATATGTTTTAGCCTCCAATCCCCAGTTTGAGTCATGTTATTTTTAAACTAGTTTTGTTCTAGTGGTCAAAGCACCAGGTTAGAAACCACGAGACTGTGAGTTCTAGCCCTACCTTAGTCATGAAAGGCAGCTGGGTGACTTTGGGCCATTCTCTCTCTCTGTGTGTATGTCTGTCTCTCTGTCTCTGTGTCTGTCTGTCTGTCTTTCTCTGTCTCTGTCTCTGTCTCTCTCTCTCTGCCTCTCTCTCTCTCTCTGTGTTTCTGTGTCTCTGTGTCTCTCACTCTCTCACTTTCTTTCTCTGCCTCTCTCTGCCTCTCTCTTTCTCTGTCTCACTATGTGTGTCTCTCACTGTTTATTTTATTTATTTATTTATTTTTGTCAATTGCTTACAAAATAACAGGTATAAGTAAAAACATAGTTATGAATACATGGATACATATAAGAGCCTTCAGTTTAAACCACTCCAAATTTGACTCTGCTCATTTTAAAGCTTAGAGAAATTTTGAAATATCAAACCCACACCTGTAAAAGTGTCTGGACACAATTCAAAGTGTAAGTATTTTTTTATTTTTTTTATTTATTTTTGTCAATTGCTTACAAGATAATAGGTATAAGGAAATACATAGTTATAGATACACAGATACATATAACAATAAAAAAAAATAAAAGAAACAATAGGACAGGGATGGTAGGCACTTTGGTGCGCTTATGCACACCCCCTACAGAACTCTTAGGAAAGGGGTGAGGTCAATAGGAGACAGTCTAAAGTTTTTGGGGTTTGGGAAAGAAACCACAGTCAGGTAGAGTATTCCAGACATTGACCACTCTGTTGCTGAAGTTGTGTTTCCTGCAATCAAGTTTACTGCAATTAACCTTGAGTTTGTATCTATTGTTTGCTCTTGTATTGTTATGGTTGAAGCTGAAGTACTCATTGATAGGTAGGACATTGCAATGTATGATTTTATATACTATACTTCGATCGGACCGAAGGCGGCGTAGTTCTAGGTTTTCTAGGTCTAGAATTTCAGGTCTGGTGGCATAAGGTATTCTGCAATGAGTAGAGGAGTGGAGAACTCTTCTTGTGAAATATTTCTGGACTTTCTCAACTGTATTAATATCAGCTACATAATGTGGGTTCCAGACTGATGAGCTGTATTCGAGTATTGGTCTAGCAAATGTTTTGTATGCTCTAGTTAGTAGTGTAATATTACCAGAGAAAAAGCTACGTAAGATTAGGTTAACAACTCTTAATGCCTTTTTGGCTATGTAGCTATATCTCTCTGTGTCTCTCTGTTTCTCACTGTCTCTCTCTGTCTCCATCTCTCTCTGTCTCTCTCCGTCTCTCACTGTTTATCTCTGTTTCTCTGTTTGTCTCTCTCTGTCTGTCTGTCTCTCTCCCCAACATACCTCACAGGGTTATTGTTCTGGAAAAAGAAGGAGGAAGGTGTGTGGCATATGTTTTCCACCTTGAGTTATTCATAAAAATACTAAGTTAGCATAGAAGCAATCAAGCAAATAAATAAAATGAATAAAAAGAATGAATGGATGGATGGATGGATGGATGGATGGATGGATGGAAGGATGGATGGACGGACGGACAGATAGATTCATTACTTCTGTTTTGGCTAAGTGCTCTAGGTTTTCTTCTGGCACACATGAATTTGCATTTAAATGCCCATTTAAATGAGCACAGGAAGTGATACTTCAGTCATATTTTCTCTTCAAATATGTATTCTCAGAGTTGTGCTTTAAAAATACAGCCCTGATGCTTGTGAAGAGCTGTTGCATAAATCCTAAATTGTATATAAATTCTTCTGAGATGGGATTTCTTGGCTTTGGAATTTGCAAAGATGAAATTCTTAAGAAATGCCAGGGGAAGAAAATGAACCATAATGAACAGCAATTTAAAAGCGTTATCATGGATGCACTCCTAAATAAATAAATAAATAAATAAATAAATAAATAAATAAATAAATAAATAAATAAACAAATAAACAAATAAACAAATAAACAAATAAACAAATAAACAAATAAACAAATAAACAAATAAACAAATAAACAAATAAACAAATAAACAAATAAACAAATAAACAAATAAACAAATAAACAAATAAACAAATAAACAAATATATGCAGGTCTTGGCGTGTATTCAGGTCTTTTCCTGTTTAAGATTGAGAGTATCTTGGCAATCGTTCGACGAGGTCTCACTCGCCATCTTCAGGCTGGTGCTTTTGGCTTCATGCTTGTGCAAGCAAAGTGTGATCGGAGCTGCCAGCCACGAAATACCTGCATACCTGTACCTGTGAAAATCTACAAATACACACACACATACACACACACATGTTTATCTGATGAGTTTTAAGGACTGCTTTTTGTAAGCCACCCAGAGTTACCTGGTTAAAGATGGGCAGGAATATAAATTTGCTAAATAAATGAATAAATAAACGAGAGAGCTTTTCTGTTCTGAGATACCACCGGCAACTCCTTCCAATACAGCAAAAACAAAATTAATGAGCTGGAAGCAAGCCGTGTCAAAAAAAAAAAAAAAGCCATAAAAATAAAACATCTTTTTGTTTGGAGGCGAGCTAGTAGAATTTACCTCAATGAATGCCATCGTTTCCTCTCTTCCTCTTGTTTACCATTCCATCTAATTGTTGAGCAAATGAGAAAATTTGCAAACAAAAGACTACTGTTGGATTCAAAGGTGCAGTTGTAAAAAAAATAAATAAAAATGAAATGGAAATTGTAAATAAAATGGAAGCTAAGGGCTGGTTTTGCTTTTGTTTTGGCCCGTTAGCAGCCAGCGGAGCTGGTGGCAGACTCGGACAGTGAGGAGGTTGGGGAGGAACTTGGGACAGTCCTGGAGTCTGGGGAAGACTCTGACAAGGGCTCTGCGTCGGAGGCAGAGATGAGGCCAGGGCCGTCCAACAGTTATCAGCTGCCTTCAGTGTCAGAGATCAGTGGGGCAGAAGAACAGCTGGAGCCTGTTCCCAGTGTGTGCATGCACAGAGCTGCCAGGAGAAGAGAACAGTTAAGGAACAAGGATCAACTTGGGAGTAAGAGCACAGGTGGATGGTGAATGGCCCTCTCATCGGGAATAAAGAGGAGAGAAAGAGGAGTGGTGTTTGCAGGAGATTGAACAGATTTAACAGATAATCAGAGTTGGAAGGGACCTTTTAGGTCATCTAGTCCAACCCCCACCCACCCAAGCGGGAGACCCTATACGTAATTCAGTAACTTGGCTCAGAATCCATGGTGATCGGGAGTGAAATTCAACTCAGATTTCTGGCAAATTAGCTACCAAATGTGAGTTTTCCCTCCTGATTGTTCCATTAACCAGAAGTTTGTGTCATCATCGATATGTGAAACTGTCCAGAGAAATACTGATAGTAATTTTACTAAAACACCCTCCTCCTCCTCCTCCTCCTCCTCCTCCTCCTCCTCCTCCTCCTCCTCCTCCTCCTCCTCCTCCTCCTCCTCCTCCTCCTCTTCCTCCTCTTCCCCCCAATTCTGGGATTATCCTTTGAAACACAGCCTCCAAGCTTCTGTTGAATTTCCCATCCGTTCTTAGTGGCTATTCTACTGCCAAATAAGTTCACTTCAATTCTTTTTTTGGCTTCTGAGAGTAACTGTAGGAAGTAGCTCCTTCCTGAGTAGTAACACAATTTGGTCCTGCATCCTGCAGAGACAAATTTGGGGTAAGATTCAGCTACCATTAAATATTGTTGTTTTGCAACCTGGATCTAAAGGAGTATACAGACAAAGTTACAGTCATACAGTCACAAGTCAGTTAGTTCAATTGCTTAGGATGAAGATTTGTTCCTGACCTCTTGCCAAGTAATTTCTGCTACAATGTGGCATTTGGAAGATAGCTGCCTGGCAACTCTCCAAGCCTGATAAAGGTCTGCAGTTGTGAAATCTCATGAAAGAATGTTTGCCTGGACTTTGCTGGAGATGAATCCACTTTAACCTAAATAAAAGGGGTTTTATCGGGACGAAGAGTCTGCTTCATGATCTTGGAAAACCTAGGACAAAATAGCTTTGTAGAATACCTTATTTTGAAAAGCAAAGTGATCTAAAAAAAATTGAAATAAGATGGATGGTGAGAGAGAATGGTATTCATGAACATAATTTTTGCTTATCCATGTTCTTTGGTCATTATCAATGTGCTGCTAAGAGCACAGTGACTCATGAGGTTAGCATGCTGGATGGCCAATCAGCAGGCTTGTGTTTGAGACCCATCAGTGCTGCTGGCCAGGATGAGCACCCATCACATGCTGCAGCTCCTACTGATCCAGCATTTCAAAAGCGGGCAACCACGAGTAGATTAATGGGTACCATTTCAATGGGCAACTACTGGGTGAGTCCCCTACTGGGTGTTCCTGGGCAAGGGTAATATTACTGGAAATTCCTTTCATCGTGGAAGTACTTTGGTACTTCTGACACTGTAAAAACAAAATAAATGAGCTGGAAGCATGAAAAAAGAAAGCCATTTAAAAAAAAAAAAGGAATTGGGTTGAAGATTCCAGATGAAACGGATGAACTCTTGCTGAGAATACATGACAATATACATGGCCATCAAAGGCACTTTAATCTTACCAAGGTTAGTGACACAATGACTTCTGAAGCAGGTATTGCTTTTTTTTTTTTTGAGATACTGTATCTTGCTCCTGTTCTCCACACTATCTGCCAAAAGCTCTAGGCCCAGAAATTTGGAGGATATGTGGCAATTGTGCCAGAGAAGTCTAGATGACCGTTATCAGAGTTTATTCATTAACTAGAATAGAGCTTGGTTACAAGGTCAGCCAATGAATAGGCATAGCAACTAAATCAGCCAATGAGGACAGTTTTGGAAACTGAAACTAGAAGTAGCCTAGGCTGGAAACTGAAACTAGAAGTAGCCTAGGCATGGCTATATGTGTTGAGCTCTGAGTCTGTCTATTGAAGATGAAACTAACTTGCTTGCTTGCTGAAGACTGGAGCTCTGCTCTGAACTTGCAACATGTTTCTGTTTGAGTTTGCTCCATGTTGGAGACATCTACAACTGGTTTGTAAAATCTTATTATATTTACAAAGATGTTAAATGAAGCATCAGCCGTCTGTGTTTAATTTTCCGGTGCTGAATTATCACTGCAAAACTCTCAGTAGACCGTCAAGAAGAATGCCTGATATTGTCCCACTGTCATTGCGAGATGGTTGTGAGATGCTTCTTATTGAATGAATCCATTTTCTGAGTTTGCACAATACATGGGACCAGAAATCCCACCAGCCTTCCAATATTTGAGGGGCTGCCACAAAGAACAAGAATGGGTCAATCTATTCTCCAAAGCACCAGAAGGCACGACAGGAAGTGATGGATGGAAACTAAGAACTAAGGATAAATTTCCTAACAGTGAGAACAATTAATCAGTGGAATGATTTACCTTCTGAAATTGTGGGTGGTCCAACACTGGAGGTTATTTAGAAGAGCTCGGACAGCCATTTCTCCAGAATGGTATAGGGTCTCCTACTTGAGCAAAGGTTCAGACTGGAAGACCTCCAAGGTCCCTCCCAACTCTGTCATTCTGTTAAATGAATTAAATAGCCCAAGTTTGCACAAAATAATCAGCCATGTAAAAATTGCGAATAATTAAGCTTGGTGGATTGTGCAAATACAATTACTGGATCTTCAGTAGATCTACACAAGGATGTTCTGCAAACACAGAGATTGAAAGAAGAACCCACATCAGTGATGGGATTCAAATTTTTTTACTACCGGTTCTGCGGGTGTGGCTTGGTGGGCGTGGCAGGGGAAGGATACTGTAAAATCTCCATTCCTATCCCACTCCAGGCAGAGGTGGTATTCAGCAGGTTCTAACCAGTTCTGGAGAACCGGTAGTGGAAATTTTGAGTAGTTTGGAGAACCGGCAAATACCGCTTCTGACTGGAGATTCCCACCACTGACTCCAGGGGAAGGATACTGCAAAATCCCATTCCCTCCCCACCCCATTAACCTGCTTTCCAGTTCTTTTCTCTTGTGCAGGGCAACCAAAGAAGACCCA
This sequence comes from Hydrophis major, assembly GCA_033807585.1. Classification (NCBI taxonomy): domain Eukaryota; kingdom Metazoa; phylum Chordata; class Lepidosauria; order Squamata; family Elapidae; genus Hydrophis; species Hydrophis major. The sequence continues at coordinate 137,996,883 of CM066332.1, forward strand.
GCTGATCAGCTGGGACTCGGGAGGTGGAGACTAGATGGGGGCGGGGCCAGTCAGAGGTGGGATTTGCCGGTTCTCCGAACTGCTCAAAATTTCCGCTACCAGTTCTCCAGAACTGGTCAGAACCTGCTGAATATACCACCTCTGAGTCGCATTCTGAAAATGCCTTCAGAAGTCTTTCCAATCCCAGTAGCTCCTAGAACTGAAGTTTTGTGTGGAGACAGTGGGAATCTCTTTATGTCTTGACTTTTAAAATTTTATTTATTGTACCCTGGGCAAGGTTGCCTCATGAATGCTAGGTTCCTCTTTACAGGAAATCTTCAAATAGAGGCCAAAGAGCCACCTGTCTAAATATTTTAGTTGCTATGGGCGTCTGCCAACTCCAGGATTCCATGATATTTTCAGCTTTGGTGATGGTTCTCATAAAAATTTTGTATTGATACAGATTTGTATCAAACCATTCAATATTTAACAGGCATTTTTTGCTTTCCATGGTAGAAAAGCATCTTGACTCCTTATACTTGGCTCACCACTGGAATGTAAAAAAAAAAAAAAAAAAAATTAGTGAGCTGTTGCCTTTATTCCCCTGTTATTCAAAAGGAATGACCCAGGATTGATCAAAGTCCAATCAGTTATTAAAAATTGAGCAAAAATTGCTTGGTGCAAGGGCAAATACAATTTGCATCCAAGTTACTTGAATTATACATGCCTCTTATTGATCGGACTTGATTCCCCAAAGATCATTATCAAGAGTTAAAAAGCAGTCAGAGAAACTTTTTTTGCCTGGTAAATGTGAACATATGCTTAATATTCAATATGAATGCCTATTACACAATTTTACTCTGGGGTATTTTCATTTTATGCCTCCTTTTGCACATTGTAATTTCTTCTGTTCTTCCCTGTGTTTCGTAAAAGATTATATAGATTGGTTTTCTGATATCCATCCTTCCATTTCTCCCCCCATCCCATTTTTCCATCCTTCCTGTCAGGTCCACCAGCTTCGGCTTGGCGCCTTGCTGACATTCTGCCATTGATTGGGGAAGAGAGGGGAAACAAACAGGCAATAAAATTGCATACTTTTATTATGGAGGGGGAGTTGAGGAAGAGCAGAACAGTTTGGAATCTGGTTCATGTCAGTGTGCTGGGATCTTCAAGGCCGCTTGCCCTGAGTATAGAATTTCACAAGCCCAAACAGATCAGAGTTTCTCATAACATTGAGGCATGCTGGATTGGGTGTTCCTGATAAGACTATGGGGGAGGCTAGGGGAAACTAGGGGTTTAGTTCTATATTAATGCATGGGAATTTTAGATTCCGCTTGACTCTCCTGCAAGCAGCATCTCTTAGTAAAAGCTCCTTTTCACTTCAAACGGAGTCGAGGGTTTTACTTTCCTAAGGGATCAGACTGGGGCAGGTCTGACACTTCCATCCTTCCATCTATCCATCCATCACTGTCTCCTAGTTATTGGCCTAGCTGGCTTTCATGTTGAAGGTAGCATTAGAACTCACCATGTCCTGGTGATTGGCCCAAAGTCACAGAGCTGACTTTCATGTCTATAGCAGGTCTATAACTCATAGTATCCTGGTTTCTAGCCAGGTGTCTCAATTACTAGACCAAACTGCCTCTCCTAATTATAGCGATAGCAATGGCAATAGCACTAAGACTTATATACCCCATTTACAGTGTTTTACAGCACTCTCTAAACAGTTTCCAGAGTCAGCCTATTGCCCCCAACAATCTGAGTCCTCATTTTACCCACCTTGGAAGGATGGAAAGCTGAGTCAACCTTGAGCCTGGGTGAGATTTGAACTGCCAAATTGCAGGCAGGCAGCAGAAGTAGCCTGCAGTAGTGCATTCTAACCACTGCGCCACCGCAGCTCATATTATTTCTAATAACTCAATTATTTCTAATAACTCTCACAAATTTTAACTCCTTTGGAGGAGTGATGTCCCAGGAAACAGGTATGGTGACAAACTTTACTAAACTCATTTTTCATTTTCATATTTCAATGCCCACTTTTGATCGCCTGGCCAAGATGGTTGGGCAATAATTTTTTATTTGTCATTTGTCATGGGGTCTTATTTTTGTTTTCTTTTTCTCTACTCTTTCTTCCCATTTAGGTTTCTATTTCTTGGCTTGGACATTTGACCTCTTGGACAAATAACCAGTAAAGCATCAAGCTTTGATTTTACAATCCCAAAACAAAACAGAAACAACAGAATAACAAAACAGAACCAGTGGTGATTGTCCAAATTGTTTCCTACCAGTTCTATGTGTGGCTCTATGCATGTGTGTTTTGTGCACATGCAGAGGGCTCAGAAACCAACACCTCTCAACACTAGTAAGCTGAACTTCCTGTTTGCGCATGCCTAACCCATGCTTTGCGTGTGCATGGAGGACTCAAAGACCAACCTCTGTCAATGCTGGTAAGCTGAGCTTCCCATACGTGCATGCCTAACACATGCTTTGGGCATGCACAGAGGGCTCAAAGATCGACCTCTGCCAATGCTGGTAAACTGATCTGTTCCTTTAGCTCAGCTGAGGCACGGCAATCTGTTCTGCCATGCGAATCAGCTGAGCTAAAAAACAAGGGCATATAGGAGAGGTGACGGCAGGGGTGGGTGGCTGGGGCCAACCAGAGGTGGAATTGGCCAGTTCTCTGAACTAGTCAAAATTTCCACTACCCGTATGCCAGAAACGGTCCGAAATGGCTGAATACCACCTCTGAACAGAACAACAGAACAACAGATTTGGAAGGGAGGTTTAGTTCATTCCCCTGCGGAAGCAGGAAGCCCTACACCATTTCAGACAAATGGTTATCCAATCTCTTCTTTAAAAACCTCCAGTGATGAAGCACCCACAACTTCTGGAGGCGAGTTATTCACTGATGAATTTTTCTCTTTCCTTAGTTTTAGGTTGGTTCTCATTTTAATGATTTTCCCTTCGTTACTTCTTGTCTTGCCCTCAGGTGCTTTGGAGAATAGTTTGAAAAAGTTTCCTTCGTTTATAGCATTCCCCAAATAACTTATTTCATGACATCTCTAAAATACAACAGGAAAAAAGGTTAGCTATCAGCAAATTCAACGTTTTGGGGAAGGCTTGTGAGCTATTTATAAAGACAGCATCCGTAGAAACATTCTCCTGTTAGGTGCTGACAAATTTCAGACTGTTTCATATAACCCTTTCATGCCTTTCTAACACTGAAAATTTAGGCAGCGAAACATCTGCAAGGAAATAACCAAGCTCAGAGAGCACCAAGGATTCCAAAGAACTGATTCCTATGTAGCAGAAACTCAGAGTTATCTCACAGAAATGATAAGCTGGAAACAACAGAATAAGAGAATTGGAAGAGACCATGAAGGTCTTCTAGTCCAACCCCCTGCTTATGCTGATACCACTCTATAAAGCCTTAGTAAGACCACACCTAGAATAAAAAGATGTAGAGATCCTAGAAAGAGTGTAGAGAAGAGCAACAGGATGATTAGGGGACTGGAGACTAAAACATATGAAGAACGGTTACAGGACCTGGGTATGTCTAGCCTTCTCCTCACTCCTTATTGCCCTTCCTCTCCCACTTGTGACTGTATGACTGTAACTTTGTCGCTTGTATCCTTATAATTTGTATTGACTATTTCCTAGTATGATTTGTTTGCTTATTGTACCCTATGACTATCATTAAGTGTTGTACCTGATGATTCTTGATTCTTAATGAATGTATCTTTTCTTTTATGTACTTTTCTTTTATTTACACAAAGACAAATTCCTTGTGTGTCCAGTCACACTTGGCCAATAAAAGAATTCTATTCTGTTCTGTTCTATTGTATCCTTACGATCTATATTGACTGCTTCCTAGTATGATTTGATTGCTATGAATAATAGTATGACTATCATTAAGGGTTGTACCTGATGATTCTTGACTCTTGATGAATGTATCTTTTCTTTTATGTACACTGAGAGCATTTGCACCAAGACAAATTCCTTGTGTGTCCAATCATACTTGGCCAATAAAAGAATTCTAATTCTAGTGAAGAGAAGGACCAAGGGAGATATGATAGCAGTCTTCCAATATTTGAGAAAGGGGTCAAGCTATTTTCCAAAGCACTTGAAGGCCAGACAAGGAATAATGGATGGAAACTGATCAAGGAGAGATTTAACCTGGAAATAAGGGGACATTTTCTGACAGTGAGAACAATCAACCCCTGGAACAGAAGTTGCTTTCGGAAGCCGTGGGAGCGTCATCACTTGAGACTTTCAAGAAAAGATTGGACTACCATTTATCAGAATGGTGTAGGGTCTCCTGCTTGGTTGGAGGGGTTGGACTAGATGACCTACAAGGTCCCTTCCAACTCTGTTCATCTGTCACTGTCAGATTAGCTCAAATGTGTGACTCATCTTTCTTATTGTCTCATAGTTCACCTGGCTGCCATGGAAGGCCACCTGCACTGCTTTAAATATTTGGTGAGCAAAATGCCCACGTTGGTCCACTCCTTGAAAGCCCGGAATGACCACAGTGAGACCCCACGGGATCTGGCCATGAGGTTCTACAAGGAAGACATCCTGGTGTACATGGACAGTCTGGAGGAGGAGGATGACTCATCATTGGACGAGGAAGAAAGTAGGTGGATGATGAGCAAAATTGGGGAAGGGAGGGAAATTTTGAGGGTAGGGTTTTGTTTTGTTTTTTGTTCTTCTCAAATGCAGTTTTCTCACTTTTATTAGAACCTGCAACACACAGGATGCAGGTTTTGTTTTAATTAAAGAAAAGACTGCAAAGAAGAAGGTCCTAGTAAGGACACATCTGGAATACTGCCTCTACAGTTCAACCCTGAGTTACAAAGGCCAGACAAGGAATAATGGATGGAAACTGAACAAGGAGACACTCAACCTAGAAATAAGGAGAAATGTTCTGACGGTGAGACCCATGGAACAACTTTCCTTCAGAAGTTGTGGGAGCTTCATCCCTGGAGGCTTTCAAGAAGAGACTGGACTGCCATTTGTCAGAAATGGCGTAGGGTCTTCTGCTTGGGTGAGGGGTTGGACTACATGAACTACAAGGTCCCTCCCAACTCTGTTAATCTGTATAAACAGACAAATGGTTGTCCAGACTCTTCTTAAAAACCTCCAGTGTTGGAGCAACCACGTCCTTCCACTGGTTAATTGTTCTAACAGTCAGGAAACTTCTCAGTTCTAGATTGCTTCTCTTCTTGATGAGTTTCCATCCATTGCTTCTTGGCCTGCCCTCAGGTGCTTTGGAGAATATCTTGACTCCCTCTTTCTTTGGGGCAGCCCCTGAGATATTGGAAGACTCCTATCATGTCACCCCCTAATCCTTTTCTTCATGAAACTAGCCATGCCCAATTCCAGCAACCGTTGTTCATATGTTTTAGCCTCCAGTCCCGAATCATCTTTGTTGCTCTTCTATGCCAGATGTCAGGCAGAAACCTTTGATCCACAACAGCGTCAAGGAGAAAATTTGGCAGGTCTAGATCCACCAGGAAAGGCCAAAGTTGAGGCAAGCCAAAGATCAAAGACATGTCAAAACAGAAAGTGAAGCACAAACCAACCCCCTGGATTCGAAGTTCCAAACCCAACTTTTTCATATGCCTCCGAAAAGAACCTCTTCACTTTTATTTTTTTTTAAATAGCCTTTGCTAAACTCGATTTGATTCTCCTGCTGAAAGAAGTGAAGGCTTTTGGCAAGACTTGTAGGTTCAAATTGACTTTATAAAGCATCGGAGGGATCTATTATTGAAAGGCCGGGCGTAACCAGAGCTGCCACGGTTAATTCTGTGGAGGCGAATTGCTGATTTTGGCCACCTAAGGAGGAGACGCTTCTTATAATTAGCTTTCATTTCATACTGAATGGCACAAACTAGAGAAGAAAACTCCATCACTGAGAGATACGCACCATAATTGCTTGAAAATTGCCAGGAAAGTGTCTGTTTTTGGACTGTTCCCTGAGGATCCCAGATCCTTTGAGGACATAGAACAAATATAGAATTAGAATTTTTAGTTTGAGAGAGGCACCCACAACCTTTTTTTAAAAAAAAATTCTTCAGAAATAATGATTCTTGGGAAAAATGGAGAATTTGAAATATGTAGGATTCCCAATCGCTTTATACCTAGTGAATATGGGAATATTATTTCGATGTCTACTTTGCCTTCTCCCTTTTTTTGGTCTACTGTGCTGTATTATTTTCTTTTTTTTTTTGGGAGGTTTAATTTAATAGAAGGAAATTATTTAGAATTTTATTGAGCTGGGTCATCATATGAAATATAAATGTAAATAAAGAAAATAGAGGAATAAAGAAGGTGAAGAAAAAAACAACTGTGTTTTTTCATCTAGTGTAGTAAAATACAAAATAAGATTAAAACTAGCTTTTTACTTTTACATATTTAACGAATATTGCCAGAGAGATCCTGGTCACGTGGATGGTTCTAACTGCAGCATTCCCATGTGCAGAAATGGAATTCTTGTCTCAGCAAGGTCTTCTGAAGAGTATACGGAAGACTACAAGGAATGAAGGATCTTTTTTATGTAAAAAGTTTTTTTTAATTTTTATGTTTCAAAAAAATCTCTTTTAGTGAACAGCGTGGTTCCAGGTTTTTACATTTCCATACAAACAGGACCTTAGTTACATATTTATCTTTCACATTCAATTTCATATCATTACATTTATAATTTCTATACATTTTCTCAAACATTCTTATTTTCTTCACGCTTATTTTTGATATAGTTTCAGGCATGGGTGAAATGAATGGAGACAGTCTTAGTTGGTGAACTTTCAGCTCTTTATTATATAGTGACTTAAAACTTTAATAACAACAACTCTGCCTTATATAGGCAACCTTAATGCGAAATAACCAATAGGGAGCTGTAAGACGCTAGCTCCAAAACCAATAAGAGTCCTTCGTTAAGGGCCAATCGGATTCTCTGAACCCAACCAATCCGATCGAGCCGCTTAACAACCAATCAGAAGTGCAGGGCCAGAACCCTGCACTTTACCCCAAGCTCGCTTTTATTTTAACTATTTACATACATAACAATTTTATATATTTTCTATTCATATCTTAAGTTCTTTCATGTTTTCAAATATTCTCATGTCTTCTTTACATAAATCTTATTTCTTTAAAAATCTTATTTCTTCTTCTATATTCAGCGTACTTATACCTTTATCTTTTGTTTTTGACACATTTGCAAATTCATCCCATACTCTTAGTTCATTGTTCAAAAAAAATTCCATTATAGTTCTAATAATTCAAAAATCTCCCCCTTTAACTACTAATTTGAGTGAACCACCCCTTTATCTTATGCATCATTCAATTAACTCCCCTTTGATCCACAGTAATAATTTATCATAGTATAATCATATTTTAATTCCCACTTTTTGAATTAATAACAATAATTTCCTAGCTAGTACATAACACGTCTATATTTTAAGGCAAATTCTGCACGGTATTTTTTTCCCTTTGGTTACGGAATGAAGGATCTTTATTGTAGGGGTGTCAGATTCAATGACCTGCTTGGATCTGGCCCATGGGGCCATCTTGGAAACAGGGAACGACTGGCTCGCGATGCCTCTGCCAGTGAAAACAGCAGAGGGCTAGCAAAACCAACTAAAAACAAAACAAAAGGAGATATGTTCCCCCTTTCTGCATTTGAGCATCCAAGAAGGGACAGGACAGGAGAAAGGGAAAGAGGAAAGACAACGGAGAAGAAGGAAAGATGGAGAGAGAGCAAGGAAGGAAAAATAAGGAAAGAGGGGATAGTAGGCAAGAGGAGAATGAAGAGGGAAGAAAAAAGAAGAGACGGAAGGAAGGGAAGTCCTGCCCTAGAACTTGGCTACCAGCAGACAGCACTTTTCTTCTGGAGGACGCGGGTTTGGTGCTCTCCTAGTCATGCCTTCCTCCACTGGAAACAATGATTCCTCCCAGCCCTGCTTGGGCCACCACAGGTGCCCCTGAAATGAGTGATGTTAAGTGGGCCATGTCTACCCCACCTGTGCCCATCCAGTCCCCCTGAGATCAAACACAACCCTGATGCGGCCCTCAATGAAATCGAGTTTGACACCTTTGTTCTATTGGGTCTTAGTCAGAATTCAGCAGGTTCTGACCAGTTCTGGAGAACCAGTAGTGGAAATTTTGAGTAGTTTGGAGAACCAGCAAATCCCACTTCTGACTGGCCCTGCCCCCATCTATTCTCTGCCTCCCGAGTCCCAGCTGATCGGCTGGGTCTCCTTTGGTTGCCCTGCACAGGAGAACGGAGCTGGAAAGCAGGTTAGTGGGGTGGGGAGGGAATGGGGATTTTGCAGTATCCTTCCCCTTGGAGTGGGGAAAGGAATGGTATTTCGCAATATCCTTCCCCTGCCACACCCATCAAGCCATGCCCACCAAGCCATACCCACAGAACCGGTAGTAAAAAATTTTTGAATCCCACCACTGGTCTTAGTGGCTAAAGTGTGTATTTTGGTATCATGTATCATAGATTTCAGAAATCTATTAAACAGCACTTTTCAGTTTGTCTAGAAGTTCTGGGAACTGCTATCTTTTTAGGAATGTATTTATTCCGCACATTTGTCTCATTTCTCCCCAGGAAATCAAGAAATTCAGCAGTCATTGTTTCTTGACAAGATAATCATTATTTTTTTAGTGTAGGCTGGTCTACATGCCAGTAATCTTTATAGCTGAGCATGGAGTTCACCCTGTCAAATGACAACAACCACACAACAACACCACAACCTTCCTCCCAGAGAGTAGTGAAAGTGATTAAGACAGAAGAAATCAGGTGAAATAAAATTAGTCTTGTCGAATTAGTTCTTCTTGCCTTTTTTTAAAAAAATCTTTCCACAACTGGTTAATCCTAACTGGGCATGTGATTTAATATTTATTTGCTACCCTGATGAGCTACGTGATTCCTGGTCCTTTACAATATACAGGTAGCCCTCGACTTACAACTATTCATTTAGTGACCGTTTGAAGTTACAATGGCATTGAAAAATTTGAGCTATGACCGTTTTTCACACTTGCGAACATTGCTGGAGTCCCAAGGTCACGTAGTCAAAATTCGGACCCTTGGCAACTGGCCCATATTTATGATGGTTGCAGTATCTGGGGGCCGTGGTTCCCTTGTGAGACCTTCTTACCAGCAAAGTCAATGGGGAAGCCAGATTCACTTAATGACCATGCTACTAACTTAACCACTGCAGTGATTCACTTAACAACTGTGTAAAGAAAGGTTGTAATATGGGACAAAATTCAGTTAACTGTCTTGCTTAACAATGGAAATTTCAGAACTCAGCTGTGGTCTTATACAGGTCGAGGACTACCTGTATAAGAAAAATTTTTCTCTTCTTCCTACTGCCTAATCCAACTTAGTCTTTTTAATTCAACATTGTCTGCAGATAATTCATATTGACGGAGATTTCTATACTGTACCTCAACAGTTGCCCCTCGACTGTTCTGGTGTTGCTGGTTCAGTTATGGGCAATTTAGTTAGAAGGTGCTTACAGTATCAATAGCAATAGCACTTAGACTTATATACTGCTTCATAGTGCTTTCCAGCCCTCTCTAAGTGGTTTACAGAATCAGCATCTTGCCCCCAACAATCGGGGTCCTCATTTTATACTGACCTTGGAAGGAAGGAAGGCTGAGTCAACCTTGAGCCTGGTCAGAATTGATCTCCTGTCAGTGTGTAGTGAATTAGCCTGCAATACCACATTCTAATGACTGCGCCACCACAACTCCTTCCTTCCTTCCTTCCTTCCTTCCTTCCTTCCTTCCTTCCTTCCTTCCTTCCTTCCTTCCTTCCTTCCTTCCCTTCCTTCCCAATAGACTTTTATTACTGCTTTGCTGTGTTTTTCAGCCCTTTCTAAGCGGTTTACAAAGTCAGCCTCTTGCCCCTAAAAATCTGGGTGCTTATTTTACCCACCTCAGAATAGAATAGAATAGAATAGAATAGAATAGAATAGAATAGAATAGAATACTTTATTGGCCAAGTGTGATTGGACACACAAGGAATTTGTCTTGGTGCAAATGCTCTCAGTGTACATAAAAGATACATTCGTCAAGAGTCAGGAATCATAAGGTACAAATTAATGATAGTCATAGGGTACAATCAACAATCAAATCATACTAGGAAGCAGTCAATATAAATCGTAAGGATACAAGCAACAAAGTTACAGTTCTACAATCACAAGTGGGAGGGGATGAGTGATAAGGAGTGATGACAAGATTTAACAGTTATAGTAGTGCAGACTTTGTAATAGTTGAACAGTGTTTAGGGAATTATTTGTTTAGCAGAGTGATGGCATTCGGGGAAAAAACGGTCCTTGTGTCTAGTTGTTCTCTGGTGTGCAGTGCTCTATAGCACCGTTTTGAGGGAAGGAGTTGAAACAGTTTATGTCTGGGATGTGAGGGGTCTGTAAATATTTTCATAGCCCTCTTTTTGACTTGTGCAGTATAATGCAGTGTAGTGCAGTAGAATGGAAGTCTGAGTCAACCTTGAGCCAGTCAGGATTGAACTTCTGGCAGTGAGCAGAGTTAGCCTGCAATACTGCCTTCTAACATTATTTGTTGATGACCAGGTTTTTATAGGCAGGGATTATGTTACTCATACTTTCTTCTTTAAAAATAGTTCAGAAGTTATTCTTTTCCTTCTCCTCGCCAGTCAACATTGAAAATATGCAAACAGATGGTTCTCTGTGAAACTGGGCAGATGACAACTTTCAAGTAAGTAGTGTTGGGAGATTTCTTTGCGATGTTTGGGGACAGACAAGACAGCTGTCCCCAAATATCTTAATTACAGCATTTACAAAGTTCTAATTAATATAATGTTATTTTTATGATTATATTAATGCGGCATCCATCAGCACTCTTATTCACTTTGCAGGTTATATTTGGAAAATCAAAATAAGCTGATGGAAAGTATTAATGGAGCATAGAATTTTTGGCAGTTGGCAGAAGCCATGATTTTCAACTTTACTTTTTGAGAGAGAAAAACTATCCCCAATGAATTTCACATTATAAATCTTTCTTCCTCATATCTGTTATAGATCTTTGCGAGCCAATATATACCTCGCAATAGAAAGCACCTGACAGATTGGCCTGGGACAGGCAGATTCTAAATCCTGAACACACTGGGATGCACTCATAAAAGCAATCTATGTGTTGGGGGAAAAAAACACGAGCATGGATTTGTGTGATGAAAGAAAAGGATTAATGTTAGGCTTGTGAGGGGTGGGGTTAGAGTGTTTGGTGACAGCATGTACGCATTCTTGAGAATGGGAATCTGATCTGAGTAATAGTTAGTGAAGCATGCGATAAATATAAACAGAACAAAAGTTTATTTACATCGGGGCTAAGATTAAATGATATAGGGGTCCCCTTGTACTTGCCTAATGTTCCTGTGAACACGTCCTGGAATTCCTGGATGAGAGCCTCTTCCCAGTCGTCACCTCTGGTTTGGTGCATGCCGGCTAGTTCAATCCCTAGTGGGGCGAACCACTGTAACCCTAAAAAACTGGGTCGGTCACGATCGACGACAGTCAGGGGAAGCGTCGCTGTGTGGTCCTTGAAGGATACTTGGACGTGGCTGGAACCGAAAACTGGAATTCTGTTTCCCTGGTAGTCTTTCAGGATGATTCGTTGAGTGCTGAGGTCCTGGCGGCAGATGTCAGGGATCAGCTGTTTGAGGGTTTTCCAGGATACCATCGATAGGGATTATCCCGAATCGACTTCCATCATGCATGGTCGATTCTGAATAGTAGCCCTTACGCGGATCTTTCTTGCATCGAATGATGAAGCATGGCCAATGATAATGGTTTGGTGGGCCTCTTCTCATCTCGTTGAAGAGGCAGGTGCTCGATTTCTGCAATAGTAGTGGTTGTTCCATTGGTGGTTCAGACGGTCCCGGTTCTCAGGAGGTTTGCCTGTCTCTCGGTGGAGGTTGTTCTCCCTTCGGCTGGGACTGGACTCTCGCTTGCTTCTGCAGACCTTCGCGATGTGGCCTCTTTTCCCGCAAGTACGGCAAAGTGCATCGAGGAATTTGCAGTCCGATCGTGGGTGGTTTGCCCCGCAACCAGCACATTGGCGTGGACGTCTCTGGTTTCTTTGCTCTCGTTCCGAGCGGAGCCGGTTGACCTCCTCTTCCTCACTGTCTGAGGATGACTCGAGGTCTTCATGGTGGGTGGTGGTAGCGTGCTTCTCAGCAGTGAGTGGGCTATCGTTAACGAGTTGATGAAGCGGTGTGTTCGCTCAGCGCATTCGAGCGGCTGACTTCCTGGTTGCTTCTGCTGCAGTAGCGTCGGCGATGACATCTGTACGGCTGATGTCACCTTTTGCCATCAGTTTACTCTGCACGTGTGGTGCATTTAATCCCAGAACTATGCGGTCTCTTAGGGCTTCCTCTAAGTTTGCAAAACCACAAAGGCCTCCTAGGTTCCGGAGGTCGGCTACGAAATTTCCAAAGCTCTCATCCTTCCGTTGGTCCCTCTGGTAAAATTCGTGTCTTCGTATCAGTGTAGGTACGGCGGGTGCATAATGGGCCCAGAGGATTGGGGCGAGGGTATCCCAATCCATGGTCTTCACTTTCACCGGTTTTGCCAGTGCTTTAGCCATTTTGAATACGGTGGGGCCGCAATGAATCAGGAACACCGCTCATTTCTTGCCAGGCGTAGCATCTTTTAAATTGTTGGTCTCCAGGAACATCTGGAAGCGATCTATATACGAGTCCCAGTCTTTGGTTGCTGGGTCGAATGGAGCAGGTGGTATGGCGCCACTGGTCATCATGCCGTTTGTTGCGTGCGCTCTTCAGCCATGTGCTCTGTCTTGTTCAATGCGTACTTAGTCAGCTCTATCGTCTCCTCATCCCACCTTCGTCGCCAATGTTAAGTCCTGGGCATGGGCGCAAGGAACGGAGACGAGGCATCGAACGGTGACTTCAACTCTTTATTGTAAAGAAATAACAGAACAAATACTTGGGCAGCAGCAGCTCTTTTATAGAGCTGGCTGCTGTCAAAACAACCAATGATTTGAGCTTACCACTTTCACAAGCGTCCAATCAGGGGGCCCCGTTAACAGCCAATCACCCTGGCCAAAACGACCAATCACGACTCGCTATTCACGGGCCAATGAGAAGTGCAGGATTACAAGCCTGCTGTAAAGAAAAGCTGTTTAGGGTTGTATCACTGCGTTGGCTTAGTCCATAACACAACCCACATTTCACTTTGAGCCGACCCCTTTAAGATCGCCAGGAATGTTGAGCTCACTCTAAATGATCTCATTTTAGAGCAATTTAATCAGAGGACTAGGGGGGAAAAAAACTCCAGCAAGCTGGCCTTGAGAGTTGGGGGTGAGAGCGATATTTGCAAGCGAACCGAGTGAGTGTCTGATTGGCTAGTCCAATATCTCTTCCAGCAACAAGCATGGACAATTGGCATCCAGCTGTTTCCATCCCAACGGAAAATCAATAGCATTTCCATTGCTTTTCAATGGTCTCATGGCAGAGAAAGCCAAAAGGCCTTGATAGCTGAGGCTCGTACATTTTTAAATATTACCTCCTGGGCAGAGGAACATAGATTGTATTTTAATGTCCCGTCCCCATCTCTCCCCCAGTAGCCGATGAAGCTAATCAAATCTCCTCTATCATAATTCCTTGAGAGTAATTACGTCCCCAAGGAAAATAATCTCTAAGACATGCAGAGGAGGGGAGTCCGCCTATATTTCAAAGCCCCTGAAGGCAGGACAAGAAGCAAACTTGTCAAGAAGAAAGTAAGAAGAAACTAAGCAGAGAAGGAACCTAAAATCAAGCAGAAATTTCCTGACAGTGAGGACAATTAAGCAGTGGAACGGCTTGCCTCCAGAAGTTGCGAGTGCTTCATCACAGGAAGTGTTTAAGAAGAGACTGGATAACTATTTGTCTGGAATGGTATAGGGTCTCCTGCTTGAGCAGGGGGTTGGACTAGAAGACCTCTAAGGTCCCTTCCAACTCAGGTATTCTGTTATTTCTAAAACACTGACAGTCAGCGGCCCACATCAAAGGCACCCATGATTTTAAGATGTGGCCATCACTCCTGGCCCAGTCTTGCTTGTTTGCTCCCCATCAAACTTAATTTTGTCAGTGTGACTCTTCAGAGTGGCTAAATAAAAAGAGAGGATGGAATAAATTGGGTTGTGAAAGTTTAGGATAAAACCATTGCTAAACCCAGATTCAACAATACATTGTCCAGCTTCTCATTTTATTGTAATGTTTTGCTTTAAAAAAGATCAGATATAAATGCCTAGGAAAACCTCTATATCCCTAACACTTGGAAGACCAATGTAGCTCCCATTCGGCTTAAGCCTCATCGGGTACCTTTTGCCTTAAAGCCGAAGATCGACCAGCAGCTAGATAAATTAATAGCCCAGGGCGTATTGGAACCGATTCACCATGCCCGCTGGGAAACTCCGATAGTAATACCCATGAAGCCAGATGGTTTGTTAAGAATTTGTGGGGATTACTGGGCCACCCTAAATCATGCTCTTCAACAGAGCACTTACCCAGTACCGGTGGTTCAACACCTCCTTCATTCCCTGGGTGGCGGAAAAATATTTGCGAAATTGGACTTAGCTCAGGTATACCAGCAACTACCTGTAGACGCGACAACTGCAGAAGCCCAGACAATAGTTACACATAGAGGCGTTTTCAAGTGCAATAGACTCCAATTCGGAGTAAGCATGGCGCCTGGCATTTTCTAAAGTTTAATGGAGAGACTATTACAAGGCATAAAAGGCGTCGTGCCTTATTTTGACAACGTCCTAATAGCTGCCCCCACTAAAGAATTATTAGTACAACGACTCAGAAAAGTTCTTCAGAAATTTAAAGACCTGAAGGTAAAAAGGGACAAGTGTCAACTTTGTACAGAGAGAGTGGAGTTCCTGGGATACCTCCTCGACAGACAGGGAATCCACCCCACCGAAAAAAAACTAACCGCAATCAAAAACGCCTTGAGCCCTAGGAATAAGACAGACCTCCAAGCCATCCTGGGACTCATTAACTTTTATAACTTCTTCTTGCCCCAGAAGGCAACCGTAGCCAAACCCCTACATAGACTTCTCGACAAAAAGGCTTCCTGGGTCTGGGGACGGCGTGAAGAGAGAGCATTCCAAGAGGTAAAAGACCTCTTAACCTCCGATGCTGTATTAATGCAATACAACAAGACTACCTTTGACGGTTACCTGTGCCTCACCATTTGGAATGGGAGCCATTTTAAGCCATGTCCTACCAAATGGGAATGAGGCACCTATTGCGTTCTTTTTGAGAACTTTGTCTAAAACTGGAAGGAACTATAGTCAACTCGATAAAGAGGCTCTCGCTATTGTATCCGCAATTAAATGTTTCCATGAATATGTGTATGGGAGACCCTTTACCATAATTACAGACCACAAGCCACTACTTGGTATTTTGGTGGGAAACAAACCAACTCCCCATATCTTATCACCAAGAATGACACGTTGGTCAGAATTTTTAGCTGCCTACGATTACTGATTGCAACACCGCCCGGGAAAAACCATTCCCCACGCTGATGCTTTGAGCTGCTCTCCACTACCAGACATCATAGAGGACTCTGCTCCAACGTCAGCCATATTGCAAATCGAAACCCTCAAATCGCCACCACTGACCGCTGGAGACATCGCCTTAGAAACAAAAAAGAACCCTGTTTTGGCACGAGTCCTCAGCTGGCCGGTCAGCGCAAGCAATGACACGTTCAAGCCATTTAGGAATCGTCAAACAGAGCTATTCTCCCAGAAAGGCTGCATAGTGTGGGGAGACAGAGTCATAGTCCCGGAGAAATTGCAATATAGGGTATTGAAAATGTTGCATGATGGACATCCAGGCATCGTGCGGATGAAGGCATTGGCCAGGAGTTACAGATGGTGGCCTGGCTTAGACAAACAGAGAGAGACCTGGGTAGCAAAATGCAGCAAATGACAGGAGACTCGCTCTACTCCTCCAAAAACTCCCCCAACTCAGTGGGAAATGCCTCGAGGTCCTTGGTCCCGTATCCACATCGATTTTGCGGGACCCACAAGAGGGACCCACACACTTTCCTCCTAACAGTGGATGCCTATTCAAACTGACTCGAAGTCCACAAGATGAAAAGCACCACCACAGAGGCAGTCACTAAAAAGCTGAATAAACTATTCACTACCCATGGATTTCCGGATGTCCTGGTCTCCGATAATGGCCCGCAATTCACTGCCCTGACATTCGAAAAGTACTTGGAAGATCGGGGCATCCGCCATGCCTTAACTTCGCCAGCTCTCCCTGCGGCCAATGTTAGGGCTGAGTGAATGGTTCAATTTGTAAAACAGACCTTGCACAAAATGGACCGCGGCGACATTGACGACAAAATAAACTGGATGCTTCTCCTCCAGCATATAACCCCAAACAGTACCATGAACAAAACCCCAGCTGAACTCCTAATGGGCCAGAAACTTTGCTCGCATCTCGATCGCCTCCACCCAAACTACATGCCGGAACAACCCCCGGGATCCAGTAGCAAGTGTCGGGAATTCCAGGAAGGTGACCTCATGTTTGCGAAAAACTTCTCGGGCAACCCATTGTGGGTCCCCGCGACCATAACGCAACTTACGGGACCCCGATCCTATCGCCTACAAACTGCAGATGGTAAGATGTGGAAACGCCACATGGACCAACTCCGTTCCACATTAGCACCTAGTCCCATCTCAGCCCCGGAACCTCTAGCTGGGGGGGAAAGAACATTGAGGAGGCTGAAGAAGAAATGATAATCGAAACCCAATAGTCTACACAACCAACCAGGGGATACTCACCATCACAAGGAGAACCAAGCCAGGGAGTGGCCTCGTCGCGTGACAGCACTGCGATGGAAACAGATCCAGGGAACCCAGAAGACAGCACTGGCGTAAGCAGAGAAAGCAGCCCAGGGCCATGATTTTCATCAACCAACCCAGCTAGCAGCCCACCGGAACCAGAACCAGGACAGGAACCGGTGGAACAGCGCAGGTCAAGCAGACAGGTGAAGCGACCTGCCTATTTACGAGAATACGTCACCCCACTCCTCAGACGGAACCTAGTGGGGAGGGGTGTTATGGACTAAGCCAACACAGCGATACAACCCTAAACAGCTTTACTTTACAGCAGGCTTGTAATCCTGCACTTCTCATTGGCCCGTGAATAGCGAGTCATGATTGGTCGTTTTGGCCAGTCTGATTGGCTGTTAACGGGCCCCCCTGATCGGACGTTTGTGAAAGTGGTAAGCTCAAATCATTGGTTGTTTTGACAGCAGCCAGCTCTATAAAAGAGCTGCTGCTGCCCAAGTATTTGTTCTGTTATTTCTTTACAATAAAGAGTTGAAGTCACTGTTCGATGCCTCGTCTCCATTCCTTGCGCCCATGCCCAGGACTTAACAGGTTGATTTCTATATCTCGAAGGAGAGAAAGTTGAATGAGAATAACCTTTGTCTCAAGCGAGGAAGAAAGACAAAAATCATTCTGATTATTTTTATTTATTCTAGAGATAATTTATGTAAATGAAGACTCGGTCATCCAGGCCAAACATATCTAAGAAGGTTAAATCATGGCTATTGGACCAAGGTTTGTTAATATGAGAAGTTTTGTGACTCACTCAAGTAACTTCATCAGTCAAAATAAAGTAAAAAAAAAAAATAGGCAGAGAATCAGAGAATCCAGTTGCTATGATTTAACCTTTTTAGATACTTTTGTGTCATGCCCCTGTTGGAATCTGATTCTGAGGGAAAGGTGGAACAGCTGACAGGGAATGGGAATGGAGAAGGGCATGGTCTGGCTGGACATTCAGAGGAAGACCCAGGTGAACCCCCTCTTCATCCTAGGGCACGCAGGGAGGAATGAATAAAGGAGCAACGTGGGTTATGCGGGATAAAAAGGCCCTGATTCCCTTAATTAGCTGCAGCTGGGAAAACAGGATAAAGAGGGTGTTTGCACACAGCTCCTTGCTGGAAGCAAAGCATGAATTATTTTCGTTTGTCATATCTTTTCTGAGTTCTGGCATCCTCCCAACTGTGTGTCTTTCATTATGTTTTGAAATCTTCAATTCCTTATCCTGCCCTGTCTCGTTAATTGCTGCAGTGTGGTTTGTGTTGGTTTTTATTTATAATTTATATGTACTTTGGGTTGGGATGGAATTTCTTCCCTTTAAAAACTGTTCTTGGGAGAGTTTTTTCTCCAGCCGATGATAACTGGACATTGGGGGCCAAGTTGGAGGTATTAAAGGGACTTTACCTATTTTTGTGACTTTGTTGCTTTTGTGCCATGCCCCTTTGGGTCATCACACTTTTGGCATGGATGTCCCAAAGGTGCTTTTTTCAAGAGGCAACTGGACTTTCTGGTTTCTCTTTGAGGATGTTTCGTTTCTCATCCAAGAAGCTTCTTCAGTTCTGACTGGATGGTGGAAAGTGGAAGGATTTACACTCCTTGCAGACAACTAGTCATTTGCATTGTTTTTAGAGAGTCCTTGAGGCCGTTTGGAGGTTTATCTGTGTCCTCAGGGCCACCTGAGTGGTGCAAATGGAGACACCAGAGACTTCTTGGAACCATTTAATGTCTCTCTAAAAATAATGCAAATGACCAAGGGAAGCCTCTGGACTCTGGGGAAGGTGAAAAATTGGCCCTCCTAGAAGTTCCAGTAGGCCACACCCACCCAGCAACCGGGCAGAGAACCGGTTGTCGGGATTTTTGAATCTGAAATGACCTGACTGGCTGCAGAGATGGACATTGGCTTTCTGCCTGAGGCCGCCATTTACTTTGCTTAGCTTCCAAATAAATAGTAAGAGCTGGATAATCAGGAGAAAGGACCAATGCACGAACGCATAGGACCAAAAAAGCAAAAACCTGCTGCAAATAGTCCTCGGCTTACGACCACGATTGACACAACATAGTTATGTTATATAACAAATTTGGCAAGCCCTTTATACTGCTTATTCCTTTCCCTTTTAGTATTAAGCTGACAATGAGCCACACAGTTTATGGATTGTAATATTAGTATAGTATTTAAGCCATGTATAATTGGCAGACTGGATTTTATCATAGGTTTTAGTTGTTATTTATTATTTTATACTAGAATTTTTAATTGGATATTTACTGAGTGTTTTTATTTATTCTGGTCTCTGGTCAATGACTGTAATAAACTGAATCGAATCGAATTGAATTCTTCTTATGCACAGGTAGTCCTCGACTTACAGACCGCGATTGAGCCAAGCATTTCTGTTGCTACGCGAAATGTTTCTTAAGTGAGTTTTGCCCCATTTTACGACTTTTCTTGCCACCTTTGCAAAGCGAATCACTGCAGTTGCTCAATTAGTAACACAGTTGTTAAGGGAATCTGGCTTCCCCATTGACTTCTGCTTGTCAAAAGGTGTTCTGACCCAAGCCTTGTTCAAATCAAAGAAACACAAAGTATGGATAAAAGCAAACCTTTTTAATGCATCTCTGTGAATTCTGTTCATTCACAGCAAAGAGTCATTAAAACTAATTGTCCCAGAGAAGAGCGAGCCCTTTCAAGGTTGTGCACAGGCTCCCCGGATCCCTCTTCATCACTGCTGCCAGACTCCACAAGCTCTGAAGGCAGCACCCCACTTTCCGATAGTCTTGGCCCCATCCCTGCATCACATGCAGGGCCCTCATCAGAGTCCTCGCTCTCAGAGACCTCAGCTGTCTGCACCTGCTTCCGGCAAACCACAACAGAATGTCGCAAAAGGGGATCACATGACACCCCCCCCCTCCAAGATGCTAAAATTATTATAAATATGAGTAAGAAAACCAAAATGTATGGGGTCCTTGGAGCTTGGTTGTTTTCTTGCAGACATTTCATTACCCAACTAGGTAATGTCATCAAGTGCTAGAAGGCAAATGAGTTTGCTCTTATTTTTATAATTATTTTGAAAACATTTCAATACCCAACTAGGGTAACATCAGCAACGTGAGAAGGAAGTTGGGTTCACTCTTATTTTATAACCAGGAAGAACATTCCCACCAATACTGACAGAGCTGTTCTTTATTATTTGATTGTTTGTCTGAGTTGATAGTTCCTTGATTGGGATTGTCGTGTCCGTTGTGGTAAGGAGACCCGGAGTCGGTGACTTGGTTTTTAGCTCTTTTATTGGTCCCCGGAACCGATCTGGCTCCGAGGAAAAAACAGCGCCTTTTTATTCTCAAGCCGCGGTGGCCGTGGCCAATGGCACCGATTTGAATCTCCCACAATTCGTTTCCACCAATTGCGGGAGATTCCCAGTGGGCCAATCAGTGCGGCTCGCTAGACCAATCGGATCACCCCATGCTTTGGCCAATCAAAGCGCGGGGTTTCAAGAATGTAAATGAATGTACAGAACACCCCTCCCCTCTTGGTTTGGTCCTACGTGACATAGTCCCGTAAGTAGGCGGGGCTCCGTACTTGCCTACTGGACTTGCACAGGTCAGTTGTTGGTTGGTTCCCAGCCGGTTCGGTCGGGTTCTCTGTTCCTCTTGGTCTCGTCGTTGGAACTGTCTGGAAGGCCCTGCTGGGCCGCTTGTCGCAGCTCCCTCCTTGTCTACCTGGGCTGGTTGAGCTGCGGTTTTCGCCGCTCCCGCCTGGTCTTTCTGGGCTGGTCGAGCTGGCCTGGCTGCTTCTCCCTGGTGATGTTTCGGGCTGGCTGCTTGCCGGTTGGTATGGCTGGTTTCTTTCTCTTGGGTTTTGGTTCTCGGGGTATTCCCTCCCCTCTTGGCTTGTATTAAGGGGTTCGTCTGTGTCTGGTTGTGTGTCAGTTGTGTTTCTTATGGCCGTTCTCAATCTTATTTGGTCAATGTGGCGTTTCCATGCTTGTCCATTGGTTGTTTGCAGCCGGTATGAGCGGGGGCCTGTCAGTTGGGTTATGGTCACTGGTACCCAGAGTGGGTCGCTGGTTAGGTTCTTTGCGTAGACGGCGTCGCCTGGTGCAAAGGACCGGTGCTTGTTGGAGGAGTTTGGGGTTTTTTCTGGGTTGTATGTGGGGTGCAGTCTGTCGAGTGGGGACCTTAGTTTCCTCCCCATTAGCAGCTCTGCCGGGCTTTTGTTTGTTGTCGTGTTTGGGGTTATATGTTGTATAAAAAGCATTTTGTTTATTTTTTCTTGGATTTCCCCGTGTTCAATTTTCTGGATGGTTTTTTTTGTGAATTGAACCATCCGTTCCGCCCTTCCGTTCGCCGCCAGATGTGCCAGAGCTTTCAGTGCATGTCGTATGCCTCATTCCGCTAGGAATTTTTCAAATTCTAGCGAGGTGAATTGGGGCCCGTTGTCTGACACGATGACATCCGGGAGGCCATGGTTTGCGAATAATTTGCTAAGTTCCTTGGTCACGGCCTCTGTAGTGGTGGTTTTCATGTTGCTTACCTCCAACCAGTTGGAGTAAGCATCTACGGTTACTAGGAATGTATGTCCCTTGGTGGGCCCGGCAAAATCTATGTGGACCCTAGACCAAGGTCTCCTGGGGGTTTTCCATTCCAGGATCGGTGCTGCGGGAGGGCTCGGTCTGGTTTCTTGCCAGCGTTGACACCTTGCCACCCAGGCCTCGATTTGCTTGTCCATCCCTGGCCACCAAGCGTAACTTCTGGCCAGGGCTTTCATTCTAACTATGCCCGGGTGCCCTTCGTGAAACAACCCCAATACCTGCCTTTGCAGTTTTTCAGGAATAACAACCCTATCCCCCCATAGTACACACCCTTTTTGTAGCGAGAGTTCTGTTTGCCAGTTCCGGAATGTTTTGAATGCTTCGTCATTGTTCTTTTCCGGCCACCCTTTTTCTACCCAATGTAACACCCGCGCCAGACGTTTGTCTTTATTAGTTTCTCGGGCAATGTCTGATGCGGTTATGGGTAGATCGGGCAGAGTCTCTATGCTGAGGGTGCTCGTCGTGGGTGCTGGGTTGGTGTCTAGGTTGGGTAGTGGCGAGCGGCTCAACGCGTCTGCATGTGTGATAGTCTTACCCGGTCAGTGTGTGAGCCGGTAGCTGTAGGCGGCAAGGAATTCGGACCACCTTGTCATTCTGGGAGATAAGATGTTCGGGGTGGCCCAGTTCCCTGCCAGGAGCAGCTTGTGGTCTGTGATGATTGTGAACATGCGGCCATAGAGGTACTCGTGGAACCTCTTCACTGCTGTGACGATGGCTAGGGCCTCCTTGTCCAGCTGGCTATAGTTCCTCTCTGGTTTGGTGAGTGTCCTCGAGAAGAAAGCGATGGTTGCTTCTATTCCATCCAGGAGTGTGTGGCTGAGGATGGCGCCGACACCAAAGGGTGAGGTGTCGCATGTGACGGCGAGTGGTAGGGTCTCATTGTATTGTATGAGGACGGCATCCGAGGTGAGCAGGTCCTTGGTTTTCCTGAAGGCGGCTTCCTCGGGTTTCCCCCAAGTCCAGGTGGCCGCCTTGTCCAAGAGCCTATGCAAGGGTTCTGCCACGGTTGCCTTTTGGGGCAGGAAAACATTGTAAAAATTAAACAGTCCCAGAAATGCCTGCAGTTCCGTTTTATTCCTGGGTGTGGGGGCCTCCTTCATGGCTCTGATTTTGTTTGCGGTAGGGTGGATGCCATGCCGGTCTAGGAGGTACTCCAGGAACTTGACCCACTCTGTGTAAAGCTGGCATTTTTCTATCTTCACTTTTAGCCCGGTTTCCTTGAATTTCATTAGTACCTTCCTTAGACGACCCTCTAGTTCTAGCTGGTTGGTTGCCGACACCAGCACGTCGTCGAAGTAGGGCACCACCCACTTAATGCCTTGCAAGAGTCTCTCCATGAGGCTCTAGAAAATTCCAGGCGCCACGCTGACTCCAAACTGGAGTCGGTTACATCGGAAAGCTCCCCGGTGGGTGACTATGGTTTGCACCTCCGCGGTTTCTGCGTCGACCAGCAGCTGTTGGTATGCTTGGGCCAGGTCGAGTTTCGCAAAAACCTTGCCTCCCCCCAGTGAGTGTAGAAGGTGCTGCACTACTGGGACGGGGTAGGTGCTTTGTTGTAAGGTGCAATTTAGGGTGGCCTTATAGTCCCCGCAGATTCTCACTGACCCATCGGGCTTGACTGGGGTGACTATTGGGATCTCCCACTGGGCGTGGTCAATTGATTGTAGGACCCCTTGCTTGACGAGCTTGTCAATTTGCTCGTCAATTTTTGGTCTGAGTGCAAAAGGTACCCGTCTTGGTTTTAGGCGTCTCGGGGGAATGTTAGGGTCTAGGCTGAAGAAGATGGGGGCCCCTCGGTACTTGCCTAGAGTGCCGTCGAACACTTCCTGGAAGTCCCGTGCCAGTTGCTGTTCCCAATCGGTCTCGGCGATGTGGTTGATGCCCGTGACTTTGATACCAAGTGGTGCGAACCATTGCAACCCCAAGAGGCTGGGTCGGTCTCAGTCCACGATTGTCAGGGGAAGCTTTGCAGTGCGGCCCTTGAATGTCACTTTGAATTGTCTGGTTCTGACTACCGGGATGTGGTTTCCCTGGAAGTCTTTGATGATTAGTCTCTGGTTCTCCAGTTCCTCCTTGTGGATGGTAGGCACCAAGCGTTTGATCTCTTGCCAGGCAACCATGGAGAGGTAGGACCCGGAGTCCACCTCCATTTTGCATGGCTCGCCTTCGATGCCTACCTCCACGTAGACTTTTCGGACGTCGGTGGTTGATGCGTGGCCGATGATGACTGTCTGGTGGGTTTCCTCCTTCCGCCGGTTTTTGCCACCTCATCGGTTCTGCCTACTCCGGTCCCATCGGCTGTCAGCTTGGTGATCTCTGGCTCTGGAGGGTGTGCTGTCCCGTCTTCGCTCACTGTGGTCCCGCCATCTGGGGCTATAGGCCTTCCTTAATCGGCAGACGCGGGCGATGTGACCCTTTTTGTTGCAGTGCCGGCAGACTGCATCAAAGAAGCGGCACTCGGCTCGAGGGTGGTTGCCTCCGCACCTGGCACATGCGGTCCCCGACTTACGACCCCACCGATTCTGCTGGTCACGTCCCGTCTGGAGCTGGTGGATTTCCTCCTCCTCGTCCGTGGTGTCGGAGGCAGAGTGGAATTCGCCATGGTGGGTGGTGGTCTCATGGTGACTTGCTTCCGGTTGGGCCTCGGTCACCCATCCTGGGTCGGTGGTCGCGGTTCAGTCTCCAGCGTCTGGTCTCTGCATGCGGTTCACCAATTTCCAGGTTGCCTTGGCTGCGGTGGCTTCAGCAATGGCGTCGGCGAGGATGATGTTGCCTTTGGCCATTAGCTGACTCTGTAGGACTGGGTCCCGAAGTCCGAGCATGACGTGGTCCCGTAGGGCCTCATCCATGTCAGAAAATCCGCACATGCCCCCTAGGTTCCACAGCTCCGCCACAAAATCGCTGTTGCTTTCGCCAGGTCTCTGGTCCCTCCGGTAGAAATCGTGCTGCCTGATGAGGGTGGGCATGGCTGGGGCTTAGTGGTTGCGGAGCAATGGTTCGAGGTCGGCCCAGTCCATCTCTTTGACATCAGCAGGTTTCGGTAGGGCTTTCGCCATCTTGAACACTGCGGGCCCGCAGTGCATCAGGAAGACGGCTTGTTTCTTCGGCCCGGTGGCGTCCTTCAGGTTGCTGCATTTGAGGAACATGAGGAATCTATCCATGTATGATTCCCAGTCCTCGCTAGCAGGATTAAAGGGCACGGGCGGAGCGATGTTGGCCATCTCGTCAGTCTTGCTTCCTCCGGACACGTGCTCAATGGGGTTCAGCCTCGGGATCCCACCTTCGTCGCCAGTATTGTGTCCATTGTGGTAAGGAGACCCGGAGTCAGTGACGTGGTTTTTAGCTCTTTTATTGGTCCCCGGAACCGATCTGGCTCCGAGGAAAAAACAGCGCCTTTTTATTCTCAAGCCGCGGCGGCTGCGGCCAATGGCACCACTTTGAATCTCCCGCGATTCGTTTCCACCAATCGCAGGAGATTACCAGCAGGCCAATCAGTGCAGCTCGCTAGACCAATCGGATCACCCCACGCTTTGGCCAATCAAAGCGCGGGGTTTCAAGAATGTAAATGAATGTACAGAACAGGGATGCTGTTTACTTCTTAATTGTTTGATCCAATGTTAATCTTAAGCATTCATCTCTGGTTATCTGAATAGTGATTACCACTTTATAATGCCTTGGAAATACTGCATCCAGTTTTGGACTAGAAAAAGTGCAGAGAAGAGCAACAAAGATGATTAGGAGACTGGAGGCTAACACATATAAAGAACTGTTAGGGATACACACTCTAGCAGAACGTGCAAAGGCAGTCTAGCAGGCAGGCAAATATGTGAGATAAACGTTGTTGTTGCTTACACTCAGTAAAACAGATACACTGTGCCAGTTAAATAGTTTTTTATTCCAGCAAGAGTTATAGCATAGTCAAAACAATCCATATGTCATAAACTAGTTCAGTCCATCCGGGGATTAATCAGTTGCAAAGTCCAGTGTCGAAAAAGAGGTCAGTAAACTTACAAATAATCAGTCCAGTAATATATCTCTTTTGCAGTTAGAGATATGAAGAAAATCAAACCCCTTTTCTTCGTTTCAGCAACAGCAGGGAAAAACACGCAGTTATCACCATCAATCCATCATTGTCAGCTATCCAGTAAAACCCAGCAAACAATGAGCTCTCTTGCTCCCTCTTATGGTGATTTTACAACCGTACCCAAAATACATGTTTTAACAGTTAAAGTGATACACACGCTTAAACTCACTAACCATAGTTTATATATATTATTTTACCCAAACTAAGTTAGGTAACCAATGTTATTCCTAACAAGAACGGTTGCAGGAACTGAGCATTGATAGTCTAGTGAAGAGAAGGACTAGGGGAGACATGATTGCAGTATTTTGATATTTCAGGACAGTGATGACAAACCTTTTTGTTGTGGTGTGCCAAAAGCGCCCCTGTGCGCAATAACGCATACACATGTGTGCTGGCACCCACAATGCAACGTACTCCACTCCCCTGTGCATGCGTGTACAACACCCCCCTCCCCCTTAGCTGCACTGTACATGCGTGCACCTCCCAACTGATTTTCGGCCTGTTTGAAGCCCTTTTTGCCTTCCTGGAGGCTCAAGGGAAGCCTCTGGAGCCTTGAGAAGCTGAAAACAGGCCTGTTTTGACAGTTCCGGTATTTCCGTAAGGCCCATTTTTCAGTCTCCCGAGGCTGCAGAGGCTTCCCTCGAGCCTCTGGGAGGACCAAAATAGCCTCAAACAGGCCGAAAATCAGCTGGGAGGTGTGCGCATGTGCAGTGCTGGTAGGTTTAGCTGGGACTTGTGTCCCCGCACAAATAGCTCTGCGTGCCACCTGTGGCACGCATGCCATAGGTTCGCCATCACAGTGTCAGGGAGTGCCAGAAAGAAGAGGGAGTCAAGCTATTCTCCAAAGCCCCTGAGGGCAGGACAAGAAGCAATGGATGGAAACTCATCAAGGAGAGAAGCAACCTAGAACTAAGCAGGAATTTCCTGACTGTTAGAACAATTAATCAGTGGAACAACTTGCCTCCAGAAGTTGTAGATGCTCCAACACTGGAAGTTTCTAAGAAGAGATTGGACAACCATTTGTCTGAAATGGTATAGGGTTTCCTGCCTAAACAGGGGGTTGGAGTAGAAGACCTCCAAGGTCCCTTCCAACTCTATTATTCTAAATTCTTGGAAAGGAAGTGTTTTATTTTATTTTTTGTTTCATTTTTTATATTTGGATTCTCTCTTTTGAATGGTATGTAGATGTTGTTTATCTCTATGTGTCTGTTGATGGCCGATTTGTCCTGAGGGCCAGGCTTCTAGGAATTCTCTGACATTTTTGGACTTGGCTTGATCTGGGCTGCTCCCCATTTCCCAGCTGAAACTATAATTAAGCCTTAAATTAAAATATTAAAATGCATTAAAATCTTTATCTTTCTATTGTTCAGCATCCCTCTTTCTTGCAAAGCAAGCACCCTGAATGAAGTTTACCCATTTCAGCATTGTATTCCTTTCTTCAGTGAAAATTCCACAAGGTCAAATAGACTAGCTGTCACCCACACGCAACATGTGTGTGGGTGTATATGGCCTATATGCAATGGTGTTGCACCCATGTTCACCCACACAGAAAGAGGAACATTTATATCTGCGAAAAGTAATAAAAAAAACCCCAACTATCCTAATTTAGTATACATCACAGAGAAGCAGCTACAGGATAATTATGTCTCAATTTGCACATTAAGACAAAAAAATGAAAATGTGCTCTCTTAGTTTCAAAATGAACCTTAACAAAATGTAGATCTGCTGAAATTCTCCTTGCTTAAAGACTCCAAAATATGCTTTCGATTAGAGTTTTGTCAGCCATCAGATCCGTCTTTTGCCAGATATGCGCATTAGCAGCAAAAGCTAAAAGAAATAGTGACAAGAATAATCACATAAAAATTAAATATTGCACTTTGCTAAATGAACACGACCGAGGAATTCAAACTTGAAATTAGCATGCTGATGCTTTTGTTGGAGACCATAGGCAGACGGAGGGGGGGGGGGTATCCTCAGATCCTTAATAAAAAGAGAAGATGATTTTTTTGTTATCTAAGAAGCCACAATATCAATACCATTTGCTAAAAAAAAGGCAGCATGTCAACGTCTTCAATTAAAGTACTTCTAATTCTGCATACATTTCTACAAGCCAGCAACATGCATTGTTTCTAAATTCCCTCCAGCAATGGAAGAAACAATAACCTTTCTGCAATAATTCTTTTCAAATGCTTTTGTTGAAACACAATGGAAGTGAATATTTGAGAGCAATTCCTTCATTGAAAGCCTTGACCTATGACTGAAATGGGTCTCAAAATCCCCTTTGAAGAGTTGACAAGAGCTACCCTTATCTGAACCATGAGCACATGTGCTTTGTGGCTTTCCTTAGACCATAGGTGTATATGTACATATCAAAAAAAATAAATAAAATCATTCGGGATAGTTCTCCTTTCTAATTTGCTGTCGGACTTAGTCCCAAAGGTGCTTTTTTTAAGGAGGCAACTGGGCTTTCTTGTTCTTGTTCTTGTTCTTTTTTTTTTTTGAAGATGTTTCGCTTCTCATCCAAAAAGATTCTTCAGCTCTGACAGGACAGTGGGGAATGGAAAGTGCTAAGTTCTGCGCATGGGCGCAAGGATTGGAGACGAGACAATGAACAGTGAACTTCAACTCTTTATTTAACATTGTGGAACAGAGCAAAAACTACGACAGCAACAGCCCTTTTTATAGGCAAGCTGCTGATCCAATAACCAATAAAAAAACGGGAAGCGTTAGTTCCCTTAACCAATGAGAGAGGCCCGCTAATAGCCAATCCGATTCTCCTGAACGGACCAATCAGATGTCGCTATTATCGCGAATCAGAAGTGCAGGGTCAGAACCCTGCACTTTTCTAAAAGTTTTAATAATCTTTATTAAGCACTTTTATTCATTAACTTTTATTAATTCACAACAGAAAGTGTTATGTTTTGAGCATGGGCGAGAACGGTGAACTTCAGCTCTTTATTTACATAGTGACTTCTTCAATTCAACAGCAGTAAAACCCGCCTTATATAGGCAAACCCTGTAACGTTTAACCAATACCGAGCTAGGAACGCCAGCTCTTATAACCAATAAGAACTTTCTGTTAAGGGCCAATTGGATTCCCCGGAACGGGCCAATCCAGTCTGGCCGCTTAACAGCCAATCAGAAGTGCAGGGCCAGAACCCTGCACTCACTCCAAGCTCACACTTTATTAATCTTATTGCATACACAACACCCCTTCCCACTGGCTTCTTAGTTCAGGGCGCAGTTACATAGTCCCTTAGGTAGGACGGTTGTCTTTTTAGTCTCTTTGATTTTCATTGTATCGGCTGGTTGCAATCATGCTGAGGTAGATAGTTGTTTGGCAGTGGGGCTGTTTCTGGTTCAGAGTTCACTTCTACGTCATTGCCCACATTTTCTGCAATTCCCTGAGGTGCAACCATTTCTCCCTCCGGCTCCGCTTCCTGAGTTTCTATTAAACCGTCGTTTCCTTCGAACTGGTTTCCTAGGAATTCATCTTCTTCCGTACCTCCCCCCCCTCAGTTTGGTCAAAGGGGATTTGCAGACTGGCCGCTGCAAGCCGCGATCGTAATTGGTTGATATTCCGTTTCCAAAGTTTATCGTCAAGGCATTGCACAAGGTAGGATTTGGGGCCAGTTACACGTACAACTGTCGCTTCCACCCACAACGGGTCACCCGATAGGTTTTTTGCATGAACCAGGTCTCCTACCTGGAAGGTGCGACAGCGGCCGCTGGATCCTAGTGGTTTCTCCGGTTCATACGCCGGGTGCAACCGGTCGAGGTGGGAGTGGAGCTTTCATCCCATCAGCAGTTCAGCGGGAGTTTTGTTGGTGACGCTATGTGGGGTGATGTGTTGCAAGAAGAGGATTTGATTGACCTTGTCATCAATGTTGTCGTAGTCCACCTTTTGCAAGGTTTTCTTCACAAATTGGACCATGCGTTCTGCTCAGCCATTGGTCGCAGGGTGCACAGGCGAGGTGAGCGCATGGCGGATGCCGCGGTCAGCGAGGTACTGCTCGAACGCTAGCGCAGTAAATTGTGGGCCGTTATCGGATACCAGGACGTCTGGTAATCCGTGGATTGCAAATAGTCTGTTTAAAATTTTGATAACCGCCTCGGAGGTCGTAGTCATCATGCGATGAATTTCGAGCCAATTCGAGTAGGCGTCGATGGTAAGCAGGAAGGTGTGGCCCTTGGTTGGCCCCGCGAAGTCCAGGTGAATTCGGGACCAGGGTCCACGTGGTGTATCCCATTCAGTAGGCATGGCTTTTGGTGGGGCGTTGCTGACTTCTTGGCATTTGGGACAAGCTTTAACCCCCGTTCGATTTGCTTGTCAATGTCCGGCCACCATGCGTAGCTTCGCGCAAGAGCTTTCATTTGCACGATGCCGGGGTGGCCATCGTGCAAGGTTATCAGTAGCGTTTTTCAGAGCCGTTCTGGGATAACGACTCTATCACCCCAGATGACACAGCCTTTCTGGGAGAAGAGCTCAGTCTGTCAAGACCTGAATGGTGTGAAGTCATCTGATAACTGGTCCAATGGCCATCCGCGTTCTACCCAGCCTAGGACTCGTGCTAGGGTATGGTCGCGTTTGGTTTCCCTCGCAATATCTCGGGCGGTCAGTGGCGGCAAGTTGAGTGCCTCGATTTGCAATGTTGTTACCATTGGTGCCGGATCGTCAAGAGTCTCTGGAAGTGGTGCTCGGCCCAATGCGTTGGTGTGGGGAATGGCTTTCCCCGGGCAGTATTGCAGCTGATAGTTATAAGCAGCTAAGAATTCTGACCATCGGGTCATCCTAGGGGATAATATGTAGGGAGTTGGCTTATCCCCGGCTATTATCCCTAACAAAGGTTTGTGGTCAGTCACAATAGTAAAAATCCTATCATACACGTATTCGTGAAATCTTTTCACAGCTGAGACAATTGCGAGGGCTTCTTTATCAATTTGTCCATAGTTCCGCTCCGTTTTTGAGTCTTTGAAAAATATGCAACAGGGGCTTCATTCCCATTAGGAAGTACATGGCTCAAGATGGCGCCCACCCCGAAAGGCAATGCATCACAGGTTATAACTAACGGCAAAGTCTTGTTATACTGCATGAGTACAGAGTCAGAAGTGAGCAGTTTTTTAACATTTCGGAATGCCTGTTCTTCACGGTAACCCCATAACCAATTTGCTTTTTTATCTAACAATCGATGTAACGGTTCAGCGACAGTTGCTTTGTGCGGTAAAAATACATTATAAAAATTGATGAGGCCTAGGAAGGCCTGGAGATCGACCTTGTTTCATGGCCTGGGAGCGTTTTTGATCGCTTTTAACTTACTTTCGGTAGGGTGAATGCCCTGGCTATCAATCAGGTACCCTAAAAACTCAACACTGTCAGTACACAATTTACATTTTTTTTTTTAACCTTAAGACCGTTATTCCTTGCAATAACCTTTCCATAAGGCTCTGAAAAATCCCCGGGGCTACACTCACTCCGAATTGCAGTCGGGTACATTTAAAGGCACCTCGGTGCATCACAATAGTTTGGGCCTGTGTCATTTTTTCATCTACTGGTAATTGCTGATATGCCTGAGCTAAATCCAATTTAGCGAAAACTTTCCCGCCCCCCAGGGAATGGAGGAGGTGCTGCACCACTGAAACTGGATATGCATTCTGCTGTAGGGCGTGGTTCAAAGTGGCCCGGTAGTCCCCACAAATTCGGATTGACCCATCTGGCTTAATGGGTGTTACAATAGGGGTTTCCCACGGGGAGTGATTGATGGGCTCCAACACCCCCTGAGCTATCAGTTTGTCGAATTGTTCGTCGATTTTTGATTTTAAAGCAAATGAACTCGACGGGGCTTTTAGCGAATGGGAGCTATTTTTGGATCTAAGCTGAATGAGATCGGGGTCCCCTTGTACTCGCCTAAGCTGTCTGCGAAGACGTCCCTGAACTCATAGATAAGGTCTTCCTCCCAGTCACAGCCACCGACCCGGTTTACGCCGGCCACTTCAATGCCGAGTGGCATGAACCATTGGAGGCCCAGTGGGCTAGGCCTATCTCTATCGATGACCGTTAAAGGTAAGTACACTGTGTGCTTTTTGAAGGAGATTTGGACTCTGCAAGACCCAACGACGGGAATTCGATTCCCCTGGTAGTCCTTGAGGATGAGGCGTTGGAAACGGAGATCTTGGCGTTGAATTGTGGGGATGAGTTGCTTGAGTGTCTTCCAAGACACCATCGAGAGGGACGATCCCGAGTCGACCTCCATGTGGCAAGGCTGGTTCTCGATGGATACCGTGACTCAGATTTTTTTAGTGTCCAAGGCTGAGGCGTGACTGATAGTGATAGTATGGTGAGCCTCTTCTCTCTGCAAAGCTCAATTTCTGTAGGAGTGGTTTACTGGCTCTTGCCTTACAGGACGGTTTCCTGTCTATTGGCGATAGTTAGCCCCTTTTGAGGCCTGGCTGGGTCCTGGCAAGCTGCGGCAGACCCGTCCGATGTGGCCTCGTTTCCCACACTCATGGCAGATTGCGTCGCAGAATTTGCATTCGGACCTGGCATGGTTGGCTCCACAGCCAGTGCAAGGGCGTAAGGGCTTCGGGCGAGGGTCCCAGTCGGACCGCAGTCAATGGACCCCTTCTTCGTTGCTGTCTGACGATGAAGAGAGGTCCTCATGGTGCATTGTCGTGAGCTGCCCTTCTGAACTAGGTGAGATTTTGCTAGCCGGTGGTGGTACCGGAGTGCGAGTTCGGCGTAGTTGTGCAGCCGACTTCCTGGTTGCTTCTGCTGCAGTAGCATCGGCAATGGCGTCGGCAAGGTTGATGTCGCCTTTCGCCATCAGCTTGCTTTGAACGCCTGGTGCATCTAATCCTAGAACTATGCGATCTCTTAGTGCTTCTTCTAGATCGGTAAATCCGCAGAGGCCTCCCAAATTCTGGAGGTCTGCTATGAAGTCAGCCACACTTTCTCCCTTTCGTTGGCTTCTCTGATAAAACTCGTGGCGTCTCACGAGCGTAGGCACGGTCGGGGCGTAGTGGTCTCGCAGGATAGGTTCAAGGTCGGCCCAATCCATGGCCTTCACTTCTCGGGGTTTGGCTAGTGCTTTAGCCATCTTAAATACGGTTGGACCGCAATGCATTAGGAACACCGCCCGTTTCTTCCCGGCTCTGGCGTCCTTTAAGTTGTTCGTCTCTTGGAACATTTGGAAATGATCCATGTAGGACTCCCAGTCCTCTTGTGTTGGATCGAACGGAGCGGGTGGTACGATGCCGCCGGACATGGTTCCGTTGTTGGCGTCGTCGGTCACGTGCTCGGTGTTCTTCGAAGTTTCGTTGGTTCAGATATCTCCACATCCCATCCTCGTCGCCAGTTTTGAGCATGGTCGAGAAAGAATGGAGACAAGCCTCTGAATGGTGAACTTCAGCTCTTTATTTACATAGTGACTTCCTCGTTTTAATAGCAGTTAAACCTGCCTTATATAGGCAAACCCTGTAACGTTTAACCAATACCGAGCTAGGAACGCTAGCTCTTATAACCAATAAGAACTTTCTGTTAAGGGCCAATCGGATTCCCCGGAACGGGCCAATCCGGTCCGGCCGCTTAACAGCCAATCAGAAGTGCAGGGCCAGAACCCTGCACTTACTCCAAGCTCACACTTTATTAATCTTATTGCATACACAACAGAAAGATTATCCTGTCAGAGCTGAAGAAGTTTCTTGGATGAGAAGTGAAACTTTGTCAAAAGAAAAAGCAAGAAACACCCGTTGCCTCAGAAAAAGCACCTCTGGGACAATAATCATGCTCTGGATGACTGAGAGCCTCTATAGACTTTTAGCTATACAATTTGGGATGAGCACCCTTGGAATGGTGTTGGGGTAGGAATAGATTTCCAGAGGAAAAATGGCAGACTACAGGAACTCAGGTGACCCCGAGGGCACAGATAAACCTCCAAGTGGCCTTAATGACCCCTTAAAAGGATGCAAATGACCAGCTGTCTGCAAGGAATATTAACCCTTCCCCACCATCCTGTCAGAGCTGAAAAAGCTTCTTGGATAAGAAGGGAAATGTCTTCAAACAAAAAACCAGAAAGTCTAGTTGCCTCCTCAAAAAAACACCTTTGGAACAACCATGATCTGGATGACTGATAATTTCTACAGACTTTGAGCTATACAATTTGGGATGAACATCCTTTGAATGGGGTGGGAATAGGAATGGATTTCCAGAGGAAAAATTGCAGACGACAGAAACCAGGAGCACTACTAAAGTGATCCTGAGGACACAGATAAACCTCCAAGTGGCCTCAACGACTCTCTAAAAAGGATGCAAATGACCAGCTGTCTGCAAGGAATATAAATCTTTCCATTCCCTACTATCAAAGTGCATGCCCACCAATCCGGTTGTTAGACTGGTTGAATCTCACCCCTGTCTTCAAGACTATCTCCTTCAGAGTAAAGCTGCCCACACTTGATTGACCTGAGAGGAAACACTTCAAATCCTGTCACTGAGAAATTAGAATATATAGAATATATAGGACTGGAAGGGACCTTGGAGGTCTTCTAGTCCAACCTTTTTATACCATCCTGGTCAAATGGTTCTCTAACCTATATTTGAAAACCTCCAGCAATGGAACATGCACAATTTTAGGAGACAAACTGTTCCTTTGAATAACTGTTCTCACTGTAAAGAAATCCCTCCTTTATTATTTTTTTTTAAAAATTATTTATTCATTTTACATACATAAGTGCTTTGTGAACAGTATATTGTCTGGATCAATTTGCTTACCTAGTTATATTTTTTCAACTCCTAATTTCTATGTCTTTATTCATGGGATAAAGCATATCCCATGTTTGAAAGTATTCTGTGTTTTCTTTTCCTTTTACCTTTCATGTCAATCCGTCCATTTCTGCACAGTCTAATGTTTTTTTAATTACATCTTCTTCTCTAGGTGTCTCCTGGTTTTCCAATATTGTGCAAATACAATCCTTGCAGCTGTCAAAACATAAAGTATTAGATACATATTCCCCTTCTCATATTTTCTGGTATTATACCTAACAAAAAGATTTCTGGTTTGTAATCTACATATGCAGCCTTAACATTTTTTTCTAGCAATGTGTGTATTTTTGTCCAATATTTCGTTGCTTTCACACACGTCCACCACATGTGATAATACGTGCTCAAATGT
Source organism: Hydrophis major (assembly GCA_033807585.1). NCBI lineage: Eukaryota > Metazoa > Chordata > Lepidosauria > Squamata > Elapidae > Hydrophis > Hydrophis major. The sequence continues at coordinate 138,031,586 of CM066332.1, forward strand.
TGGAAATTGCATTTCCAACCTTTGACGGACATGTTTTTAAACTTCTTTGCTAGTTTTGCCGGTCGCAAGTGAAATTCCTCCTTCATTTTTGGTTGGGTCGCTCTTTAACAAGCTTCCACCCAGTGGTGGGATTCAAATTTTTTTTACTACCTGTTCTGTGGGTGTGGCTTGGTGGGCATGGCAGGGAAAGGATACTGCAAAATCCCCATTCCCTCCCCATTCCACTAACCTGCTTTCCAGCTCCGTTCTCCTGTGCAGGGCAACAAAAGAAGACCCAGCCAATCAGCTGGGACTCGGGAGGCGGAGAATAGATGGGGGTCCGGCAGTCAGAGGTTGGATTTGCCGGTTCTCCAAACTACTCAAAATTTCCACTACCGGTTCTCCAGAACTGGTCAGAACCTGCTGAATACCAGCTCTGCTTCCACCCATCATTTCCTGTTCTGTCCTCAGGTGTGTTGGAGAATAAGTCAAAAAAACTTATAATAAGCTTAAGGCCAAGGTTTCGCCAGGGTATTTGCAAATACCCCCCCCCCCCTTTTTTTTTTTAAATTAAAGAACCGAATAGAGAAAAATATCAGGAAGATGGAGTCAAGGAAAGCACTCCTGGAGCCCATGGGCCCCACATTGGAGATCCAGCCTCTGGGAACACATTTTTGGAATGGAAGTTTTAAGAAGAAGATATCTCAGCCAGATTGTCTTTGTATGGCTGACTTCTAGAAAGGCAGTGCAGTGAGAATTGTATTTGCACAATATTGGAAAAAGGAGGAAACGCCTTCAGATGAAAATATAATTAAAAAGATATGAGTGTGCAGATAGATTAACATTAAAGAGAAAAGATAAAGTAGACACAGAATATTTTTTAACTTGGGATTTGTTTTATCAATGGTAAGATCATAAAAGTAGAAATCAGAAGTGGGAAGAATATTATTATAGATAAGTAAAGAATATTATCATTACTAGCTGGATACCTGTGCTTCGCTATGAAACTATGTGGTCAGGCTTAGTTTTTGGGGAGGAAAATACGGGTAAACAATTGTGCCTCTGCCTACCAGCATCCATCGATATTCAGCTGGCTAGCATCCTGTCAGTGTGTGAGAGAGTTGAGGGCTGTTTGGAAACTGAAGCAGTATTTGCTGTGTGAGCAAGAAGGAGACAGCAAGGAGCCTGAGCTTGGCTTAGCTCAACTGTTCTGTACTAAAGTTGTTTGGTACTGTGAAACTGAAACTTCTCTCCTCTGCTTGTGTTTTGCATTTGGAAGAGATTTCTTTTCAGGTGGGGAGGGGGAATAGAACTCCTTAGCAACAGAGCGTGTTAATAGTAATAATATATGAAATACTAATGCTCTGATGGTCATTTCAAAAAATCCTTTCTTAGTGAGCACCTAGGACCCAAGAGGAACATAGGTACCAAATTTCAAGTTTGTAAGCTTTACGGTTCTGGAGATTTTGTGATGATGAGTGAGTGGTCTTTTACGTTTATATATATATAGATTACTATTACATATACGTAAAACGACCCAAGCAATACACTGTTTATTGAATACTTATGTAAGTTAAAGAAAAATGTATAACGAAAAATTATAAATAATAATAATAGAAAACTAACCCACCAACCTTCTGGTCTTTTGAGGATTAAATCACATATTTTCCTGCTTCCTTTACGGGTGAGAAGCGGGTGGTTTTTTCAGTTTTATTTCTCTTCACTTTAAATTTCCCTGATTTTTAAATTGCTTTTAGGACATGTTTTTTTTTTTACAGTTTTCAGGATGTGAATCTTACTTAGTCTCATGCTTCGATGATGAACAGCCTGGCAGCGTATCAATGGAATGATAGATAAATGAATAAATTAAAAACTATGCTGATTACATAGGTATCGTTACAGCATATGGGGCCTGTGATCTCTGCTGATTTAATCTCTCATTAGTTATACTGAATCATAACTCTGTAATTACAGTCATTGGAAGAAAAGCTACGGTGCTGTATTCTAGTGGAGCCCAACATTTCTTTAGCTAAGCGAGGCATTTAGCGAAGTAAGGTTTGCCTTATTTTACGACCTTTCTTCCCACAGTTGTTAAATGAACCCCTGCAGTAGATCAGTTAGTAACCTGGCTATTGATCTTGCTTGTCAGAAAGTCGCAAAGGGGATAATGTAATCTTGGGATACCGCAATGGTCATAAATATGAGTCAGATGCCAAGCGTCTGCATTTGGACTTTGTGATCATGCGATGCTGCAGTGGAAGGATTCAAACATTTTTACTACTGGTTCTGTGGGCATGGCTTGGTCGGCATAGCTTGGTGGGTGTGGCTTGGTGGGCGTGCTTGGCAGGGGAAGGATACTGCAAAATCTCCATTCTCCTCCCTACTCCTGGGAGAAGGATACTGCAAAATCCCCCCATTCCCTCCCCACCCCTCTAACCTGCTTTCCAGCTCCATTCTCCTGTGCAGGGCAACCAAAGAAGACCCAGCCGATCAGCTAGGACTCAAAGGGAGGCAGAGAATAGATGGAGGCAGGGACAGTCAGTGGAAGCATCTGCCAGTTCTACTCAAAGTTTCTGCTACCGGTTCTCTAGAACTGGTCAGAACTAGCTGAATACCACCTCTGGGATGCTTCAAAGGTCGTATGTGAAAAAAAGGTCGTAAGTCGCTTTTTTTCAGTGCCATTGTCACTTTGAACTAAATGAACTGCTGTAAGTCAAAGGCTATATTTTATTTTATTTTTTTAAAGCCAGGGTTTTATACTTCTTTTTCATCGTTATCCCAAACAGGAACTTTTTTCCTCTGTCCTTGCTGCCTGAAAAGCTAAGCAAACAGATTTATGGTCTCATTACTTGCTGTAATAAACTCCGCCAAAAGTAATTTTCATAGCCCGTGACTTCAAAACGAATGGGATTGTTTGGGCCAATAAAATAGCAGGCTGGCCAGAAAAAAGGGTTTTAGAGTCATTCTTTATTGCTGTAGCTTTTCATCCCTCCACCGGTTTCTTCTTCCAGAAGGATATTATGTCTGAGCAGGTCATCATCACGTTTCCTTCCTTGCATGGAATGCGGGAGGACTTTAACTGAAGGGTGAACAGATAGAATACAACTGGAAGGGACCTTAGAGGTCTTCTAGTCTAGCCTCTGCTCAAGCAGGAAACCCTGTACCATTTCAGACCAGGGACAGTCCAGTCTCTTCTTAAAAACCTCCAGTAATGAAAAATGAGAACTTCTCTTTTTTTGGTCAAGTTTTTTATTTTCTTTTACATATACACATCAATGTGTGAATAGCGTCAATAGTGTGGCAACCTGGGTATCATACATTTTGTTGCAAAGAATAATAATAACATTAATTATATTTATTACATTCATCAAACTTATGTAATTCTAATGTTAATACACTTATTTGTATTAAGTTATTGTCTTCCATTATTTAATTATTCAGTGTTTCAGTATATTATTCCAATGCCAATCACAATATTGTTTAATCATACATGATAATTCCATTATTCCATTTCTGATCTTCCCCTCATTGTTGCTTTTTTCCTCATTATATAAAAATGTGTACATTAATAATCCCCCCTCTCTCTTATCTCTATTGCCATTCTAATATTTAATCATACACCATTATATTTTTAAAAAAGGACATATCCTTTCTCCCCCTCATCTCTTATCCAAATTAATACTTTAATTCTTATTCGCTTTCATTTTAATAAAAAAACAATAATAATAATCATATTCTTTACATCCATCAAGCTAATATGGTTCTAATATTAATACACGTATTTACAGTAAGTTATGCTTTTCCATTATTTAGTTATTCAATGTTTCAGTATATTCTTCCAGGAAGCACTAGAACTTCTGGTGGCCAGCTGTTCCACTGGTTAATTGTCCTCACCGTTAGGGAGTTTCTCCTTAGTTCCAAATTGCTTTTCTCCTTGATTAGTTTCTATCCATTGTTTCTTATGTTGTCTTCTGGTGCTTTGGAAAATAAGTTGACCCCCTCTTCTTTGTATTCTTCAAATACTGGAAGGCTATAATTATGTCAGCCCTAGCCCCTCTTTTCACTACACTAGTGAAATGGCTTAGACAACCATTAGTCTAAAATGGTTTAGGATTGCCTTTTTGAGGTCAGAAGGCCAGACAAGGAATAATGGATGGAAACTGATCAAGGAGAGATTCAACCTAGAAATAAGGAGGAATTTTATGACTGTGAGAACAATCAACCCATTGAACAGAAGTTGCCTTCATAAGTTGTGGAAGCTTCATCCCTGGAAGCTTTCAAGAAGAGACTGGACAGCCATCTGTCAGAAGTGGTGTAGGGTCTCCTGCTTGAGCAGGAGGTTGGACTAGATGACCCCCAAGGTCCCTTTCAGCTCTTTTGTCTGTGGAGATTCTCAGTCAGCCAGATCATGGTTGTCCCAAAGGTGCTTTTTTCAAGAGGCAACTGGACTTTTGATTTTTCTTTGAAGACTCACCCAAGAAGCTTCTTCAGCTCTGTTATTCTCTTCTCTTCTGATGATCGCTAGAGATTTTTAGCAGAAATTGCCCTCTCTATTTTGAAGCAAAATGTTACAGCTGGTTTTATTTAAACCTTACCTCCTTTAATATTAATATTACAGGCAGGTCCGTTATTTTATTTTTGCAAAATAACTTCCAGACGCTCAACTCTTCTTCAAGAATTAGCTCATCCTCCTGAGGCCATGAAGCTCACATAGTAGAGGTTGAGAGTTAGTACTGGTACCTTCCTAAAACTTGGAACATCCATAGTAAGAAATGGGCAAGATATTTCCCAAAGCAGCAGAAGGCAAAACAAGAAGCAACGGATAGAAAGTAATCAAGGAGAGAAGCAACCTAGAAGTAAGGAGAAATTTCTTGACTGTGAGAACAATTAATCAGTGGAACAACTTGCCTCCAGAAGTTGTAAATGCTCCAACACTGGAAGTTTTTAAGAACAGAGTGGTATAATCTTTCCTGCTCGAGCAGGGGGTGGACTAGAAGACCTCGAAGGTCCCTTCCAACTCTATATTCTGTATTCTTGCATATTCTTCTATGTCTTTCTTCACCATGTTCACATTCTGCCTCCTAAATAACGGGACTATTTATTCTTTCGACAGATTTTATATTACATATCCCTTACCATCTGCCCATTAGCATATGAATCACAAGTTTGGTGGCATTTAATGGGATGAGGCTGTATCTCTATTATTCCATCTGGTTCGGACAAACTTTAGGAAAAGTAAACAAGCATAAAAGCATGTTTCTTCTTAATTTAGTGAGAAAGGGCCAAGATCCGAGCAGGATTCAAGGACCGATTTGTCAAAGTTAGAGAAAACTGGAGGTATTAAGACTCTGAGAGTTTAACCACTCTTTGAACTAGTTGGCATGTAGTCTTTTACTCTCTTTTTCCTTGTCTCTTCTCCATATTCACTATCCAGTTTCTATTTCTTTAGTCTATCTAAATCTCATGTTAAGGAGTTTACAAAAACTTCTATATATCTAAACATGGATGTGTGTGTGAGAGAGAGAGTGTGTATGTTCCAGCATAACTCTAGAATGCTTCAAGCAATTTCAACCAAACTTGGCCCACAGAGGATGGTGGCATTCAGCAGGTTCTGACCAGTTCTGGAGAACCGGTAGCAGAAATGTTGAGTAGTTCGGAGAACCAGGAAATAACACTTTTGACTGGCCCCGCCCCCATCTATTCTCTGCCTGCCGAGTCCCAGCTGATCGGCTGGGTCTCCTTTTGTTGCTCTGCACAGGAGAATGGGCCTGGAAAGCAGGTTAGTGGGGTGGGGAGGGAATGGAGATTTTGCAGTATCCTTCCCCTGCTATGCCCACCAAGCCACGCCCATGGAACCGGCAGTAAAAAAATTTGAATCCCACCAGTGGTAAGACACCCCTAACACCCCTCCTGGGTGTATGCCTTAAAATGGCTTCTACTGTACAGCACAGTGAATTTGCCATAGTAATGGCTTCACAGCATGTCACAAGGGGGCTCCCTCTCAGCCCTCTAAGGAAATGTCAGGTGATTGGCCAAGTGCAATAAAAAAAAAAAAAAAAAGAAACACCAGCATAGACAAGAAACTCCCGAGGAGTGGAATAAAAAACTTGTGACGCTGCATGAGAGACAGTACAACAGTGTGTGTCCTGACTATAGGATTTTCCTGTCTAATAAAGGATTCGGATAAATAAATACCTGGGCAATGCCGGGTTATCGGCTAGTATAACAATAAACATTAAGCATCATTATAAAGCTGCTCAAATAATGCAGAAATCAGCAATAAATTAGATGAAGTTAGGGCTGAGCTGAAATGGCCTCTTGCGTATTTGCCAGCACATATGGCAAAACAGGAGTTGTGTATGGGTCTCTCTCTCTGTGTGTGTGTGTGTGTGTGTGTGTGATTTAGAGACTTGGAACTCTTCCAGAAACTAAGAGCTGGGAAACACAACCGTCCTTCCAGCATTAGAAATTATGACAATGTTTAAGTACAAAGGATACCGTTCAGCAAGAGTTTTCAGAGTATTTTTGGGAGAAGTGTCTTTCTTAATTGTGATGTGGTGTTTGGGGCACTGTGCTGGAGTAGCTTTCAAATTTCATTGTAATTTTGAATGCAATGATAATAAAGGTATTCTATTTCTGAAGAAAGAGTAGTTACCTGTGTAAAGTTTCAGGTTTGGGAACAAAATTTAGAATAACAGAATAACAGAAGAGTTGGAAGGGACCTTGGAGGTCTTCTAGTCCAACCCCCTGCTCAGTCAGGAAACCCTATATCATTTCAGTCAAATGGTTTTCCAGTCTCTTCTTAAAAACTTCCAGTGTTGGAGCTTTTACAAGTTCTGGAGGCAAGTCGTTCCACTGATTAATTGTTCTCACTGTCCAGAAAATTTCTCCCTAGTTCTAGGTTGCTTCTCTCTTTAATTAGTTTCCGTCCATTGCTTCTTGTTCTGCTTTGAGGTGCTTTGGAAAATAGGTTAAACCCTTCTTCTTTGTGGCAGCCCCTGAGATGTCAGAACACTGCTATCATGTCTCCCCTAGTCCTTCTTTTCATTAAACTAGACATACCCAATTCCTGCAACCGTTCTTCATATGTTTTAACCTCCAGTCCCTTAATCATCATTGTTGCTCTTCTCTGCACCCTTTCTAGAGTCTCAACACCTTTTTTACATCATGGTAGCCAAAACTAGATGCAGTACATCAAGTGTAGTCTTACAAAGCCATTCTAAAGTGGTATTAACACTTCACATAATCTTGATTCTATCCCTATGTTAATGCAGCCAAGAACTGTGTTGGCTTTTTTGGCAGCTGAAGCACATATATTTAAGTGATTGTCCACCAGGACTCCCAGATTCCTCTCACAGTACTGAGCAAAGTACTACCTGTTAGGGAAAACATTGTTTACCCTAACTGGTTTAGGTAAAATAATAAATATGTAATCATGGTTTATATGTTAAAGTGTCTGCAACTTTAAATATAGGAATGTAATTAGGGGAGTGGTTGTGAAAGCACTTTAAAAGAAGCAAGACGACAGCTTGCTCTCTCTCTGGCTTTGATGATCCCTAATAACTGCATGGACTCAAGACTGCGTTACTCGAACGGGAGAGAGACAAAGGACTGATTTGTAAGTGAACTGACATAGGATATTCTACACGGACTTTGCTAACTGAATATCCTTGAATGGACTGACTAAATGATACATGATTAATGGATTGTTATTTTGACTATGCTATAAATGGAATAAACTATATTTTTGATAGCACAAGCGTATCTGTAATTTTTATTGTATGTTAATAAACATACAAGCTTATCTCACTCATTTATCTGTGTGCCTATCTGACTAATGCTGCACATTCTGTTTAGCTTGTCACCCTAACCCTAGTTGGGGAACCCAGGCTTAACACTACCTATACACTGTACCTGTGCAGTTGTTTTTTCTTGCTTAAATGTAGAACCTTACTTCTTTCACCATTGAATTTCAATTTGTTAGATAGCGCCCAATATTCCAGTCTGTCGAAATCCTTCTGTACCTTAAGTCTGTTTTCTGGAGTGTTGACTATTCCTGCCAGCATGGTGTCATCTGCAAACTTGTTGAATTCCCCATCTATCCCCTCATCCAAATCATTGATGAAGATATTGAAAAGTACTGGGCCTAAAACAGAGATTTGGGGTACCTCACTACATACTTCCCTCCATTTAAATACAGTTCCATTGAGAACTATACGTTGAGTGTGGTTGGTCAGCCAGTTACGAATCCATCAAGTGCTGATGCTGTCTAACAGATTTTTTTCTATATTATCAAGTAGTCGGTTATATTCGCAGAATTACTCTGATTTACTAATTTTGTCATTTTTTTAAAAAAGAATCCAATAAGATATGCCTGGATTCTTTTCAATCCTGCCTTTTGTATATTTCCTGGTAAAAAAAAAAAACATGGGAAAGTCCCATTCATGGAAAATCCCCTTAAAGATAGTGTTAGGTCTCCATAAATTCGCAGAGCAAAATGGACAGCACCAATGGATCCAGAGTCCCTGACTATCGTTAGGAGGGTGCATACTTTTCTATCCTGGCTTTTGTATATTTGCTGGAAAAATACATGGGAAAATCCCATTTGCCCGCAAATCCACTAGTTCAGGTGTGGGCTGCTTCGGGTTTGCCCCGGTTTGGGCAGACCCATAGCTAGTTCTATGGCCAGTTGGGTGAACCAGCAAATCCCACCCCTTTCTGGCCCTGCTCATCCTGCCCTGTCCCTCCCAGGAATCCCCAAGTGGCTTGTTTGGATGCCAGGTAAGTGCAGGGCACACGTGGAGGCTCAGGGTAGGCCAAAAATAGGTCTCACAGAGGCTGTGGAAGGCAGGAAATGGGCCCATTTCTGGCCTCCGGGGGGCCTCTGGAGCCCAGGGGAGACCGTTTTCACCCTCCCAGATGCTCGAGGAAATCCTCTGTAGCAGTGTGAGGGTGAAAATGCTCCCCTCCCTCTCTGTGGTGCAGGAGGCCAACTAGGCCACACCCACCATAGCCCAGTAACTGGGCAGAGAACCAGTTGCTGATATTTTTGAAGCCTACCCCTTTCTGGATTCATCTGTTCTCTCATATTAGCTTTTGATTTATGTACCTTTTTTTTGTTCAGAGAGCAATGGTTCTTGGGTGAAGCAATGCGATGGAGAAGCTCTTTACTTGCTAGCAATATCATGTAGACTTATCTACACGCCTCCAGCCCCAAGGCCTTTTACAGCACTTCCTGGGCAATTTACAATGTAGTGTTGTGGACCACCGGCAGCCTGCAGAGATGGCAGCAGAATTGGACAGTGGGGAGGAACATAAGCCAGTTTGGAAATCTGGAAGGACTCGGACAAGGGTTCTGTGTCCAATACAGAGATGTGACCAGGGCCACCTGCGAATTATGTGCTGCCTCCAGAATCTGACAGCAGCGAGGCAGAAGAACAGGGGGAGCCTGTTCCCATTGCACGCTTGCACAGAGCTGCCAGAAGGCAAGAACAGTTAAGACAAAAGAGGCAACTCGGGACTAAGGCTTGGAGGTGATTTCCCCTCCCATAAGACATAAAGGAAGTGCAAAAGGACAGGAACTTTTGCAGAAAGCAACGTTCGCTCTGTTCAAATTAAACTTTGAAGCACTGTATGGACTTTGTACTCCATTTAGCTTTTTAGAGTTCATTTGGCACTTTAATTGTTGGCAGCAATTCAAAGGAGATAAAGGTGGGTACTTATCTTGAGAGACTGTTTGGGACTCATTACTGGCTGGGAATAAACATAATTCCCAGCCGCTGAAATAAAAAGAGCGTTGTTTGGACTAAGCGTGTGATTAATTATGGTCTCAGGAAGCCTTGGTCAGAACATGTAGAAGCATTATTTGCACCTTGACCCCAACAATCTGTATCTTCACTTTACTGATCTCCCAAGGATGGACGGTTTGAGCTGATCAGGACTGAACTCCAGGCTGTGAGCAGAGTTAGCCTGCAATACAGTATTCTAACCACTGCATCACTAGGCATCAATGATCAGATACCTACTAATGTGTAGTTTATCAGGAGATGAGTAGATTTAATATTTTCCTAAGAGAAGGCAAGGCATGGCCTTAATATGAGGCTTTTATTACATAGGACCACAGCAACAAAAGGAGGTGAACTTGTCCCAAACACTAGATTAGTGATGGAGATTTTTCTTTGAGTCCAGTTAAAATTTGATACTAGGGTTCTGCTGAAGAAAGACGGAAGGTTGAGTTGTTGTTGTGGTGATAATAATAATAGTACATTAATTTTGGACCCATGTCAAGAGCAATTAACCAAGAATGGCATTTTGAATTATTCAGTAGTTTCTTTATTGCTCTTTGCCCACAGACAAGATCTTGCCAGACTAAAGCACACTCTGCATAATTATCAGTTAAATCCTGTGAAGGTTTAGGAAGGATGCCTTCTTTCTGCATATCAAGGACACAACGTTGAGGAGCACGGTGATTGAAACGCTGGGCAGAAGATTGCTAAGCTCATCTTCAAGACTCAAGGGCTGCTCTGGGGTGGAGGTTGAGCTTTCGTCCTTCACTCCAGCTCCTGCCAGGGAGATAAAAGGTGTCCCCAGGGCAAACCGGAAGTGCCTTGATGCTTTTGACTGGAATGTCAAAAAAAGTAATGCTGATTTGTTTCTTATCTCTTTGGGAAAGTGCCCCTTTCTCTTGTAATTCAGCACCAGATTCCACCACAGGGTAAAAAATTAACTGACTTAAAAAGAGGACTAAATGAAGTTTGGAAAGGAAACTGAGCTGTTAGTTGAGCTGTTAGTTTTGAGGTGTCAATGTTACCTTCCAGGTTGAGAGCAGGATTCCTCCACATACCAGCGGCACCCACTCCAATTTGTTAGCATCCAGAACAATCTGTTTGACTACTGTAAGAAACAAAATATTGGAAATATTGGACTTGGCCTCTTCCAGCAGTTCAATAATGTTTGTCCTTCGGCCTTATTTCTTCACGCTTTGAATTAAATAGCCAAGCCTCTGATGGTTTTGTAATGTACTGCTTTGTTGTGGATTTAAATCCTGCTTAGGTCTCATAAATTACTTCAGAGGTAAAATGCTGAGAAATAAATCAATGAGTCCTGTGAAATTAAATGAAGCCTGGATGTGGGGTGGATTCCACATTAGCGATCGTGGTGGATGTCCTTTGTATCAGGGCTTGGATTGAAGGTGTGAAAACTCCTGGTCTTTTTAGTTCTCCCGATGGCCTTTGATACCATCAATCATGGAACCTTCAGAAAGTGAAATTGGAGGCACTATTTTAGATGTTTTGCTACTTCAGTTGGTGTGTGAGGGTTGATGTTCTAAGTGCAAAGAAGAGCAACAAGATGATTAAAGGCCTGGAGACTAAAACATATAAAGAACGGTTGCAGGATTTGGATTTGGCTAGTCTAGAGAAAAGGGGGAGAATGATAATAGTATTCCAGTATTTGAGAGGTTGCCACGAAAAGGAGGGGGTGGTCAGTATCTGTTCTGACCCAAACTTGGTTCCGAGGAAGCAAACACAAGACAAAGGTAACAGCACAACCTTTTAATGTTTCTTTACAAACCGCGTTCCTTCACGGGTAAAAGGCTGCTTCAAACCAATGAGCTCCGATAAGAAAGAGTCTTGCCAAGGTTTTGCAAGGCTGCCAAGAACACCAGATAAAGTTACTAAGCAATAATTCCAACACAAAGAGTCTCCAAACACCAACTAAGATATTCCTAACATCCATCAGGTTCAAATGTAAAACTTCTTTGCCTTCTGCAAAGAATTGCAGTTTCTCAGCTGGCTTTTATCTCCTCAGGGAGGGGCCATTACCATTCAGCCTTACTACTGCAAACAAGCTAAATACACTACTAACATGGGCAGCATCCTGCCCACATGCTTTTATCTTTGTTGGTGACTTCAATCTACCTCATATTAACTGGACCCATAATGAATGTACAACTGAACCCATGCATGCAAACTTCTACAATGCAGTAACAAATCTGGGACTGGAACAACTAGTAAGCAACAATACTAGACTTAACAACTGCCTCGATCTCATCTTCTGCAATAGTTTGAATTTAATTTACAGAATACAAATTAAAGAACCCTTTTCCAACAGTGACTACAGCATGATTGACTTTTGTCTCAACATACGTCCATACAAAAATCATTGTAACGATGGGATCCCCAATTATAACTTCAAAAAAGGCAACTATGATCTTATAGACAACAATCTCTCATCTCTTGATTGGCAATTTCTATTCACTGGATGCAATACTGTTGAAGACCATTACAACATATTTTTAGTTGAAGTCAAAAGAATCATCAAATTATATGTACCAATAACAACTCCCCAAACCAGAAAAAACAAACTACCTGTAACAATAAGGAAGCTACAATCCAAAAAGAAATCACTTTGGAGAAAAAACAAATCTAGTCACGTTGCCAACTTCAAAAGCCGATACAAAAATTTATGCCACCAGATAAAGACTGAATGCACCAATTATCACACTAAACAAGAGGAAAATCTTCTACGCACAAATTCCACCCACACTTTCTACAATTTTGTAAACAACAAATTAAAAGACTCAGGGTCCACCCCACCTCTGAAAGGACCTAATGGTAAAGACTGCAACGACGACACTATTAAAGCCAACCTCTTTAACACATTTTTTGGCTCAGTATTTGTAAATAGTAACAGATCATACCCAGTATTTCCTAGTTGAATCACAGACAACTACAATGATCTAATACGAATCGATTTTACAGAAGACAATGTTGAAAAAGCACGACGCAATCTAAAACCATCTCTATCTATTGGACCGGACGGAATATGTGCCTGCTTCTTTAAAAAGCTATCTACTGCCATAGCTGAACCTCTAAGCATAATCTTTAGAAAATCTTTCAGGACCAGCTCCTTGCCAAACCTATGGTCATTAGCCATGGTCATCCCCATCTTCAACAAGGGAGACCCCAGCCGAGTAAAAAATTACAGACCAATCTCCTTATGCTGCATCACCTGTAAAGTCATGGAATCAATTATTAACCAATCCATTATTCTCCACTTAGAGACAAATAACCTACTCTCTAATAAACATTTTGGTTTCAGGAAAAAACTATCCTGTAATCTGCAACTTTTATACTGCAAAAACATATGGACTACACAACTCGATCAGGGCAAAGCAATAGATGCAATCTATATAGACTTCTGTAAAGCCTTTGATTCAGTGGTACATGACAAACTACTCCTAAAACTAAAATCTTATGGTATCGCTGGTCACCTTCATAACTGGTTAGAAGCATTCCTGCCAAACAGACAACAAATGGTCAAAATTGGGAGCGTCCTATCAAATTCTGTATCTGTCAACAGTGGTGTCCCCCAAGGTAGTGTTCTAGGACCAACTCTCTTCATACTCTACATAAATGACCTCTGTGATCATATCAAGAGCAACTGCGTTCTCTTTGCTGATTATGTAAAGCTATTCAACACCACAGACAATTCTGCTACCCTTCAAAAAGATTTTGACTATGTATCAGAATGGTCAAACAAATGGCGACTTCAAACCTCAACAAATAAATGCTCCCAAATAAATTACATACTGGCAAAAAAAAAATCCGAAAATAAAATACAGGCTGAATAGTCAAGACCTTGTTGATGATCCAAACTCTATCAAGGATCTTGGACTACTCATCTCTAATGATTTAAGTGCTAGAGCCCACTGTAACTACATAGCCAAAAAGGCATTAAGAATGTTTTATCTAATCCTATGTAGCTTTTTTTCTGGTAATATCACACTACTAACTAGAGCATACAAAACATTTGCTAGACCAATACTCGAATACAGCTCATCAGTCTGAAACCCGCATTACGTATCTGATATTAACACAGTTGAGAAAGTCCAGAAATATTTCACAAGAAGAGTTCTCCACTCCTCTACTCATTGCAGAATACCTTATGCCACCAGACTCGAAATTCTAGACCTAGAAAACCTAGAACTACGCCGTCTTCAGTCCGATCTAAGTATAGTATATAAAATCATACATTGCAATGTCCTACCTGTCAATGAATACTTCAGCTTCAACCATAACAATACAAGAGCAAACAATAGATACAAACTCAAGGTTAATTGCACCAAACTTGATTGCAGGAAATATGACTTCAGCAACAGAGTGGTCAATGTCTGGACTCTGTGGTTTCTTCCCCAAGCCCCCAAAACTTTAACCTTAGACTGTCTACTATTGACCTCAACCGTTTCCTAAGAGGCCTGTAGGGGGCGTGCATAAGCGCACCAATGTGCCTACCATCCCTGTCCTATTGTTTCTTTTATTTTTCTTATATGTACCCATTTCATATACTCATAACTATATCTATACTTATACCTGTAATCTTATCATTGCTTGACTAAATAAATAAATAAATAAGTACATAAACAAACAAACAAATAAATTATTGTAACACATTCCACAAGCTTTATGAAGGTGACTGGAAAGCTAGAATTGCAATAAAAGGGAATATTTATAGCTCAGGGATAAAATGAAGGGTTCTTGGTGCTCTCTGAGCTTGGCTGTGAGCGTGGCTTGGTGGGCATGGTTTGGTGGTGGGTGTGGCAGGGGAAGGATACTGCAAAATCCCCATTCCATCCCTGCCCTACTAACCTGCTTTCCAGCTCCATTCTCCTGTGTAGGGCAACCAAAGAAGACCCAGCCAATCAGCCGGAACTCAATGGGAGGCGGAGAAGAGATGGGGCGGAGCCAGTCAGAGGTGGGATTTGCTGGTTCTCTGAACTACTCAAAATTTCCACTACCGGTTCTCCAGAACTGGTCAGAACCTGCTGAATACCACCTGTGAGTCTTCTACAACCCACCCGCCCCGAAGCAGATGTACCTTGGAGATTTTGTCTATTAAAAAGATACATAGATGTATTAAAAAAGGATGGGCTTTAACTGCTCAGTTCAACCTGTCATTTTGAATCTATTGGCTTTTGCTGTGGAAAGCCTGATAGACACATCTACTGCTGTCTTACCAGCTATGGTGAGCAACTACAAGTATTTCTCAACTTACAACCATTCCTTTAGTGACCAAAGTTAAGACGGCACTGGGAAAAAAATGACTTCTGACCCAGTTCCACACTTAATGAGCATAGCAGCGTCCCCATCAGAGGTGATATTCAGCCAGTTCTGACCAGTTCTGGAGAACCAATGGCGGAAATTTTGAGTAGTTCGGAAAACTGGCAAATTCCACCTCTGACTGGCCCCGCCCTTATCTATTCTCTGCCTCCTGAGTCCCACCTGATTGGCTGGATCTTCTTTGGTTGCCCTGCACAGGAGAAAGGAGCTGGAAAGTAGGTTAGTGGGGTGGGGAGGGAATGGGGATTTTGCAGTAACCTTTCTCTGCCATGCCCACCAAGCCACACCCACAGAACTGGTAGTAAAAAAATTTTAATCCCACCCCTGCTTCTAGCACTGATGCTGCTACCTAGTCTTCTTCCTCCTCCTCCTCTTCCTCCTCCTCCTCTCTCCTTAAGTCTCACTCCCTTCTAGCACTGATGCTGCTATCTCATTAGACCATGAAATGTCTGCAAGAAAAGCTCAGAGACCACCAAGGATTTCGTAGTCCTCCTCCTCCTCCTCCTCCTCCTCCTCCTCCTCCTCCTCCTCCTCCTCCTCCTCCTCCTCTTCCTCCACAAGTCCCATTCCCTTCTACCTAGTTGGGTAATGAAACATCTGCAAGAAAACAACCAAGCTCAGAGACCACCAAGGATCTTGTGGTCTTCCTCCTCCTCCTTCAACAGGTTAGAAAACAGGTTAGTGAGGTTGGGAGGGAATGGGGATTTTGCAGTATCCTTCCCCTGCCATGCCCACCAAGCCACGCCCACAGAACTGGTAGTAAAAATGTTTGAATCCCACCCCTGATCATCATGGTCATGTGATCAAAATTCCAATGCTTGCCAAACTGTATTTATGACGGTCTCAGTGTCCTGGGGGTCATGTGATCCCCTTTTGCGACCTTCTGATGAGCAAAGTTAATGGAGAGGCCAGATTTACTTACCTGACTTAGCAACTGCAATGATTCCCTTAATAACCGTGGATAGAAAAGTCGCAAAACAGGGAAAAAATCCCTTAACAATCGCTTAGCAACAGAGACGTTGGGCTCCATTGTGGCCGACAGTCAAGGACTACCTGTTTGATTAGCAATGTTAGCAGGTACTACTGCTGTTGCTACCAGGTGGATTTGCTGTTGGCTGACCAAGCACACTCAACCAGAATCAGATTCAGAATAGAGCTGGAATAGAGCTTGACACTAAAAGAGAGAAATGGAGTAATGCCTTTATTAAGACGAGCTTCATACTTGAATCTGTGCTTTTCTTTGTAATGCTGCTAGGAAAATATGTTGCTTGGTGTTATGTCCTGAATTTGCATACTCGAAATCCCCGCGCCTTGATTGGCGAAGGCGCGGGGATTTCTGATTGGCCAGGCGAGCCGCGCTGATTGGCCCGATTGAAGTCTCCCGCGATTGGCTCAAACCAAGAGCGGGAGACTTGAATCGCTGCCATTGGCCGCGGTCGCCGCAGCGAAAAGTATAAAAGCCGCGGGCTTTTTGCTTTTCGCTGGTTCGGTTCCCCATTGTAAATAAAGAGCTTGAATGATAGTCACCGACTCTGAGCGTCTTTTTGCGGACCCGACACTGGCGACGAAGGTGGGATCTCGCCGCTGAACCGAACCCCGTGTCCACCAAAGAACCAGCTCCAGCGCAGAGATGGCGAAGATTGCACTGCCCGCCCCCTTCAACCCCGCCACCGAGGACTGGGAATCGTACTCAGATCGGTTCCGTATGTACCTGGAATGCGCCGGAATGAAGGACGCCCCGGGCCCGCTAAAACGCACCGTCTTCCTTACTCACTGCGGACCAGAGGTCTTCCAGATGGCCAAAGCATTGGCCAAGCCGGCAGACGCAACCGCCATGGACTGGGACGTCCTCGAACCTATACTGCGGCGCCATTACGCCCCCGAAGTCCCCATCCTGATACGGCACAACGAGTTCTACCGCCGCAATCAGAAACCAGACGAAAAATTGAGCGACTTCGTCGCAGAGCTACGGCGCCTAGGAGGACTCTGCGAGTTTGAGGGTCTGAATAGTCTCATAAGAGACCGCTTCGTACTCGGTTTATGGGATCCTACACTCAGAGCCGACTTATGGCCAAGGGCGACATCAGCCTAGCCGATGCCCTTACCGCAGCCGCAGCCGCGGAAGCAACCCGCACGTCAGCTGACAGCATGCGAAGATCTGACGCGAAGGGCGGAAACAACAACCCGGCAAGGTCGGCCGACACAAGAAACGAAGCGACCGCACACTACGGAGAATACCAGTCAACCTCCAGCACGTCGGAAGACGAGGAGGACATACATCGCGTGCAGACGGGACGCGGCGACCAACGAAGTCGAAAAGGTCGTAGGTCGAGGACCAACTGCGCCGGGTGCGGCGGCGACCACCCCAGGTCAGAATGCCGATTCTTTGACTCTATCTGTAGGCATTGTGAACGACGGGGTCACATCGCCCGAGTTTGCCGCCAAAAGAAGACCCGCAGCCCGCCCAAATGGGAACAACACGACAGAAGGAGAGAAAGTTCCCCGCCCAGAGCCAGAGAGCGCCAACCAGACGGTCGATGGGACCGTGCTCAACGATCTTCAAGAGGCGGCGACGGTCGGCGAAAGGAAGAGACCCACCAGACGGTGACCATCGGCCACGCCATCTCCGACGGCGCCAGAAAGGTACACGTAGAAGTCCATATTGAAGGCCAGCCATGCAAAATGGAAGTGGACTCCGGGTCCTACCTTTCCATGATTGCATGGCGCGAGATCAAAACACTAGTGCCCACACTACAAAAAAGAAACGTGCATGCCCAAAAGATCATCATAAAAGACTACCAAGGGAATCGCGTCCCGGTAGTGGGCACCAAGAACTTTAATATAACTTACAAAGGCCACACCGAACAACTGCCACTCACTATCGTCGATCGCGACCGCCCAAGCCTACTGGGCTTACAATGGTTCGCCCCGCTTGACATCGCGCTGACAGGAGTCAACCACGTCACCATCGAAGCTTGGGAACAGCGGCTAGCCCAGGAGTTCCAGGAGGTCTTCGATGGAAGCTTGGGCAAGTACCAGGGGCCCCTTATCTCGTTTGACCTAGACCCAAGGGTTCCCCCTAAGCGGCTTAAACCTAGAAGGTACCATTCGCCCTAAAGCCTAAAATTGACGAGCAGATCGACAAGCTCGTCAAACAAGGGGTATTGCAACCGATAGACCATGCCAGATGGGAGACCCCTTTAGTGACCCCAGTAAAGCCAGACGGGTCCGTGAGAATTTGAGGGGACTATAAGGCCACCCTAAATGGCGCGTTGCAACAAAGCGCCTACCCAGTCCCAATAGTGCAACATTTACTGCACTCACTGGGAGGGGGCAAAGTCTTTGCCAAGCTCGACCTCGCCCAGGCATATCAGCAGCTACCTGTGGACGAGAAAACAGCGGAAGCCCAAACAATCGTGACTCATCGGGGGGCCTTCAAGTGTAACCGACTCCAATTTGGAGTCAGCGTGGCACCAGGCATCTTTCAGAGCCTGATGGAACGTTTGTTACAGGGCATCAAGGGGGTGGTGCCCTATTTCGATGACGTATTAGTGGCGGCGCCAAACGAAGCCGAATTTGAAAACCGACTCAGACAAGTCTTAACAAAATTTAAAGAAACAGGACTTAAAGTCAAACGAGAAAAATGCCAACTATGTACAAAGCAAGTAGAGTTTTTGGGCTATCTTCTAGACCGGCATGGCATTCACCCTACGACTAAAAAAGTGAAAGCCATCAAGGAAGCCCCCACCCCAAAGTCTAAAACGGAACTACAAGCGTTCCTAGGCTTGCTGAATTTTTATAATGTTTTCCTACCCCAAAAGGCAACGGCGGCGGAACCTTTACATAGACTCCTGGACAAGACGGCAGCCTGGACTTGGGGGAGACGAGAGCAAGCCGCCTTTCAAAAAACCAAAGACCTCCTCACCTCCGACGCCGTCCTGATGCAATTCAGCGAAACCTTGCCCTTAGCTGTCACTTGCGACGCATCACCTTTCGGCGTCGGCGCTGTCCTCAGCCACACCCTCCCCGACCAGAGAGAAGCACCCATCGCTTTTTTCTCCAGGACTCTGACTAAACCGGAACGGAACTATAGCCAGCTGGACAAAGAAGCTTTGGCTATAGTTGCCGCCGTTAAGCGTTTCCACGAATACCTGTACGGCCGCCCGTTCACCATTGTGACAGATCATAAGCCATTGCTGGGCATCCTCGCTGGAAACCGGGCCACGCCGAACATCTTGTCACCCCGGATGACAAGATGGTCCGAATTCCTGGCAGCCTACAGTTACGAACTGCTACACAAGCCAGGTAAGAAAATTTCGCACGCGGACGCTTTAAGCCGCTCGCCTTTACCTGACTCTGAACCTGACCCAGCACCAACAACAAACACCCTAAGTATCGAGAGCTTACCTATTACCGCATCAGACATTGCCAGAGAAACCGTTAAGGACAGGCGTCTGGCGCGAATCTTACACTGGTTAGAAAAAGGTTGGCCGGAGAAAGACAATGACGAGACTTTTAAAACATTCCGACAGCGCCAGACTGAACTCTCACTACTGAGAGGATGTATTTTGTGGGGTGACAGGGTGGTCATTCCGGACAGATTGCAAGAGAGGGTCTTAGAGATGCTACATGAGGGTCATCCTGGCATCGTCAGGACTAAAGCCCTGGCCAGGAGTTACGCTTGGTGGCCAGGGATGGACAAGCAGATTGAGGCATGGGTCGCCATTTAGACTTTGCGGGTCCCACAAATGGGCATACTTTTCTAATCACAGTTGACGCGTACTCCAATTGGTTGGAGGTAAGCGACATGAAATCCACTACCACAGAGGCCGTCGTTAAAGAACTGTGCAAACTGTTTTCCACGCATGGCCTCCCAGACGTCGTCGTCTCAGACAACGGGCCCCAGTTCACTTCCATCGATTTCGAAAGGTTCCTGGCGGAGAGGGGTATCCGCCACGCATTAACAGCACCGGCGCATCCGGCGGCGAACGGTAGGGCGGAACGGATGGTTCAGTTTACGAAAAAGACCCTCCGGAAAATGGACCACGGGGAGATCAGCGACAAAATCAACAAACTCCTCTTCATACAGCACATCACTCCCAATACCACAACTAACAAGAGCCCTGCAGAACTTCTAATGGGCAGAAAGCTGAGGTCCCCACTCGACAGGTTACACCCGACCTATAACCCGGAGCGGCCTCCAGACTCCAGTTCCAGGTACCGGACATTTGACCCAGGTGACTTAGTCTACGCAAAGAATATGACGGGGGACCCCCTATGGATCCCAGCCGTCATAACTCAGGTCACTGGTCCACGGTCGTACCGGCTCCAAACCATCGATGGGTGAGCCTGGAAGCGACACATCGACCAGCTCAGGTCACGAACAGCGACTGACCTCAACCCCCAAGACACGAACCAAGGGGGGAGGGAATACCCGGATAGACAATCGCAGGAAAAAATAAACCAAAAATACTCACCGGAACACAGCCATCGCGAGTCCCCTCCGGAGAAGAACCACCTGGCCAGCTCTACCGACTCGGAGAAGCCAAGCGGGAGCAGCGAAATCCATAGCTCAACCGACCCGGTAGGCCCAGGCGGGAGCCACGGTGAAAGAACCGGCCCGATCATCCAGCCGGTTCGCACAGAGGCAGGAGCAGCCAAAAAGATGACCACTCCGGCCGAGTTACAGCTTGCAAGTGAGTTGCGCAGGTCAACTAGGACTCGACGGAGCCCCGCCTACCTGCGTGACTACACCACGTGATGGACCATACCAAGAGGGGAGGGGTGTTATGTCCTGAATTTGCATACTCGAAATCCCCGCGCCTTGATTGGCGAAGGCGCGGGGATTTCTGATTGGCCAGGCGAGCCGCGCTGATTGGCCCGATTGAAGTCTCCCGCGATTGGCTCAAACCAAGAGCGGGAGACTTGAATCGCTGCCATTGGCCGCGGCCGCCGCAGTGAAAAGTATAAAAGCCGCGGGCTTTTTGCTTTTCGCTGGTTCGGTTCCCCATTGTAAATAAAGAGCTTGAATGATAGTCACCGACTCTGAGCGTCTTTTTGCGGACACGACACTTGGGTACGTTGATATTGGCATAAATAATGTAGAAAGATAACTAACAGATAATCAGAGTTGGAAAGAACCTTATAGGTCATCTAGTCCAATCCCCTGCCCAAGCAGGAGACCCTACACCATTTCTGACAGATGGCAGTCCAGTCTCTTCTTGAAAGCTTCCAGGGATGAAGCTCCCACAACTTCCAAGGGCAACTTCTGTTCCATTAGTTGATTGTTCTCACTGTCAGAAAGTTTCCAGGTTGAATCTCTCTTTGTTCAGTTTCCAGCTATTAATTCTTGTCTGGCCTTCAGATGCTTTAGAAAATAGCTTGACCCCTTCCTCTCTGTGGCAGCTCCTCAAATATTGGAAGATGCTATCCTGTCTCCCCTGGTCCTTCTTTTCACTAGACTAGCCATGCCCAGTTCCTATAACTGAGGCCCTGTAACTATGATAGGAGAAACCTGGTAGTAGTTTTTCAGAGGAACACACTTTATTTAAAAAAATTAGAAATTTTTCAGAACAGTAGCTCACACACGTTTGATGAAGTGAGTTTCCAAAGTTTATATTTTTAATAAAGATGTGTTCGTCTGAAAAATATATATTTATTCTTATCCCTGGGATTCTTGGCACCCTCAATGGCATTCAAAATAGATTCCTTTCTTTCTAATGGATCTTTTAAAAGGGTGAAGTGAGGTCATTGGGAAAGTCCTTTTGGCTTAGGAAGCATTATTAGCTACACTTTCATATTATTTTATTTGAAACCGAAAATACAAAAATTGCATGTCAGCAGCCCGAAATCTCTTTCACGGGCACCATTGTGCAGTCAACGAAGCTTTCTTCCAATTAAAGGAACAGCAATTTGACATGGAGTGAAATGAAGCAGAACATGTTTTAAAATAGTCCGCTGTTCGAAATTAGAAAAGTGGAACAGGCTGTGCCAAATTAGACCGGGTGCTCCATTTAAAACGAGGGTCACTTGCAATCCCAAACAAGAGGCCTTCCTCCACAACGATGCATAATGCAGGAGGGATCTGGGCTTGATTATATTATTTATTTAAATTTGTTTTGCTCCTCTGAAGCTGAAAGTCAGTGATTTAAATGGAATAGGCAGTGTTCTATGTTTTTTTTTTTTCCCTTTAAAAGGAAACGTAATGAAAAATACATTGAGCCCAAGGTTTCCAGCAGAAATATTCTGAGGTTGGAAATATATCTATATCGTCTATTTCTATAGGTAGTCCCTGACTTATGACTATGACTGAGCTGTGAGTTTTGATCATAAGCTATTGAAATTGCAAGTTGAGTCGCTGCATGACTAAAGAGAGAGACAGAGATAGATAGATAGATAGATAGATAGATAGATAGATAGATAGATAGATAGATAGATAGATATAGATGAGAGAGATGGTAAACAGACAGACAGATATCTATCTATTTATCTTTTTTGCTATCATCTATCTATCTATCTATCTATCTATCTATCTATCTATCTATCTATCTATCTAATCTATCTACCTATCTACCTACCTATCTACCTACAGTATCTATCTATCTATCTATCTATCTATCTATCTATCTATCTATCTATCTATCTATCTATCTATCTATCTATCTATCTATCTATCTAATCTATCTACCTATCTACCTATCTACCTACCTATCTACCTACAGTATCTATCTATCTATCTATCTATCTATCTATCTATCTATCTATCTATCTATCTATCTATCTATCTGTCTGTCTGTCTGTCTGTCTGTCTGTCTGTCTGTCTGTCTGTCTATCCTACGCAGCAGTAGATGTTTCTCTCTCAGAGTGCAAAGTAACTTTGAACTCAGCATGGTGTCAGGAATGGCATCCAGCCAGTAAATGCTCAATTCCATCCAGTCATCCCAACCCTACTCTGAATTAAGGGATTAAGATAAAGGTAAAGGTTCCCCTCACACATACGTGCTAGTCATTTCTGGCTCTAGGGGGTGGTGCTCATCTCCATGACAAAGCCGAAGAAGAGCCAGCACTATCTGAAGACATCTCCGTGGTCCTTTGGCTGGCATGACTAAACACCGAAGGCGCACAGAACGCTGTTCCCTTCCCACCAAAGAGGTCCCTATTTTTCTACTTTCATTTTTACATGCTTTCAAACAGCTAGGTTGGCAGAAGCTGGGACAAGCAACGGGAGCTCACTCTGTTATGTGGCGCTAGGGATTCGAACCACCAAACTGCTGACCTTTCTGATCGACAAGCTCAGTGTTTTAGATGAGTGGATGGATAGATTGTGTATGTGTGTGAGATTGAGAGATGAGATAGATAGATAGATAGATAGATAGATAGATAGATAGATAGATAGATAGATAGATAGATAGGTGTGAGAGAGAGATGGATAGATACAGAGAATGAAAGCTAGAGAGCTAGCTAGCTAGAGAGAGAGAGAGAGAGGCAGGGGGCAGGCAGGCAGACAGTCAGACAGATGGATGATAGGGACATTTTATATGTATGTACGTAAGTATGTTTGATGCAATAGTTTACAGGTGAAGACATTCACCTCAGAAGTTGAGAGTTCAATCCTAGGCCATGGCAATTTTAGTCATAAGTCAATCGAATTTTATCTATTTTAATAATTTGGGATCAGGTTGTCAGATTTTAATTGTATTCAGATGTAGCTTAAACATGTTTGCTGTTCTTAATTATAAATAAAAAGTATTTTTTAAAAAAAATCTTGAAGAGTTTTTGAAGCCACCGAAGTTCACAACCTATTTTTCCTTTTGCTTCTCCTTCCAGTTGGCTGAATAAATATATTCACTTCATCTGAATGTTGTTTCATTTTTCTCTCCACATCCCAACTGTTTCGATTTTTGCATAACTGAACAAGAAGCATTCGATACTTTTAAAAGAACCTGGTAGCGCTACGGAAATTATTATGAAGCAGAGTAAAGTTTATGAGCTGGAATAAATTTAATTCTACCTCATAATGAATGTGACAGTATTTTCGAAGCAACCTTTGTTGTTCCATTAAATTTTTCTCTTCCTATTTTTTAAATTTAATCCTGAATAGATTAAAGAAATGAATTTTTAAACGGTGCTGAGAAGAATCTTGTCTGAAATGAGACCTTGACACACAGGAAGGAAAACTGTGTAATAAATAGTTTTTTTTTTTTTTTCCAAATAATTTACTTCAGGGATATTTTTTCTCTCCTCTATTGCTTTAAAGCAATTGCTGCCTTCCTGAAGAAGAAGCTGAGGAGAAAGAAATATAACAATTTTACCAAGAACAGAGGGCTTATTTGACAGGGCCCATTAAAAAGATTTAATGAAGCTCCCAGGAGTTATTTTGAAATCGGCCTGGGAAGTGTTTAGAATTCAGCCTGCACTTTGGTATTAATTTAAATCATAAAAATCACAGATGGAGCCGTTATTGATACCTATGGAAAGTACAATGTGAATTATGGGCCTTTTTTTTTAAGTACTGAGCTTCTAGGGAGTCAAGATTTTTTTTTTTGCTGAGATGAAAATGAAATGAAATTTTTAAAAAAACTACCAAAGATGAGGAAATTAGGACTGCAAAACTGATAGCCATGCACCTGTGTCCAATATATCTCCCTCATAAACATAAATTTAACTAAGAATCTATAAAGACTTTACTGCTTCTCCCCCAGGTGGAAGCACCTGTTCCTTTAAACAAATAGATGTTGCTTTTTCAGTGATAAATCTGACAAAAATCAGGATTTCAGGCACCACCGAAAACCTCATCTGGATCAGAAAGGACTTAACTCTTAGTGTTTTCATTTAGAACAGGAGTAGTTTTACCAACGATAAAGTTAGACCATTGTCCTTTGGTCTTGTGAACATGGAGCCATATCTACGGATGTGAAATAAGCTTTTAGGGCAGGGGTCTCCAACCTTTGTCAACTTTAAGATTTGTGAATTTCAACTCCCAGAATTCCCCAGCTAGCAACTTTAAGACTTGTGGATTTCAACTCTTAGAATTCCTCAGCCAGCATGGGAGTTGAATTTGAAGTTCACAAGTCTTAAAATGGCCAAGGTTGGAGACCCCCAAATTAGGGAAATGAGCCACTTGACTTCAGATGGAAGAAGTTAATCTTCATATTGCCATTCTGCCGCTGATTTATTGTATCTTTATCTCAGATTTTGGAATTATAGCCTGATTTGAACCAGGTGTATAATATTCATTTCTTAGGGAAAACAATTATGTTTTTTTTTTCTTCCACCAGATCTCCATGGCAAGATGAAATTAGAATCAAGCAAAGTTTATCTGGACACTGTCCCAATAAATAATGCAACAAGGCAAAATAAAGAGGAAGAATCATTTAGGTAATGTTCCTGCATCATCATCATCATCTTCTTCTTCTTCTTCTTCTTCTTCTTCTTCTTCTTCTTCTTCTTCTTCTTCTTCTTCTTCTTCTTCTTCTTCTTCTTCTTCTTCCTCCTCCTCCTCCTCCTCCTCCTCCTCCTCCTCCTCCTCCTCCTCCTCCTCCTCCTCCTCCTCCTCCTCTTCCTCTTCCCCTTCTCTTTCTCCTTCTCCTTCTTTTTCCTCTTCCTCTTCTGCTTTCTCTTCTCCTCCTCCTCCTCCTCCTCCTCCTCCTCCTCTTCCAATTCTTATTCAAAGGATTTCTATATAATTTCCTTTCCATTAAATTCATTCAGAAACACAAGTTAAAGAGCAGGTTTTTTTTTTCTTTTAAATTTTCTGCAAGACCAGGAGCCTGGGAGAACATATCAACATGATTGGGAGCCTGGGAGTCCATATCAACATGACTAATTCGGTTTATTGGGTTGGAGTTTGTTACTTGGAACACTGACACTAATATTATGAGATGTTCAATGCCCTCATCTGAAAGTATAAGTTCTTGTTGGAACTTCTGTGTCAACCTTCTAATAATAAATAACAACAACATTAAATATGATTAAACAGAGACTCCGAGAGATGTAATTTTCCAGTAATGGATTCCTGTCCTGCCTGCATGGAAGAACTGATTCTGAGGAGACCCATTTTTAAATATTCTATTTTGAGAAGAAAATACAGTTGTATAAAACACTTCAGCGCCGGATCACACCTGAACACCACAAACTGTTCCTTTCAGCGTATTTGAACGGTGAGCTTGTGGTGATTGAAAGAAAATGGAAGGTTCTAGAACCGAACACTCGGCAAAACCCTTCAGAAAAATCAGATGGTCTCTCTCCAGAGACCTTTTAACCATTTTGTGCCAATTCCTAATCTCTTCCTTCTTTTTCTTCCCTTGATGGAAGCTCAATACACCACCAGGGACAATTTAATCAAAACCCTTTAGAAAAGGTTCTTCCATTTGCTCGGCCGTTCTATTTTTTTCTCCTTCTCACAGAGAAGCTATTGACTCTCCCTCCGAGTAATACTAGCAAAGCAAAGCAAAGGTCAATGCCCTTTAGCTTCTGATATCCCGCACAAAGAAAGAAAAGAGATAAATAAAACGTGCTGTGATTTGCCTCAGAAGGGATTCTCGTTTATTCCTTCGACCCGCTTTCAAAACCTAGCCTGAGGAAGAAAAACCATGGGAGGCAAAACACAAAACAATGTTGTGTTTTAATACAGGAGTAAAATGGAAGCCAAATGGATCAAGCCAATAATAGAAAGGTTGGCAGCATGATTAGCCACCACGTCAAACAAAGCTTTTAAACTTTTAGAGTCACGGTGAGGCAAGTAATTGGCTTTGGGGAAAAAGACTCCGAAGTGGCTTGCTTCCTAATCTGAGTAGCTAAATATTTCCTCTCAATCAATCCTGTTTTTTTCTAAATCAATCCTGACTGTTCTTTGGAAGGGCAGACTCTGAAGCTGAAATTCAAATAGTTTGGCCCCCTAATGAGGAGAGAGGACTAATGGAGAAGAGCCTGATGTTGGGAAAGATGGAAAGCAAAAGAAGAAGGGGATGGCAGAGGATGAGATGGTATCATGGTGTCATGGATGCCATGAACACCAACGTAAACTCCAGGAGACTGTGAAGGACAGAGGGGCCTAGTATGCTGTGGTCTGTGGATTGCAAAGAGTCAGACATGACTTAGCAACGGACAACAAAAACAAAATACAACACTAATTGTGTGAAGCTTCTTCTCCAGTAACATTGAACTGCAAACCAGGGCCTACAATACCTTCACCAGACCAATTCTTGAATATAGCTCATCTGCCTGGAATCCACACTGTATAATGGACATGAATAGAATAGGATAGAATAGGATAGAATAGAATAGAATAGAATAGAATAGAATAGAATAGAATAGAATAGAATAGAATAGAATTCTTTATTGGACAAGTGTGATTGGACACACAAGGAATTTGTCTTGGTGCAAATGCTCTCAGTGTACATAAGATACATTCGTCAAGAGTCAAGAATCATAAGGTAAAACACTTAATGATAGTTATAGGGTACAATAAGCAATCAAATCATGCTAGGAAACAGTCAATATAAATCATAAGGATACAAGTGACAAAGCTGTAGTCATATAGTCACAATAAAATTGAACAAATCCAGACGTATTTCACGAGAAGAGAACTCCACTCCTCAGCTCGCAATAGAATACCTTATGCCACCAGGCTTGAAATTTTGGACCTTGACAACTTAGAATTTCATCGCCTATGGTCTGACATAAGCTTAGTACACAAAATTGTCTGCTTCAATGTCCTACCTGTCAATGACTGCTTCAGCTTCAACCACAATAACACACGGTCAAACAATAGACACAAACTCAAGGTAAACCACTCCAAACTCGATTGCAGAAAATACAACTGCAGCAACAGAGTGGTCAAATGCCTGGAACTCACTCCCTGGCTCTGTGGTTACGTCCTCAAACCTCCAAAACTTTAACCCTTAAACTGTCTACCGTGGACCTCACTTGGAAGACTGCACCCAGTTTCTAGTCATCATGATGCAAAAAAAAAAAGATGCAGAGGCCACGGAAAGAGCACAGAGGAGAGCAACAAAGATGATAAGAAGTCTGGAGGTTAAATCCGATGAAGAAAAGCTGAAGGGACTAGACATGGTCAGCCTAACGAAGAGAAGGAGCTGAGGTGTTGTGACAGATGCTTCCAGGACCTGAGGGATGGGCCTTATTCTCCAAAGTATCAGAAGGCAGGAAAAGAAGCAATGAATGGAAGATCATTAAAGAGAGATCCAATCTAGAACTAAGGAGAAATTTCCTGAGACTGAAAACAATTAACCGATGAAAGCCTCCTGGAGGTTTTCAAGAAAGATTGGACAACCATCTGTCCAGGGTGGTACAAGCACTTTGTCTACGGCAGGGACAAAGGAGTAGAAGACTTTCAAGGTCGTTTTCATCCCTATGTCCCAAAGGTGCTTTTTCAGCAGGCAATTGGATTGTTTTTTCTTTTGAAGACGTTTTGTTCTCATCCAAGAAGCTTCTTCAGCTCTGACAGGATAGTGGGGAATAGAAGGATTTATATTCCTTGTGGACAGCTGGTCATTTGCATCCTTTTAGAGGGTTGTTGAGGCCACTTGGAGGTTTATTTGCATCCCTCAGGTTCACCTAAGTTCTTGTAGTCACCGGATTCTTGTAGCCTGCAATTTTCCCTCTGGAAATCTATTCCTACTTCCACACCATGCAAAGGGTGCTCATCCCAAATTGTATAGCTAAAAGTCTGTAGAGGTTCTCCATCATCCAAGTCATGGTTGTCCCAAAGATGCTTTTTCAGGAGGCAGCGGGACTTTCTTGTTTTTTTCTTTTCTTTTGAGGATGTTTTGCTTCTCATCCAAGAAGCTTCTTCAGCTCTGACATGATTGAAAAGATTTATACTCCCATCAACTGCTACTCCAGATGCCTCCTGCAAAAAAGCACCTTTAGATGACTTGGATGACTGAGAATCTCTACAGACTTCCATCCCCATGATTCTGTAAGTGGTGAAGTGACGCTGAAGCAGGGAAGCAACGGTTTCAACTGATGGAGAAAGGAAAAGGTGGAAAACATGGCAGAAAGTATGAGTTGGTGTCATCTAGCATATTGTGGTGATTCCAACACAAGTACAAATCCACTATTGCAGATTACACTTCAGAGAACGGCACTAAGGATAGAACTAGTGGGTGAAAAGGATACAATCTTATGAATTAATGTGACATAGGTGAAACATTATTCTGCCTGGTAACTGGATTCAGTGGTTGGAACCAGATGAAAGTGTATAGAAAAATGATTAGGTCATTTGGAGAGCCAGAATAATTGAGGATGATGATCAGATAAGGCCTGTTTTTGTGTAAATTTTAATTCACAAGTTAATCCTTGTGAATTTTTAAGAGTATTCATGTTGTATACATGACAAAATAAAGAGTATCAGTCTAAATACATGTAGCCCTCGACTTACTGCTGACAATTGAGCCCAACATTTCAGTTGTTAAATGAGACAGCTGCTAAGAGAGTTTTGCTCCATTTTACATTTTTGCCACAGCTGTTAAGAAAATTACTGCAGTTGTTAAGTTGGTAACATGGTTGTTAAGTGAATCTGGATTCCCCATTGATTTTGTCAGAAGGTCACAAAATGTGATCACATGACCCCCAAACACTGCAACTGTCATAAATACCTGTAAAATACCTTTTACACCTGGGCAGGAAAAACCAAATGGACAAATACACATTAGGTGAAACCTGGCTCAAAAACAGTAACTGTGAGAGGGACCTTGGAGTCCTTACTTAATACAATCCTTGGTTGTATAAACAGAGGCATAGAATCAAAATCATATAAAATATTGGCACCGCTTTACAAATCCTTAGTAAGACCACACCTGGAATACTGCATCCAGGTTTTGTCACTTTGTTACAAAAAGATGTTGAGACTTTGAAAAAAGTTTAAAAAAGGAACGGCTGAAGGATTTGGGTATGTCCAGTCTACAGGAAAGAAGCACTAGGGGAGAAATGATAGAAGTATTCCAGTATTTGAGAGATTGCCACAAAGAGGAGGGGATCAACTTATTTTCCAAAGGATTAGAAGGCAGGACCAGAAACAATGGATGAAAACTAATCAAGGAGAGAAGCAACCTGGAATTAAGGAGAAACTTGCTAACAGTGAGAACAATTAACCAGTGGAACAGGAGTTACAGAAGTTGTGGGCGCTTCATCACTGGAATTTTTTTGTCTGAAATGGTATAGAGTCTCCTGCTTGAGTAGGGGGATGGACTAGAAGACCTCCAACGTCCCTTATAGCCCCTCTATTCTGATTGATTGGAAAACATGGGTCAGTTGCCATCGGAGTGGGATTCTATCAGTTCGCACCTATTTGCTAGAACCGGTTGTTAACATTCTAAGCAGTTCGGAGAATCGGTTGTTAGAAGAAATTACTGGGCTAATCCTGTAAGGAAGGCAGGAAGGAAACATTCTGGTGTTGCTGACAGAAACTGCCTCTCCGTTAACCCTTATTACATTCTTGGCAGGACTGAACTTCCTGTCTCAGGAACGTCTCTGGAGTTTTTTTTCCCCCTCCTTTGCTGGTACTTTGCTTGTGTGGAAGGACCATTCAAAGTTACAATAGCACTGAAAAGAGTGATTTATGACCATTTTCCACACTTACAACTATTGCAGCATCCCCACAGTCATGAGAGCCAGGCGAGGAGATGCATGCCTCGATGTGAGTGATATTGAGTTGGCCACGCCCATCCAATAACATGACCACCCAGCCACATCCACCCAGTCACATAACCACCAAGCCACGCCCACCAACTAAGCCACGTCCACAGAACTGGTTGTTAAAAAATTTGAATCCCACCCCGGTTGCCATGCATTGGAATTTTGATTACAGGACCATGGGGATGCTGCAATAGTTATAAGCCACTTTTTTCAGTGCTACTGTAACTTCAAATGGTCACCAAATGAACTGTTGTAAGTCAGGGACAACCTGGACATGATGGATCGATCGTTTATAATGAAAAATTGTGTGAATTCACGAAGGACACAAGCCTGAGGGGAACTTTTGAAGGTGGACAGGTCTTTCTTTGAACACTGTCAAGTGTAAATCTTGGAGGAAAATGCTAGTGAAAAGCAATTAGATTCAATTCCAGGGAAACATGGGTAGAATCATTTCTCACAATGTTATTTATACCAGAGACAGGGTCAGGAATTATATCTAAATGATAATGCATGGCAGCTTTCAAATGACTGGTGTCGATGTTGCCACTGACATCAGGCTGGGAAAAAATACATTACCAGGCTACGTGGTGCTAGCAAATGCATCTTATTTGGTGTAATTTAATGCACCATGTAATTTAATGTGAAGCACAGAAACAAGCACAAACTTGACAAACTGCTACAGTTAACTGTGTAGCGCAACAAAGAAAGTGGCATGATTTATCTTATCTAGGTTTTTATATCTAACCAATTTTGACAGAGCCTTAGAATGTGTTTGCTTTCCGTGTTGAAATTGTTCAGTTAAATTTATGAGTTGATAGTTGAAAACACTACATCTTTATGTGTGTTAACAGAAGAACAGTGTTGAAAGAGACTTTGGAGGTCTTCTAGTCCAATCCTGGCTCAAGTGGGAAACCCTGTACTATTTCAGACAAATGAATGTCCAATTTCTTCTTAAAAACTTCCAGTGTTGGAGCATTTACAACTTCTGGAGATAAATCGTTCCACTGATTAATTGTAGTCACTGTCAGGAGATTTCTCCCTAGTTCTAGGTTGCTTCTCTCCTTGAATAGTTTCCTTCCATTGCTTCTTGTCTTGCCTTCAGGTGCCTTGGAGAATAGCTTGACTCCCTCTTCTTTGGGGCAGCCCCTGAGATATTGGAACACTTGTCCTTCTTTTCATGAAACTGGACATACCCAATTCCAACAACCGTTCTTGATATGTTTTCTCTTCCAGTCCCCTAATCATCTTTGTTGCTCTTTGCACTCTTTCTAGAATGCCAACATTTTTTTTTATATTGTGGCAACCAAACCTGGGTGCAATATACCAAGTGTGGTCTTACCAAGGTAGTTCTCAAATGTACCTAAAGCAATACTAACACTTCTCGTGATCTTGATTATATCCCTTTGTTAATGCAGCCTAGAACTGTGTTGGCTTTTTTGGTTGCTGCCGCACATGGCTGGCTCATGTTTAAGTGATTGTTTACTAGGACTCCAAGTTCCTTCTCACAGTTATTACCACTGAGCCACGTATAGAATCTATTTTATACCTGTCTTCTTCAACACTATCACTGTATGATTTGTAAATCTAAAAAAGACTTAACTCTAAAATCTAGAAAGACTAGGAGAAGTCCCTTTGTGACTTCTTCTCTGGGAGTTGAAATCTAGAAAGTTCACCAACCTGCAAAGCCATAAGATTTCATTAGTAATGAAAGATAGGACATTCACCCATGTTCCTTTATCACCTAACTAGTCTAGTCTAGTCTTAGCTAGGAGAATAGAACATGGGATGTGGCACCCAGAAAAAAATAGGGCATACTTCATCTAATCCTCCAGGGAAAGATTGAAGGCAAAAGAGGTCCAAACAGAAGAAGAAGAAATCATGGCTTCAAAATCTAAGGGACTGGGTTGGTCAAAACTCAGCAGCACTTTTTTCTGTGGCTGTTGATAAAAATAGGATTGCCAACATGATTGCCAACATCCAATGATGGATATGGAAGAGGAAGAGGAAGAAAGAAGAAGAAGAAGAAGAAGAAGAAGAAGAAGAAGAAGAAGAAGAAGAAGAAGAAGAAGAAGAAGAAGAAGAAGAAGAAGAAGAAGAAGAAGAAGAAGAAGAAGAAGAAGAAGAAGAAGAAGAGGAAGGGGAAGGGGAAGGGGAAGGAGGAGGAGAAGAAGGGGAAGAAGAAGGAGAAGAAGGGAAAAGGGGGAAGAAGAAGAAGGGGAAGAAGAAGAAGGGGAAGAAGAAGAAGGGGAAGAAGAAGGGGAAGGAGAAGGAGAAGAAGGGGAAGGAGAAGGAGAAGAAGGGGAAGAAGGAGGGGAAGAAGGAGGAGAAGGGAAAAGGAGGAAGAAGAAGAAGGGGAAGAAGAAGGGCAAGAAGAAGAGGAAGGGGAAGGAGGAGGGGAAGAAGGAGAAGAAGGGAAAAGGGGAAGAAGAAGAAGAAGGAGTAGAAGGGGAAAAGGGGAAGAAGAAGAAGGGGAAGGAGAAGGGGAAGGGGAAGGAGGAGGAGGAGGAGAATTTTACAATAATTGTAGACTTTTCTTCTTAGGAGGAAGGAAATGGTCAGACTAAACTGGGGGTGATTTTAGCTTTGTCCTACAATTGGTGTGAAGGATTATGCTCCCAACTAAGTATCATTCTGAGAATTAGAGTGCTAAGCTTAAAAAGAAAAAGAAAAGGGAATTCAAAGCAGAAATGAGATTGGACAGCCTTCAGACTCCCCTCTGAGATCAAGAAACATTTGACACCCCTGTGTCACGATTACATACTTTTCTGGATGACAGTAAAACCCTCATTATTTTGGGGAAGTTTAAAACTGTCAGGTTTTTGTATGGAGATCTCAGCCAGCCACCTCTCTCAAAAGCCCATTTCTTTTTGTAGAAGTGTTGAAATGCGAATTGTGTCAGTTTTTCTTATCCAACTTTCTGAGACCCCGTTGATAAAAACAACACACACACAAAAAAAAAACAGTTGAAGGAAGGATAGAAAAAAACGACTTAAAATACAAGCAAGCGAAAGCAAAACTTTCACACTTTTCCAGTAGTCTTTGACTTGAAAAAAGCATACAATCATTTCAATGTACTAACTTCTTTGGATAGAACAATATGATGGGACAGTGTAAAATGAACATGGCAGTTGCTTTGATGTTTTTTTATTCCTAAAAAAATAGTTACTTCAGATCAGTTATTTTCACTTCTTCACTTCTCCCTTTTGGACACAATTTCCCCCTTCAAGAAGCTTTGGGTTCAAATAAGGAGATTCAAGAGGTCATACAGAAGAATAGAATAGAATAGAATCAGGAATAGAATATAAAATAATAGAATAGAATAGAATAGAATCAGGAATAGAATATAAAATAATAGAATAGAATAGAATAGAATAGAATAGAATAGAATAGAATAGAATAGAATAGAATAGAATAGAATAGAATCAGGAATAGAATATAAAATAATAGAATAGAATAGAATAGAATATTTTATTGTCACTTTGAATGTACACTAATCAGCATACATTAAAATGAATTTATGTTGCACATAGCTCTCAAAAGGTCTCCCCCTCTAATCTCTCTCTTTCTATAAAAGCGAAATACCACTCATACATCATCACAGAATCTCCAGAACCGTAAAGCCTACAAACTTGAAATTTGGCACGGATGCTCCTCTTGGCTTCTAGGTGCTCACTAAGAAAGGGTTTTTTGAAATGAGCATCAGAGCATTTAGAGTATTTCCTATATTATTATTATTAACACACTCTGATGCTAAGGAGTTCTACTCCCCCTCCCCACCTGAAAAGAAATCTCTTCCAAATGCAAAACACAAGCAGAAGAGAAGAGTTTTAGTTTCAGTTTTAGTTTCACAGCACCAAGCAGTTTTAATACAGAACAGTTGAGCTAAGCCATGCCCAGGCTCCTTACTGTCTCCTTGCTCACACAGCAAAAATGATTTCACTTTCCAAACAGCCTTCAACTCTCTCACACACTGACAGGATGCTAGTCAGATGAATATAGATGGATGCTGGTAAGCAGAGGCACAATTTTTTCCTTATTTTCCTCCCCTGAAAACCATGCCCAACCACATAGTTTTGTAGTGAAGCACGGGTATTGAGCTAGTATAAACATAAACATGACAAGATAACTAAATACAAAATTATGCATATATTATATGCCACAGAGAAACAGCACAGTCTAATTTGAATGTATACGTGTACTTGGGAAAAAAACGAATCTTGAAAGTTTACCAGACGGATGGCACAAGGGAACAAAGCTGTTACAGAATCTGGAAGTCCTGCTAGAAATACTTCAAAAACTCTTCCCAGAGGGGAGCAACAGAAATAGACCGTGAACTGGGTATGTGGGGTCTCTAGCAATGCTTTCAGCTATAAGCACATAGCGCTTATAAGCAGCATCGTGAATGACGGGAAGTAAGCTTCCTATAATCTTCTCTGCTGTCCTCACCACCCTCTGTATGGACTCTGAATGGAATAATAAGGAGCACGGTGTCTTGAGTGGTTGGAACTCTGGATGGGAGGTTAGCAATCCTGCATTTGAGACCCGACAGCTACCAGGGGGGCAGGGTTGAGTTCTCGTCCTTCACTCCAGCTCTGGGACATGAAAGGAGCCCCAACTGGGCATCCCCAGAGCAACAGTGATGTCACCGACTTTCAACCGGAAGCTTCTGATTCAAATGCAAAAAAAGGAATAAAAACAAAACAGAATGATAAGAGTTGTAAGGGACCTTGGAGGTCATCTAGTCCAACCCCCTGCTCAAGGAGTAGACACTATAGTGTCTACAAATGCTGATCCAATCTCTTCTTGAAAATCTCCAGTGATGGAGCACCCGCAACCTTTGAAGGCAAGCCGTTTTCCTCTGATGACACTCTCTTCTTCTTCTTCTTTTTTTTTTTTTACCGGGGATGATGTAAATTTGGATGAAATACTTTCTCATTTGGGTTGCTTCAGCAAATTTTCCACGAGAAGATTTGACATACACAATATATTCTGTGATTCTGTTTTTTTTTTTTTTTTTAAAAAAAAAGACCTTATAAATAGACTGGTTCGGTTTTGCTAAAGCAAGCTGGTAACTTTTATGACGAGACCAACTATGAATCGTATAAATAAATAGATGACATAATATGGCAGACCATTTCCCACCCGGCGTGTTTTAAATACAGACAAATATATCTTAGTTTCAATCCACCTTCACAAAACCCCGATAGGACATCTACAACGTCACCAAAGGGTAGCGGCTTGTCCTGAGTTCAGATATTAAGTCCATTTTCCTAACCTCATTTTTAGACATAAAGCAACAATGCATTTCAGAAACAAAGACAGACAATGGAACTGAAGTGCAGAAAATAAATTTCATCTGCCCATTGTTTCAGATTTAATATGAGATTTATTTAACTATTAAGAGCCATAGTGGTGCTGTGGTTAGAGTGCAGTACTGCAGGCTACTTCTGCTGACTGATGATTGCCAGCAGTTTGGCAGTTCAAGTCCCATCCACTGAAAGTTGAGACTCAGTCTTCCATCCTTCTGAGGTTAGTAAAATGAGGAACCAGATTTGGCGGGGCAAGAGGCTGACTCTGTAAATCACTTAGAGAGGCTTGTAAAGGGACTTCCGGCTGATGTTGCAATGAGACCAGAAGCGGTGAATGGAGGTCTCCATTCCTGTGCTGGCTTCTCACCATTTGTGGGTTTAAAAGCGAAGCTAAGGAGAAGTACCTGGTGAAGTTCCTGGGGAGAACACAACTCCCCTGTAGAAACCCTGAGCTTGCTGTCTATGCCATGGCAGAGAAGTGGGTGCCAGGATGGCCGCTACAAAGTTGGGACAGCTGAGGAACAACTAAGTGCAGTGCTGGAGTGAAGATTGGGAACGGTGTTTGGAGAAGGGTGTTTGTGAAGTGGTATATGTCTAAATGTTGGAAGGAAGGAAGGAAGGAAGGAAGGAAGGAAGGAAGGAAGGAAGGAAGGAAGGAAGGAAGGAAGGAAAGAAAGAAAGAAAAGAAAGAAAGAAAGAAAGAAAGAAAGAAAGAGGAGGGAGGGAGGGAGGAAGGGAGGGAGGGAGGGAGGGAGGAAGGAAGGAAGGAAGGAAGGAAGGAAGGAAGGAAGGAAGGAAGGAAGGAAGGCAGAAGGGAGCCATGGTGGCATACTAATTAGAATGCAGAATTGCTGACAAATTCTGCCAACTGCCAGCAGTTCAATCCTGACTGGTTCAAGGCTGACTCAGCCTTCCATCCTTCTGAAGTGGGTAAAATGAGGGCTCAGATTGTTGGAGGAAACAGGCTGATTCTGTAAACCACTTACAGAGGGCTGTGAAGCACTGTGAAGCAAAATATAAGTCTAAGTGCTATTGCTATCAACTTTTGAAACTGCTCAGTTCCCTCAGTGGGAGTCTGGGCAGTGTACCAATAAAATATTAAAACAAAACAACAACAATAAAAATAGTAGCAAGCTTACTAAAGAGAGCTATCTCTTTTTGTGCTTTTATATCCAGCGCTCTTTGTCCTATGAAGAAGGGTTGCCAAAGGGAACGAACCACTACCAAAATGTGCCAAAAAAAAAAAAAAAAAAAAACCCAAACAAACATCCTTGCAGGAACTTCTCTGAGCAATCTCCAGGAGTCAAGACTGTACACCAAACCCCAAGTAAAACAAACTAACAAACAAAACAGAAAAAAAAATAGAAACCACACTTATGAAGCCAGTTCCAGAGTTGCTAATGTGCAAAAGGGTCACTGTGTGTTTTTAACAATTGCTTTTGGGTGCCAGATTTTCACATTAATATCCAATGTCAATGGATAGGTAGGTCTGCAGAAAAAAAAAAAAAAAGATTGGAACCAGCCTGCCTTCCACTGAGGACCTGTATACTGCACGGACCAAAAAGAGGGCTGAGAAAATATCTACTGATCCATTCCATCCCTATCCCTATCCTGGAGGCTAAAACATATAAAGAGAGATTGCTGGAATTGGGTATGTCTAGTTTAATGAAAAGAAGGACTGGGGTGATGGGATAGAAGTATTCTGATATCTCAGGGGCTGCCCCAAAGAAGAGGGAATCAAGCTATTCTCCAAAGCCCCTGAAGGCAGGACAAGAAGCAATGGATGGAAATTAATCAAGGAGACAAGAAGCAACCTAGAACTAAGGAGAAATTTCCTGACAGTTAGAACAATCAACTAGTGAACAACTTACATCCAGAAGTTGTGAATGCTCCAACGCTGGGTGTTTTAAAGAAGAAAGTGGATAGCTATTTGTCTGAAATGGTTTCCTGCCTGAGCAGGGGGTTGGACTAGAAGACCTTCAAGGTCCCACCCAACTCTGTTATTCTATCCTATCCTATTCTGTCCTGCCTTATCCTTATCCTTATCATTCTATCCCATCCCTTCTCTTCCCCTCCCCTCCCTTCCCTTCCCATCTTATCATATCCTATCTTATCCCATCCCATCCCATCCCATCCCATCCTATCCTATCCTATCGTTCATTGATAAAGTTATGGAGGCTTCTTATACTTTGATGAGGGATTGGATTGGCTTGTAGACCAGAAGATCAAACAAAGAAAACACGTAGAAATCTCTACCATCTTTTGCTGAGAAAGACAAAACTTTATGTGCATCATTTCTCTTTTCTTACAAGCTTGCATTGTGGATAAGAAAGCTGCGGCTGTTTAATGTAGAAACCTTAAAATCCTGTTGTAAGTGAGATTAAGGGAAAGGAATATATATATATATATATGTAGAAACCTTAAAATCCTGTTGTAAGTGAGATTAAGGGAAAGGAATATATATATATATATATGTAGAAACCTTAAAATCCTGTTGTAAGTGAGATTAAGGGAAAGGAATATATATATATATATTTATATATTTATATATTTATATATTTATATATTTATATATTTATATATTATATATATATATATATATATATATATATATATATATATATATATATATATATATATATATATATTGCAAGCAGAGTTAAAAACCCTCCTGTCTGAATCATTATCCTTCTCTTCCCTCATATCCATTGTCTCATTCCCTGTTGATAATCTCCGGCCAGGTTACCTGGTGTTTAATCAACAGCTTAATGGAGTGACACTTTTGCCACCATTTGTATTCACCTCTCAGACTGTCTGGAGCCACGTTGCATTAGACAATTGCCTTTGTACATAACACTTTAATGGCCCTCATGACAAAATGATGGGCTCATGTGAATGTGGAAATAGCTCCTCCAAGATCGGAATAACGATGGAGCAGACACACACAAATGCTTCTGGTGCCAGCTTTGGTTACTCCCAATAAGCAATAGGAAAGCCAACTTCTACAATTACATGGTAAGTTTTGCTAGGAGGTTTTTTTTGAGGGCAAATGGAAAATTGAAAGACCTTGAGACATTCTCTAAGTCAGGAGGGCTAGGAATTAGGATCAGCATTTGTTGTAAGTGCGGTTGATTGTAATTCAGAAGTTGTGGTGCAGCTTTTGGGTTGGAAGACTGCAACAGACAGAACAATGATAAGAAGAGAAGTGAGATGCTTCTTGTCTCCCATTTAAGAAGTGACATGTTCCAAAAAAATGTTGTCAACATGTTGCCCCCCAACAATCTGGGTCTTCATCTTACCCATCTTGGAAGGCTGGAAGGTTGAGTCAAACTTGAGGCTGGTGAGATTTGAACTGTCAAACTGCTGGCAGCCAGCGGTCAATAGAAGGAGACTGCAGTACTGCACTCTAACCACTGTGCCACCATGGCTCTTGATGATATAGAGATAGATGGAGGGATAGATAGATAGATAGATAGATAGATAGATAGATAGATAGATAGATAGACAGAAAGACAGACAGACAGCAATAATGTGTAGATATATATACTAATTCACAGTGCTTTACAGCGTTGTCTAATCAGTTTACAGGGTTAGCAAACAAACTCAGAGAGCACTAAAGACTCCAAAGCTAGAATTCCTTGCAATTTGGTCAACAGAACTTGGGAGCTATCACCTTCAGTGATCTCTGAGCTTGGTTGTTTTCTTGCAGACAGTTCAATCTGAG
This sequence comes from Hydrophis major, assembly GCA_033807585.1. Taxonomy (NCBI): domain Eukaryota; kingdom Metazoa; phylum Chordata; class Lepidosauria; order Squamata; family Elapidae; genus Hydrophis; species Hydrophis major. The sequence continues at coordinate 138,071,377 of CM066332.1, forward strand.
AGAAAAAACAAGATCAAGAGAGGTACTAATACCATTCTATAAAGTAAGTTCACACCTGGAATACTGCACCCAGTTTTGGTTACCACACTATAAAAAAGATGTTGAGACTCTAGAAACAGTTCAGAGAAAAGCAACCAGGAGGATGAAGGGACCGGAGGCTAAAATGTATGAAGAACGTTTGCAGGAACTGGGCCTGGCTAGTCTAGGGAAGAGAAGGACCAGAGGAGACATGATAAGCAGTGCCCCAATATTTGTGGGGGTGCCACAGAGAGGAGCGGGGTCAAGCTATTTCCCAAAGTACCCAAAGGCCAGACGAGGAATAATGGATGGAAACTGAACAAGGAGAGATTTAACCTGGAAATAAGAAAAATACAGTATTTCTGACAGTGAGAGCAATCAACCAAATGGAACAGAAGTTGCCTTCAGAAGTTGTGGGAGCTTCATTCCTGGAGGCTTTCAAGAAGAGACTCGACTTCCATCTGTCAGAAATGATGTAGGATCTCCTGCTTGGGTGGGAGGTTGGACTAGATGACCTACAGGATCCCTTCCAACTCTGATAGTCTGTTAATCTGTTAAACTACCAAGCTCAGAGAGTGCCGAGGACCCCACAGTTCAACCACGAGCTACAAATATTTTCACCTATTAATAATTCTTGCTTTTTAAAAAGAAATTAGTTGATACTTTCCATGCAATATGTGAAGAACAGATCCATCACCACCTTGGTTTTTAACGTATGCCTGTCAGGTGAAGGCTTTCTGCCTTGCTGTTGCTACATCTCTAGTTCCAATTAAACTGCTCATTTTGATCCTTAAAGCCCTTAATGGAACAGGAAGCATTTATCTGGGGTATCAGTTGCATTGTTATGAACCTTCTCTTGTTTAATAGGATCCTGAGAAAATAAATCACTGCTCTGCCATTAAGATAAAATAAAAAGATGGTCAGCACCATGGACAGAGCTTCTCTGAAAATGCCAAGATTATAGAGTTGGTTTTCCTTCTTCCTCCCCCTTTTTGCTTTCTGGACACACAGACACACGGACAGACACAGAGAGACATAAACTCATCCTGTGCAGTAGCTACAGATGGTGGTATAACTTATTTAAAACATTGTACTCCACCTATCCATCCGTTAATTCAAGATGGCTCACCACATCAACAACCTCAGAGCAAACGGTAAAAAGAAACTATCACATCAGCATAAAACTGCAAGATAAGTAATACAGCAATGCAAGTACAGGTGGTTCTCGACTTACAAAAGTTTATTTAGTGACCATACAATGGCACTGGAAAAAAAGTGACATATGACCTTTTTTGATCAAAATTCAGACACTTGGCTTATATTTACAATGGTTCCAGTATATATAGATGATAGATAGTTAGATGGATAGATGGATGGATAGATAGATGGATAGATAGATAGATAGATAGATAGTAATAGCACTTATATATCACTTTATAGTGCTTTATAGCCGTCTCTAAGCAGTTTACAGAATCAGCCTCTTGCTCCCAACAATCTGGGTCCTCATTTTATCTACCTCGGAAAGATGGAAGGCTGAATGAATATGGAGCCAGTCAGGATCAAACTCCTGGCAGTGGGCTGAATTAACCTGCAATACTGCCTTCTAACCACTGCACCATCATGACTCCTTCCTTCCTTCCTTCCCCATAACATCTAGATTTATATACTGCTTCACAGCACTCTCTAAGCAATTTTATAAAGTCAGCCTATCGCCCCCAATAATTTGATTCCTCATTTTATCCACCTTGGGAGGATGGAAGGCTGAGTCAACCTTGAGACTGGTGAGATTTGACCTGCCAAATTGCAGGCATCCAGCAGTCAGCAGAAGTAGCCTGAAGTACAGCACTCTAACCACTGAGCCAACATGGCTCATAAATAGATGATAGATCGATAGATAATAGATAGATAGATGATAGATATAGAGATAGATAGATAGATGATACACAGACAGACGGACAGATAGACTGACTGACTGACAGATAGACAGACAGACAGATAGATGCAGATAGATAAATGTGGTATTGGAGAAGACTCTTGTGAGTCCCTCAGACTGCAAGGAGAACCAATCAGTTGATCCTAAAGGAAAACAACCTTGACTGTCCTTTGGAAGGGCAGATCCTGAAGCTGAAGCTCACATATATTGGCCATCTAATGAGAAGAGATGACTCCTTGGAGAAGATGCCCAATGAATATGAATTTGGCCCAATTCTGGGAGAGAGTGCAGGATGGGTCGGGCATACTATGGTCCATGGGATTGCTAAGAGTCGGACATGATGTAACAACTGCACAACAACAAATAAATAGATAGACAAGGGCTGGTTCTGCACAGCTTGCCACCCTATCCAAAGTCAATCAGATGCTTCCATCCACTGAGATATTTCCATAGCCATCAAAGGAGAAGAGAGAACTCACTGGAGAAGACCCTGAAGTTTGGAAAGATGGAAGGCAAAAGGAGAAGAGGACGGCAGAGGATGAGATGATTCGATAACATCAACAATGCAACAAAGGTGAATTTGGAAGCCAGAATAGTTGCTTTTCTACAAGGAGTATAGTAAATATTCTGGCTGAATCTGCATTTTCCAGGAAGGAATAAAAGAAAAAAAAAAATGTAATTCAGAACTGGCATTTCCTCCCTGCATGTTTTGTATGATAAACAAATCATAGATGAATAACAGCATTTGGAGTGTTGGCGATACCATTTACAGAAGAAAAGTTTTTGAGGGATGTATCTGCAATCTTCTTCCCCAAGTTACGCATGGGAGTCACTTAAATGAGCATGACTTTCAGGTGGGCAGTTTGGTTCTACTGAATTATTCCTCTTCAGAATAACTTCAATTTCTCTTTTGACTCCCGTCTTCACTTTTCAACTGTACTTTGCATGAAGACAAACATATCACATTTTTACGAATAGCTCACGCAGCAGCTTTGAGTGTTTATAGCTTCCTTTTCACTTTAGTCATGTTTTCATGATTGCAACCGGTTGCCAAGGAGAGAAAAACATTGTGATAGGGCATGCTCAGCTTTAGAAAGCAAGAATTGGAGGCAAACTCCTAATTGTAAAATTGCATCACTGAGGCAACTGCAAATTTTATATTCTGGTTTACGGCTCTTTGTATTCCTATTCTCATTATTTACACAGGCCTGCTAAATTTTGCAGTTCAATCTTCCATTGAGGAGTTCTTAAAGAAAGAGTTAATAGAGTATTATAGTTGGAAGGGATCTTGGAGGTATTATAGTTCAACCCAGGGGTGGAATTCAAAAATCACAGCAACCAGTTCTCTGCCTGGTTGCTGGGTGGGTGTGCCCATGGTGGGTGTGGCCTACTGTAGCTTCCAGGAGGACCATTTTTTTGCCCTCCCTGGGCTCCGGAGGCTTCCCTCAGGCTTCTGGGAGGATGAAAACAACCTCTACAGGGCTCTGGAGGGCCTCTGGAAGCTGGAAACAGGCCTGTTTCTGAACTTCTGGTTTGGCCGTTTTTTGCCCTCCCTGGGCTCCGGAGGCTTCCCTCAGGCCTCTGGGAGGGCAAAAATGCCCTCCCTCAGCCTCTGGAAGCAGGAAACAGGCCTATTTACAGCCCATTTTTCACCCTCCCAGAGCCTCCACTCAGAGTTTGCACTTACCTGTATCCAAAACAGGCCATGTGGAGACTCCTGGGAGGGGAGGGATGGGTGGGCCCAGCCGGTCAAGTCAACTACCAGTTCGATGAACCAGATATAAATTTGACATCCAGTTCGCTCGAACTGGGCCGAACTGGCTGAATCCCACCCCCACGTTCAAGCAGAAGACCCTAGACCCTTCCAGACAAATGGATGTCCAGTCTCTTCTTAAAAACCTCCAGCGATGGAGCATCCCCAATTTTTGGAGGCAAGCTGTTCCCCTGGTTAATTGTCTTCCCTGTTAGGAAGTTTCTCCTTAACTTCAAGTTGTTTCTCTCCTTCATTAATTTCCATCCATTATTTCTTGTCCTGCCTTCTGGTGAGCTTTCAATGTACAATGCAGAAAGTCCTTGACTTATGACCATAACCAAAATTTCTGCTGCTTAGTGAGGCAGTTGTTGAGTTTTGCGTCATTTTATGAACTTTTCCTTCCACAGTTGTTCAATGAAAGCCTTCCGTTGTTCAGTTAATAGTACATCTGTAAAGTGAATCTGACTTCCCCATTGACTTTGCTTGTCAGAAGGTGGCCAAAAGGGGATCACCCAGACTCTGGGACACTGTGACCATCATAAATAGAAGCCAGTTGGCCAAGCGTCTGAATTTTGATCACATGACCATGGGGATGATGCAAGGATTGTAAGTGTGAAGAACGGCCTTAAAAGTTTTTTTTCAATATTGTTTTCAATACTGTTTTTTCAATACTGTTTTCAATACTGTTGTAACTTTGAATGGTCAATAAATGAAATGTTGTAAATCAAGGACTATATGTACTAAAACTGCTGCAGTCCATTCAGTTGGAAAGCTGTCGATTTATGTCCTTTTGTTCAGAGGGAGACACATTTTTTTTTATTCTTCTTCTGACCTAGGCTTCCCAAAAGCACGAAGCCGACTCCTCGTCCTGATAAATCCCCTTTTATTTAGGTTAAAGTGAATTCCTCTCCAGCAAAGTCCTGGCCAACAGTCTACAGACCTTTATCAGGCTTGGAGAGCTGCCAGGCCGATATCTTCCAATCCCATTCTGTAGCAAACAATACTTGGCAAGAATGCAGGAACAGATCTTCACCCTAATTAAATGAACTAATTGTCTCCTGCAAACACCACTCCCCTTTTGCTCCTCTTTTATTCCCTAGGGAAGGAGCCATTCACCATGCATCTGTGGCTTTACTCCCAAGTTGACCCTTGTTCCTTAACTGTTCCCTTCTCCTGGCAGCTCTGCACATGTGCACACTGGCAACAGGCTCCGGCTGTTCTTCTGCCTCACCGATGTCTAACTCCGAAGGCAGCTGATAACTGTCAGACGACCATGGCCCCATCTCCAATGCACAGCCCTCATCAGAGCCTTCCCCAGACTCCAGGACTGGCTCATGTTCCTCCCCAACCTCCTCACTTTCTGAGACTACCACCAGCTCCCCTGGCCACTGGCAGGCCAAAACAACTCTTAAATTTTACTCAGCCAACCGGTCATCCTAATTGCAAATAAGCCACTATATTTTTTTTAAATAAAAGCTCGGTGCTTCATGGATTTCTTCACAACTTAAACTAGCCACGAAAATTCTTCCTCTTAAATGCCTCGGTTTCCCCCACTTACCCATCCTAGCTGAAGCACAGTTTTGGATTAAGCTCCAGTTTTTGGCCTTAATCCAGTTCATTATTGACCTCCCAGCCATTACTGACATCTTATACCAATTTAGAACTTGAATAGATCTTTAAATCTCTTTAAATGAAAAGGAGAATAGGGTAGGGTATGATCACAATATCAATTAACACCCAACACAATTATCCAGACAACCTCCTCCATTGATTTTGTGCAAAACTCTCTGGATGGTGTGATGGAAATCAAAGAGATAGGCCAACCAGTGATTGTCCTTCCCAGAGAGGACTTTGATGGCTTTTAGGACAGTCATTAATTCTGTGTGAGTATTTTATTTATGTGATTGTTATTTATTTTTAGTAGTGGGGGGGGGAAACTGCCCGAATGGATGACTCTAGATAGTGTACAGCTAAGCAAAAGAAAGCAAACCAAACAATAACCCCCAACTGTAATGATCTAAGATGGTCAACCAAAATAATCAGAACAAGGAACAAAATGCAAGGGATAAGCCAAACTTACTACTGTGGGGAAATTATTCGGGGTTCTTGGTGCTTTCTGAGCTTGTTTAATTACCCAAACTAAGTAACATCAATCAATCAATCATTCAATCTAGAGCTGGAAGGGACTTTGGAGGTCAACCAGGAGACCCTATACCATTTCAGACAGATGGTTGTCTACTCTTTTCTTAGAAAACCTCCAGTGTTGGAGCATTCACAACTTCTGGAGGCAAGTTGTTCCACTGGTTAATTGTTCTCACTGCCAGGAAATTCCTCCTTAGTTCTAGGTTGATTAGTTTCCACCCATTGATTCTTGTCTTGCCTTCAGAAGCTTTGGCAATTTAAATTGACCCCTTCTTCTTTGTGGCAGGCCCTCAAGACAGCAGTTCTGTCTCAGCAGAATTTAATCTGAATTTGTAGCATCTCATCAGGTCATCCAGCACTGGATGAGAACTTCTGTGGCATCTCAAGCTCAGCCTAACATACTGTTATGGAGCTGATGTAAACAATTGAAAGAAAGGACAAAGAGATGTGTGTACAAAAAAGGAGAACCATACAGGCAGAATAAGATCTTATACGATCTCATCACTTATCTTAATCCAAAGCCCGTGGAAGAAAATCCAGATTTTCTGTGCTTTTTGAATTATTATCAGGGTGAGAATTCATATTAGTATGTCAGGAGATATAAGCAGTCTTCGACTTACATTCATAATTGAACTCAACATTTCTGTGGCTCAGCAAAACAGTTGTTACCAAGTTTTGCCTCAATTTGCAACGGTTCTTGCCATAGTAGCTCAGGGAATCATTGCAGTTATTCAATTAGTAACACGGTTGTTAAGTGAATCTATCTTCCCCATTTTGACTTTGATTTCTAGAAAGTCACAAATGGTGATTACATTACCCCTGGACATTGCAGCCATCATAAATAGATGCCAATTGCCAAGAGTCCAAATTTTGATCGTGTGGAATGCTATAACGGTTGTAAGTGATAAACAGACATAAGTTCCTTTTTCAGTGCTGTGGTAACTTTGAACAGTCACTAAATGAATGGTTTGTAAGTTGAGAACCACCTGTACCATTTCAGAAAGCAGGCACCATGAAAGAAGCCATTTTTGACTTTGCCTTTTCTTGTTTTAGTACACACATGCTTAAATTCCCTGTTCTCGTTGCCTTCAAATTACTTTTAGGTTTTTCCTGACTCTTGTTTTTATATAACAAGCTATGTAGAAACCCATATATGCAACCATCTTCATGTCTTTCAATATACATGCATTCCTTGCATCAGACCACGTGTTCCTAATCTATACTTCTATGAGCATTTGTACATCTTAAAATTTCTTTATTTTACATCTTTAGTAAACATGCTCACAAGGTTTTTTTGCATAATGACTTTTTTTCTAGAAGGTTGTGTTTTTAGCAATCTCCCAGAAGCAGTGCAACCTATGTATAAAATCCAATTTATTTTCCTTTTAGAATGGAAAGAGAGATGGATGAAATGGATTGGCCTGTTTTGCTGTATTTTCTTATTCTGGAATAAGAAAATAGAGCAGAATAGAATAGAATAGAATAGAGCAGAGCAGAGTAGAACAGAACAGAATAGAATTCTTTTATTGGCCAAGTGTGATTGGACATACAAGAAATTTGTCTTGGTGCCAATGTTCTCAATATCCATAAAAGAAAAGAGACTTTCTTTTGAGTCAAGAATCATCAGGTACAACACTTAATGATAGTCATAGGGTCCAATAAGCAATCAAATCATACTAGGAAGCAGTCAATATAAATCATTAGGATATAAGCAACAAAGTTCCAGTCATACAGTCATAAGTGGGAGGAGATGGGTGAAAGGAAGGACGGGAGGATTAATAGCAATAGTAATGCAGACTTAATAAATAGTTTGACAGTGTTGAGGGAATTATTGGTTGTTGTTATTATTTATTATATTAGTGAAATACATGGAAATTCCAATATGCAACAGTCCAAAATTTGTCAGCAACCATCAAGAGAAAATTTCCACTCTTCCACAAATACAGGTAGTCTTTGACTTATGACCACAATTGAGCCTGACATGTAGGTTGTTAAACAAGGAAGTTGTTAAGTGAGTTTTGCCCCATTTTGCCACCTTTCTTGACATTTGTTGTTAAGTGAATCACTGCAATTGCTAAGTTAGTAACATGGTTGTTAAATGAATTCAGTTTCCCCATTGCTGTTTTTAGGAAGGAGCATCCATCTGGTTTACTTCCAAGCCGGGAGAAAGGTGCTGAAAATAAAATGAGGGCTGATTAGAAAAAAAGGATTCTGTTTATTGATGAGCGGAATCAGCATGTGGTTCTGGGGGCAGATGACAAATTGGTTTGATGAGTGCAAGGATTTTTATACAGTTTCTGAAATGCTGCAGGGGATTGTACAATGTAGTGAGCCTTAGTGTCTTTCGCTATTCTAAGGGTGGTGGTGGGTTAATCCTATCCTGTCCTAGAGGTCATGTCCTGCTCTTAGAATTTGTGTGAGGGAAATGTAAATTCTTAATCCCATCATCTGGACCTGTTTTATTCATGAATAGGCTGGCCTGGATTTCTTAATGGGCACAAAATAGCCATCTCCAAAGATTTCAGGCATGCTGGAGGCTGTTTTACCGTGCAGGAAATGGGGGCTGCTTTCTGTCTTGAAGAACACATTTGGGGAAATATAATATTTTGCCTCTTTTAATATTCCCCCAAATATTTCATTCTTCTAGGAGTGCGGGGAGCTTCCCAGACTTTGACTGTCAGGAAAGGAGATCAGATGAGCCTGGGACACTGCAACCATCATAAATAGGAACCAGTTGCCAAGCATCTTAATTTTGATCACGTGACCAGGGGTGAGATTCAGCTGGTTTGGGCTGGTTCGAGCGAACCAGTTGTTAAATTTACATCTGGTTCACCGAACCGGTAGTTGAATCAACTGACCAACTGGCCCTGCCCACCTTGTCCCTCCCAGGAGTCTTCACACAGCTTGTTTTGGATGCAGATAAGTGCCGGGTGTGTGCAGAGGCTCTGGAAGGGCAAAAAATGGCCCTCCTGGAAATTTTAGAAGTCCGGAAATGGGCCTGGTTCCGGGGGGGCCTCCAGAGCATAGGGGATGCCATTTTCACCCTCCCT